>CM029605.1:64510974-64635988 GCA_017311375.1 Mytilus coruscus | reverse complement strand
TCTTTTCTTTTCTTAGTTCAAACACTCTTTTTTGTACAAATTGTCTTTTATTTTCGTAGACGTGTATATATGTAAGTTTTAGATCTTTCCTTTTTTTAAATCATAATATGTAAGTTTCCAAAAAAATCATATGCCTTCTTTTATGAAGTGGAAATATGATAGAGAGTTCTGTTATTTTATCCTAGATATGAAATACAAGGGAATCATGCCAGGAACCTTGTTAGCAGTTTTGTATGTTAAATCGTATTTTTTTTTTCGTTTTTCGTTTCTTTAATCGGTCTCTATGATATCTAGTGTTGATAGCAGATTCTGGAATGTTTCATTGACTTATGTCATGTATTTCCCGCATATCGTTTATGCCTAGATGCTTTGCCTGTATTTTATCTAATCAGTGTTCGTTTCAGAAAGACTCAAACATTTTTTCTATCATTTATATTGTTTGCGTTTTGTGAACCTATTTTTCCCTGCATAACTAAACTATCAGAAAATACCAAGGAGACAGTCAAAACTATTAGTCGAATATAAATAGAGAAATAGGGCTATGGTTGTTGTTAGGAGTAAAGCGTTTTTTTTTTTAAATGTTTAATACGTATATCCACTGTGTTCATTACTGAATTAAAAAAAAAATAATCTTAGATTTTTTTGTTAGCTTTTTCTTGTTTTATCCATTTCATACAGTAAGTACGAAATGAGTCGTGAGTTGTGGATGATGATGCGACACTCATTCGAATTATTAATTGACGGGGGACGATATTTAGGTCCTTTAGCAATGATTTGAAATCTCGATCCTGGACGATGTTTAAGTCTCCTGCTATAACATAGGAACTGGGGACATACATATATTTTTAATTACCGCAATTTTATATTAGGGTTACATTAATTGATTGATTGATTGGTGTTTATCGCGACTTTCAGCACTATATTGCTATTTTGTGGTGGTCACCTTTTATTGCTGGGGGAGTTTGGAGTGCCAAGAGAGAACCACTGACTTCGGTAGATAACTGAGAATCCTAAATAATCATCCTGCCACGTGCGGGATTCGAATTCAAACCCTCAGTGATGGCACGCTAGTGTAGTAGTTCGACTTATTAAACTACTCAGCCACCTAGATTCCCTTACTAGACTAAGAAACACCAACGTTACTAAATGAGTGAGCGAGTCAATCAGGTAATCTTGACGGGCAAATAGATCCTGCTCCACTATGTTATGATTATTGAACCTATCATATCAAATAATAAATGCTGATAAGTGAATAAGCATTCAGCAATATTAATATCAACGGAAAGAAGAAGGGGTTGTAGCTACGAAAATTGGAACATATTTGTCGCCAACTGCGACATAGATATTCCATCATAATGGTGTCCGTAAAACGTTTAAACGGATGACGTATATCAAATCATTAAGGTAAATAAATTGGAACGCTTGGTTCAAGAGATTCTTGTAAACATAACTATTTTTCAAGGAATGCGATATAGAAAACGCAAGGTCTGTAAAGTTTCCAGCCTTCTAGGATTTCGACTCACGATATTTCTTCTTTTTTCTATACCAAATTTCGTTGACAAAGTCAACCGACCGTGCAAGGGCTGTATAGCCAGTCAAGGTTGTTAAAAGTTTCCATTTGTTGACACTGTCAAATTCACCAGATATAGGTATTAAAGCTTACGTTTATCAGTATTCAAATATAGTTACAACTGCTTGTAGCTTGTAGCTACAATACTTGTACATTATTTATATGTGTAACATGTGTAAAGATTACTGGAACAGATGGAAAAAGTAAGAAAGTATTTTAGATTGGAAGATAATGCCTTAATTAACGACATCAGGATTCTTGTTAGCAAAGGACATTTTAAGGATCACTTGTATCGTACTCGCTGTCTAGTTTAGTGCTTCTAGTAAGCGTTACTCGACGATCCCCTTAAAACGACGATTTTGACGTTGTTCCAAAGCTGATATTAATCGTCATGCGAATCTTATACTGATATATGTTCACTGTTGATAATAAAGAGATCACTATACATTTAAGATCCAAATGCAATGGTCTGTAGATATAGGAAGATGTGGTATGAGTGCCAATGAGACAACTCTCCATCCAAGTAACAATTTATGACAGTAAACCATTATAGGTCAAGGTACGGCCTTAAACACGGAGCTTTGGCTCACACCGAACAGCAAGCTATAAAGGGGCCCAAAAATTTCTAGTGTAAAACCATTCAAACGGGAAAACTAACGGTCTGATTTATATAAAAACGAGAAACGAGAAACACTTATGAACAACATAAACAGGCGACAACCACTGAACATCAGATTCCTGACTTACGACAGGTGCAAACAATTGCAGCGGGATTAGACGTTTTAATGGTACCAAACCTTCTCCCTTTTCTGAAACAATAGTATAACATCACAACATAGAAAGACACACTATGAAATATAGCATATCTATAAAATCATAGTACCAGATTTCTACACTCTATGAGATTTTGTCAGAACTTGTTTAGTGTCGATTTCAGTCGTCTTCCACATAACCCTGCTGTATCAGTTTTTGTGTCACAAGCATATCATTTTTAAAAAAGTGTGTATAATATCAACACGAGCGAGCGTAACATTTGATTTGTTATATGTAATCGCCATACGATAGGTTAGAGTGTATTTTATTCCAGATAGACAGGAACAACGAGAATGTTGCAATCGTCACATTTAGATCCTAATTTAAATTTGTCTATTTGTGTCAATATCAAGAGGGAAGTATCCTAGAGATATGTTTTACTATGAATAAGGTTAGTATCTAGCTTTGCTTAGCTATTAGTAAAAGGAATATGTTTATAGATTTTTCTTTCCAAGTAATTGATTAACTTAGCTGTATTTGGCGACACCTTCCGGAATTTCGGATCCTCAATGCTCTTCAAATTCGTACTTAATTTATTCTTCTTAACATTTTTTTTTTTTTATTCGAGCGTCACTTATGAGTCTTGTGTGTACGAAAAATGCGTCTGGCGTATACATTTTTAATCCTGGTATCTATGATTATTTTTTTTTATTTCTCAAAATGAATGAATTTCGACTTTTTGCACAAATGTTACTTCTAACTGCAAAATGGAAAACAAACAATAAATATTTTTTTTCGTTTTTCCTTACTTTTCTGTTATGTCTAATATCTTTCCTATAGATGCTTTCATGACCACCAAAAGCGTCAAATGGTATATCATCCTGAAAAATGAACAATAGACTACATTGTACACTTTGAAAATACTTAAATGTGAGGATGATCTCCGGTCTCAAAGCCCAATCAATAAAAACTTATTTTTATGCCCCATTTATGGGCATTATGTTTTCTGGTCTGTGCGTCCGTCCGTTCGTTCTTTTGTCCGTCCGTTCGTCCGTCCGTCTGTCCCGCTTCAGGTTAAAGTTTTTGGTCGAGGTAGTTTTTGATGAAGTTGAAGTCCAATAAACTTGAAACTTAGTACACATGTTCCTTATGATATGATCTTTCTAATTTTAATGCCAAATTAGAGATTTTACCCCGTTTTCACGGTCCACTGAACATAGAAAATGATAGTGCGGATGGGGCATCCGTGTACTTTGGACACATTCTTGTTGATTTTAATTTTCTACTTGAAGAAAATGTTACTAGTCTATTCTATGGTTAATCATTGAAATAATACAAGCAGGTATGACAAGATTAAACTTTACAATAACAGTTTATGTTTCTTTGATTAAAAAATGCTATATCAAAACAAACCCGGAAAAAACTCGCAAGCAAAAAATTTGTATGCGTCTAAACTTCTAAAGTTGTTTGGTCCTTATCACCTAAATGTCTTTCTTTACAGTTTATACAAAGACTTGAGACATGTTTACCATATTAATGTTTCCACATCAAGTGATTAATCCTCTATAACATGTTCGATATGCAATAAGAAAAACGATAGATCCAACCTTAGTCGGATAAATCTTTAATTACGAAATTCAACAACAAATTATCTAACTAAGCACGAACGCATACTTTACAGTTGTATACACATTCATTGCAAGGTTTATATTTATTTTTGTGTAGAAATAGACAGAAGTTGATAATTGGGCGTGGCAAAATTATCATAGATATGCTGCGTTATTAAACAGTTACATTTTATTTGAAAATCTATTATGAAATTTGACTAGTTTGTCTTCAATCCGTCCGTTATCATATCTTTAGTTGGTGAACAAATGAAAGATGTATCTGCATACATTTTGTTCGATCATAAAATCAGTATTGCATGAACTGTTTGAATGTTGCCTTAATGTAATGCACAATCATAAAACTGTTAAGGGTAACATAGAAATTATTATGCATTCACTAGTAAACGGATTTCTTATTTGAAACGGACAGTTTGATCCGAACTGCTCTAAAAGACTGAACAATACATTTGAGTTGTTTTTAGTCTTTCAGTCAATTCTTGAACTTATCCACTGAAGTAAATTTAGAACTGTTCAGACAATTTGCTGGCAGTCAATTAAGATCTGTTAAGTCTGTGTTTAGACTATTCAGTAATTTTTGCCTTTAAAAATCAACACCCTTCTTAACTGTCTGAAAAGCTATTTAACAGTACTAAATGGACTGCATGCGTATTGTCTGAAGAGAACTGAATTTACCGCAGTGAATAAGTATGAAAATTGACTGAAAGACTACATCTGCCTGAATTATTTATTGTTCAGACTTTTCAGATACTGTTAAGATCAAAATGACCGTTTCGACTAAAACCCATTTACTAGTAGCATTGACTCACCGGTATGTAAATACATTTCCTCCAATTTTTTTTCTGATCAGCGAGAACAACCTGGAATATAAACAAAAGTAAATTATTTCATTATCTGCGTAATGTTGCATAATGTTCGTTCCAATTCGATATATGTTGGTTATGTTCGTACCTCAACAGAAGAACAAATTGCTTACTTGAAAATGAAACTGTCTTAATCATCATGGAAATATGAATTAGTGATTAGACTGATGGCATACAACCATGAGAGAAATCCTGCAGACTTTTTGTGTTCCAAATTTCTGAATCTGATGTGCACTGAATAACCTTCGGATTTGTGCAAAAAAGGCTATTACTATTTATTGATGAGCAGGTAAATTAATATAATATGTTGTCCGTGTTTGCCTTACTTCCAAATTAACACCTTTCCTACGCATTTGTTGCATATCATTAAGATCTACTTCAAAGGGTCTTCTTCCCTGTAAAAAAAAAAAAAACAACAAAGAACAAATAGACTTGCAGTATATGGTTATAACTGTTATTTCTTTTTTTAAATAACATATGCTTGTTTAAAAAAATGCTTTACCAATGTAATTTGAGTTGGGCGTTAACATAAATAATATAAGATAGGATCGTACTTAACTGTAAAATACTACTATCATAATGTATATATTAGATGATATACTATCACTTATACATTTGACTCGACACACTGGATGTACACTGCTTACTGGAACATTGCTTTATATAGGTTAAAATGAACGATAAAGAAGTATACTCCAAAGCAAATTCAAAAAAGAGAAGTCCAAAAAAAAAAAAAAAAAAAAAAAAAAAACAAAAAAACAGACAAAATCAAACAATATTCATCAACTGAATAAGTGAAAAACAAATCAAGATATGTACTGAATCCCTTCCGTTTCATGTCAAACAATTCATCCTGAGGTATGCAAGTACTCATTTATCAAGCCAGTACACGAATATTAAGAAATATTGTTATTGACATAGGTACAAGTAACTGAAAACTTAACGAGCTCTTATTCCGAGTAAAACTATCAATCCTAAGGTTCCGAAAGAACAATATGTTCATGCCATTGAACAGTATTCTAACAAAAAGGAAAATATTAAGACCTTTTATTGATGCAGACAACACATTTTGCAATTTTAAACGCATATTCCTTCCCTTTCATGTCAAATAATCCATCCACTGTATTATCAGTCCAGTGCATGAATATCATAAAGAAAAATAGAAATATTGGCACGTTTTTTTTTTTTTTGTGTACAGATATAAGTATTAGTAACTTTAGACCGGTAGAGCTCTCGATTTGCGTAAAACTATTCATTCTGAGGTACCAAAAGAACAGAATGTGAATGTTTTTATATAAAATTGTAACAACTTGGAAAATATTGGCACCTAAGGTTAATGCCGACACCACATTTGTAATTTTAAACTTCTATTCCTTCCCTTTAATGTCTTTAAATCCATCTTGAGGTCAGGTTTTAAAAAAATCATAAATCTGAAAAATGCTGTCGTGTCATTTATCTATAGATTTGTCGTAAATTGGCAGCTGGAGATTTTTACAGAGCTAGTCATGTGATATGATAAGTCAGTGTATTTAGGATACCATGACAAACTGCGTTAACGGAAGTTTTCTACCACAGGTTTACTTTTACTACAATTGAAGAATTATAACATATGGAAAAGTTTAACCGACTAATCCACAGGATTTAAATATTTTCATGTGTTTCTGACCAAACAAAAAAGCACTACTAATGAATACTCTAACCTTATTATTTCTTTTGTCAAGACTTGATTCATGCTTAATCAAAATTTCAGATGCTAGTATATATCCTACGGAAAATGCTATATGAAGCGCTGTTTCGCCCTAAAAAATAAAATACTAAACACATTTCCGCTCGGCACATTTAATATCATATAAGCATTTTTTGTCTTTTAAATATTTGAAACAAATTTCAAATTGCATGCAAAAAGGTATTTACAGATCTATTTAATCAGTTGTGAAAGGCTCAGTTATTGATATTGATAATGATAAGATGTAGAACAAATGAATTCTTTACATGCCCCCTCTTTATATCTAGTAAATTACACTATGACATTCGGATAAACAAATGACGTTTGGCAAATATCACATGCATGCATTGAATTTCATTTCCGTGATTAATATACGTAATTAATGAGCAATCATAATCAAAACGAAACTACACTTGATTCTACATTAAAATTCATTAGTTATGCCCATTACTATAAGTATTAGCGTTTGTAAGCATCATTCTTAACAAAAAAGAGAACAGCCAATAGTCACTTTTGCTTGAGAAATTTGCAACATACGATATAACTTACTACCGACATGTTATACAGCACTTGATTACAATGCATATTGCACATTAGTCATTTTTCAAGAAATCGAATAGTTTTTCCCTCCATATCCCATTGCGCTGATAAAAATCCATCGATTAAAGTTGAAGTAAAAAAGGTTTTACACTACGCTTAAACTTATGTGATTGGAACTGTCATTATATAATACATTATAATAAAAGTATTACAATTAATTTCCACCAATATATAAAATAAAAATTACTTCTGTATCAACCAAGTTCACGTCTGCATTTCTTTTTATAAGTAATTGTATAACATCAGTGCGGTTCAATAATGCTGCCAAATGAAGTGGACTCCAATTCTAAAAAAAAAAAACTCCTTGAAACACACATTTATATTCCTCCTATCATTTTCCTTGTAGCAAATTATAAAAGAAATTAATCATTCCATTGCCTATTCATATATTTGTTTGTTTAGGACAGTTGAAACTTTACAATCAAAAATGGTTTTCACTTTAAATTAAATGAAGTACGGTTTGATTGATTGAACATGTTGCATTTTAGTTCCTGAGCGTCAGGGGACAAATATTTTATCATATTCCAGGATATAAATTACTCAAGCGAGAAATTAAATTTTAAAAACAACATTTGAAAGATCAACGTGTCATCACAAGATATTCTAAACCAGTTTTAATACATCTGTAAATTCACCGAAGCATTCATTATTATCATGTTGCAAACCTTTAGTAAGACACGGAAATTTCAAACGACTAATAATACAAAACGCTAAAAGTCGAAATCTATTAATTTTTGTTTGAATTGACTGATATATTACTCCACATGATTAATGAGTCTAAGTTGACCTCAACATGTTTTCGGCATTGTCTGAAATGTTCTTGAAAGAGTCTAAATTATACTGGACATCATTTTAGATTGTCTTTAAGTATTCGAGTTATGTCTTGTAAAAGTCTCGACGGTTTCATCTGTGTCTGAGTTGGTTTCGGCACATTCTTCAAAAGTCTGAACTTTGACTGAGTATGTCTAGAAACATTCTCTATGGTCTGGAGTGTTTCAAAGTTTTTTTCGACACATTATCGATAGTGTAAAGAGTGTCTGGGTACCTAATTGAAATTTTGTGAATAATGACACTGAAGCTGTTTGACAATTATAGTATGAACATTGTGACACGATAAAGATTATATACGTCTTTATTTAACATAATTTATTATGTAATTGCTGTAGCGTAAATGGTATAAATGCTGAATTAAGATGAAAAGGAGTTCAGTTCAAATCTCACAATGCACTAATTTTTCATAAAAGAACCAAACTCTTACAGATTTAATTTTTAATTTTCCTTAATTGCTAACTATTTAGAATTGTTCTGCTTAATTCAGTTTTTCACAAATTCGGAATGGAAATTTACAGACAAAGTGTGCATTCAAAACATACCAAGCAGGTTATAAAAAACAGACAAAGAACTTGTTAAAAAATTCTGTTTGCCTAACCTATGATTAAGCACACAATGGACATCTTAAAATGGACAAGAACACGTAATAGATAAGTAAGACGTATGTTTTGATTCAGTTCAAGAAACATGAAATATTGCGCTAAAAGTCATGCTATTGGTCATTTTGCACATTTAAACACATTTGGAGTGTTTGGCCGATACATAGAGTATAAATATCTTCCTTTGGCGTTTTTCCATACGAACTTTGATATTTTAGTATCATTGTTTCATAGAGAACATTAACTCACCTTATTATTATATATTGTTGTATTAACTGAGGCGCCTCTATCTAATAACGACTGAACTTCTGAGACGCTTCCATTTTGAACTGCACAATAAAGGCCCTGAAACAAATTAATGTTTATTATTTTAATTCAAACAGAAAATTACACAAAACCTTTAATAAGATATATGGTCTGCTACTGACCCCTACGAATAGATAGATGGTTAGTAATATACAGAAGGGTTGAAGCTGAATGCCGAATCCACTATGGAGTTTACAAACCCTTTATGGGTCCGTAGGGGTACAGTAGTGAACCGTATGACTTGTCGCACACAGAACTTTTCCTGCAGAGTTTTGTAAAAAACAAATTATGAAATACAACAACATTAATATATAACGTCACTATTGATAGTATACATGCACGTGACGTCATGATACCCTATGAAATATACTAGAATTTTTTACAGAAAGTAAAATACGACAACACCAGTAACAATGTCAAATGAACGAAAGGAATATTTATTTCTTTTGCTTGTTTTTTTTTTCTGACCTAACTGAGTCTGTATGGTTCTTATGCAATGTCAACTGTAGATAATGTTAAGTTGACAAATATCATCATTTATGGCAATATTAGCAAATTCTCTTCAATGTTATGGGAATATTTGAAATATAAATCTGATCTAAAATTCAATTGGAAGTGCACAGCTTAATTTACAACTCTTCCAAGTTTCAATGTATTCGAGTGCGCAATACATAAGCAAGAATATTTATTCATTTTCAATTATGTCTAAATCAACTTTATTTAATTTTTATCTTGATTCAATGACCATTCACTTTGTACTTAAATCATATTGGCGTTCCCATGAAATTTTCTTTCATCTGTAAATGTTTTCGTTTTACCCGATTCCAAATATTTGAAATATTGACCGCAAACACCACATATTGAATCTCTGCAAGATTCTATTTCAAAGTCACTAACCTTCGGTTCGAATCGAGCTCTGGTTAACTGTTTCTTTTAAGTTTTTATGTTATCTTCGGCTGTAAATCAAGTTTCCTTCCGGTTCCAATTGTTTGATGGTTTCACTTTCATGTAGAATCGGAAGGTTCGATTTATTAGTATTAAACACGTTCGGTAAATACGGGTCATGTGTACTAACGAACGGTATTTGCTTTAAATTTTCATCCGCGTCTTTCACTTTCGGAGTTCGTAATTCTTGAGGTTTCAGTTGTTTTGCTTTGCGTATTCCACTTTCGATTAGACCCTCTGGGTATAACTGTTGTGTTAAATAGCCTTTCAATTCGTTCAATCGGACGGCTCGAATATTATTGTCCGACACTATAGCACAAATCCGCCTGGTCATACAGTAAGGTATGTTTCGTTTTGTATGGGACGGATGACACGAATGAAAATTTAAGTATTGGTGGGTGTCTGTGGACTTATAATAAATATCCGTCGTTATTTGTCTGCCTGATTTCAAGATGAGAATATTCAAAAATGGTAGTTGAGTGTCACTGGTTTCCATGGTGAATTAAATCACGGATGTAAGGAGTTGATTAGATCTTTAAATTTATATAAATCATCCTCTGATCTGCTTCGAAATATTATGCAGTCATCTAAATATCTTTTCAAAAACTGAATGACATAATCACTGAAATTTTGGTCGTATTGGACAGATATTTGTCAATACATCTGTTGCTCTAAATATCCCTTCACTAGATTGGCGTAGGTGGGGGCAACTTAGTTCCCATGGCTGTACCTTTGATTTGTCTGTATCTTTTCCAATCGAAATAAAATGTATTTTCTTCCAGCACTATTTTGATATCCTCTATGCGGTATGGGCTTTGCTCATTGTTGAAAACCGTACCGTGACCCATAGTTGTTAATTTCTGTGTCATTTGGTCTCTTTTGGAGAGTTGTCTCATTGGCAATCATACCACATCTTCTTTTTTATATCTAGTATGAAGTTTGTTTCAAATCTACTGTCAATTTCATCCCATTTTTCATCGATCCAGTATTTTACGGCTGTAAGACGTAGATCATGCGGAATATTTGTGTATAGACTTGTAACGTCAAAGCTTGTTAATAGTGTTTCTTCCGGAACAATGGCAGGAATGTGATTTAAGAATTCCATATCATCTTTGATATAACTTTGAATTGACGGACATAAATGTTTGACTATAAGATCTATACAATGACTAAGTCTTTGAGTTAATGATTCCGGTCCGGCTACAATTGGTCTTAATTTCAGATCGGCGGGACGGAACGTTTCAACGTAAACATTGTTTTAATCGCGAACAGTATTTTGTACTTGTGCACTTTTATGTACTTTTGGAAGTCCATAAACATTACTCTCTTTCTGATCAAAATCACACAAGTACGCTATTTCCTTATCGGTTAAACATTGACCGTTGTCTTTTATCAGTTTCTTTATTCTCTTTTTAGTTGCATTTTCCGGGTTATTTGTAAGTTTTTTGTAGTATTCCTCATTATTTAGCTGTTCCAATACTTTTTCTTTATAAAAGCCGGTATCCATAATGATAATGGCTCCTCCTTTATCTGCCTTCTTTAATGATTATGGAGTCGTCATCTTTTAGACTTTTTAACGCAACCTGTTCATTTCGGGATAAATTCTGTTTACATTTACGTTTAGGACGGAAAATTTTGTTATTGTCTCAATGTAAGTATCTAAATAATCGTCTTTGCCCGGTTTTGGGGTGTAATTTGATTAGTTTCTTGCGAGAGATTTAGCATCGTCCTTTTTATTCCCGAATTCTTCTTTTAAACTAGAAAAATTGTTGATATCAGCTTTCAATTCCAAAACGTTTGAATATGGGACGGGAGCAAATTTAAAACCTTTTGATAACAAATTAATTTCATTTTGGTTCAATGTTCTTTGTGAGAGGTTTATACTTTTGGGGTCTTTTGCCGGTTCGGTAGTTGAGTTGCAGTTGGAATCGGGTTGGGTGGTTGTAAGTTTTGGCCTCTCTCTAAAAAGGCTATCGTGGACCTCTTCCTCGACCTCTGCTGTTTCCACCACGTTTAGTTATGCCCCCACCTCTACCACCGTGATCAGAGTTATCTATTCGTCCACGGCCTCTTCCGCGTCTTCCTCCGCGTCCTCATCCTCTATTGTTTACAACTATCCATTCATCATTATTTTGTTGAAAACGTTCTGGGGACGGATTGCGGCTTTTAGTGTTCGGTCTCTCTGACGATTTATTCCTTAATGCGGTGTTGTCCATTTTCTTAAGAGTTGATTAAGATCAATATTAATTTGAATATCGTTCATTTCTTGTAAAAAAGGAAATGGTTGTTGATGTTGATTGAGATTTGTCATTGTATTGTTCACAGAATCTCCATATTTCTCAAGGTACACCGAAAGTTTTATTATTGTAGAGCCTAGGTGGTCCAGTGGTCTAGCGCGTCAGGCAAGGCGATTTAATGCCACGATATCTCAGTAGCATGAGTTCGAATCCTGGCCAGGGAAGGGCAAAAAAATTGCTTCCGCAAATTTACAGATCTAACATTGTTGGGCTGATATTTAGACGAATTATATATACAGAAAGTTTTTTCAGCCTTGTATCACCATCACTGGTGATCCGATGGATCAAATCTGTGGTAGAGTTGTCACTGGTTCAGACGTACTTATATATATATATATTATAATTGCTCTAAATATCAGTACAATAATGTTAAATCTGCAAATTTGCGGAATCAAATGTTTGTTCTTCCCTCAAAGGGATGCGAACTCATGCTATTGGGATATCGTGACAACACCGCCTGCACTGTGACCAATACCCTAGACCATTCGGCTACATAGAACATTGTAGAAGAACAAAATTTTGCTTCTGCATTGCTTTAACATTGTTGTTCTGATATTTAGACTAATTATGAATATAATATGTGTGTTCAGCCGTGTATCACTTTCACTGGTGATCCAATGGATGGATCTGTCGAAGAGTTGTCACTTGTTTAGACGTACTATATATATATTTCTGAAAACATTACAGTACCTTCAACCATCAAACATGTATGAACAGATTGAGATGCAACCCAATTGCAGTTACTGAAAACATATTGAACATATTCGAAGACTGCAAAATGCAGCTGTTGTATTGTTTTCGGAATTAAAAGTATTAAAAGCATTTTTGTAGTAGAATCTCGATCAAAGTATGTGATCAAGTACGTTTTTTTTTTCTTTATATTCTAAGAAATTTAGGTCACTTATCTGTTTGTTATTGTCGCTATTTACATCCTTGCGTTTGTTTTATATTTTATGATTTGACAGTTTTAACGACCGATGTCATTTAAGAGGTAACTTGCAATCAAATCACAAATACATGTATTCAATGCAAAGCTATTACTGAGTTGATTAAGTAGTCTAACATCGCTTTTTAAAATATCTATAGAAATTCTTCACTAAAGTCAACAAATATCTAAATTGATAGAAGTAACACGTAGCGATATTCCTGCTTTTAATATTCATGGACCAATTAACCTTTCCTAGGAATGATGGAAAGTACAAAAGGTATTATACAATTTAGGGAAAGTGTAAAAAAGCCACAGTGGCATGCATGTTGAATTTTGCTGGTATGAGTTGGAATCTTTGTGTTCTATATATTTAACAAATATACCATTACTTACGTTATCGTCGAAATATAAAGGATCTGCTTTACAATTGACCGAACATTTAGTGTCAACAGTTTACTTAAAATTTAAAAACTATGAAATTAAGTAAGGAACGTTGATCATTACAAATAGGAATTCAAAATCGGCAAAATTGTTTTTGAGAGATCGATTTCCACATATATTGGTTACTTTATGAGAAATTTTCAGAAATATGAGAAAATATCTTAAAGCATTTTCATTTGTACATTGAAGTTAATAACATTGAATATCTTTGACCTTATTCTCCCAAATTTCAAACTTAGTCATTGGACAATTGTATGATTAGATCACGGCTAAACGCTGTAACAGATGAACTCCTGAATGATACACACATTTAAAGTATGTGAATTATAGCTGAATAACGTAAAAGATTTTAATTCAATAATTCTGTTTTACAAAAGATCCAGAATCTCTCTTTTCCCAAAACTATCTGCATTAAAACGCAACTGCATATTCAAAGACATATGGTTAAGTGAAAAGATTCAAGATGAAAATCCTTAAGAGGTTATAGTGATCCAGAAATGTTGGAAACTTGGTTGTCTGTTGACTCTCTGTGTTATAGATGACCATGTATGTATTCAGACTGCCGTTTTTTTATAAAATTTGTGATCAAGACATAACCGAATGCGATTAATCCGTAATTGTTAGTTGATATGAGTAATACTACGGGTGGCAATAGTGGAGCATGATCTGCTTTTTCTTCCTGAGCGCCTGAGATTGTGTTTTTAGAATTTCGTGATAACTGGTTTTATTATACTTTTTTTTGGCAAATGTATTCTTTTATTTTGTCTTCGAGCTAGGATTTTCTTTTTGTATTTTCCGTTTATTTTGCATGTTAATATATCTTTAAGCATCTGCTTCAAAAATGTCAAGGACGAAGAATTACGGACATCAATTAGGACTTATAGGACCTCAACTCATTATGCTTTGATTTTGTTCTTGCTTTACTTACCTGGTTTAGCTCCATAATAACACCTTACATCTATACAACCCTGCAACATAAGGTTTATTGTTAATAAATGACTTTATTATGCAGCTTTATTTGACATAAATATTATTCCTTCAATATTGTGTGCATGTATTACATGGGTGTTACCCTGGTATCATCTAAAATAAAGATAATCACAATGTCATCTTTTCGTAAACGAGACACACTTTTGACTTTAAAAAAGTAGAAGAATGGTATCTTTGATGATTTGTTTTTAGAATTATTGTTTTGTTTAGTGTGATCAACAATAATGTCTAAAATGTAAAATGTAATAACTGATTTAGTTAGTGAAATTTAAAATTGTATTTCTCAATTTGAACAGATCGATATCATCTTCTTATAAAATTTCAAATGGTCGCGTTAAACCATTATTCGTATACCTAGTAGCGCAGCAGATGTTAGCACAAGATTTAAAATTTTTTTGCTATAAGGCTATAATCTAAATGCCCCATTATTCTTTTTTTAGTATTCAATAGCTTTTAAAGTCTACAAAATAGGGCTTGTGATGACTTGACATTAAATTACTTAATATCATTGTTGATAAGTTAGACATATTTCAGATGGAAAGATGATAAACATTTTTTTTGGCAAATTATAATCCCACATATCAAGTAGAAAATATTCTCTCAGCATTTTGAATGACCCATACACTGATTAGTTCATAAAATGTAAATTTGTTCCTTGTTGAATAATGACGAAGTTTTATTTTACTTTTAGGATCATTCAAATATCGATTTTACATTATTTTGTAACTATGATACTAACCTAGAAATTCTACTTAAAAATATTCATTTAGTGCAATAACTTCTCATGAATAGATTGATTTTTCAAAACAGTTTTCGTGAAATTTGTATGCTTGAAATAATTTCATCATTCCAAAATCTAGCTGACGGCCATCTATTTTTTTGGAGTTGGAAAAAAGTTTTTTTTTTTTTTCAAATAGTTTTTTAGTGTTATGAAAAGGCAAGTAATATTTATTTTTGTCTACATAAAACTCCCAATTGTCGTTCGAGTCAACATATTTGGACCGAGGAAGGTAAAAACAAACGTAGTGTTTCCAACTGTAAATAAATTCGTTCTGATCTTAGCATAGTCATTACTAGTATAAAGATATATTCTGACTCTGTATCCTACAGTGACAGCAAAACCATTGCATATAAAATATTTAACTATAAGCAGGCATTGCATGACCTTTATTTAAAAGAATACCTAAAAACCTCTAACATGTGAATGTTCACTCGTCTCATATTTTCAGCCCTTCTTGCCATGTTATTACCGGGGATATATAGTTTTGTAAGTAAATCTAACTACGAGTGTCTTGTAAATTGAAAAAAAAAAAAAAAAAATAATAAAATAAGTAGTCATTAATCACACTTACAAAACATATCATTTGCCAGGGATGAGATTTTGGCGAATCATAAGTCCTTCATCATGTTCATGGTTGCAATGAACATTTCATTGAACACCAAATCTGAGGACATACCTTGTTTGTATTGGATACCTAAGCTTCACAAAATTTCGTACAAAGAACGGTACATTTCAGGCTCATCTGCATGTTCTTCAAAGGAATTGTCCATTAGATTGACAAAAATTGTCCGCACTGGAAGAAGGTCTTTAGAAATACTATGAAACTGTTTACTTGAGTAGTGTTATTAACCATATGTGGATTTAAAAACAACTCTAAATAACTTTTGGAAATTTTGAAATCTCGATCTTTCTCAGAAAATTATTCTATCAAAACCTTTGATTTTTAAACCCTTTATACCAACATTCCTAGTGTGAATTGAAAAAAATCGTCTAAAAGAAATAATCCACAATGCTTCTCAATATAAAACTGGTAACATACGTTATAAATGTATTGCTTTGGGATACCATACGACATATTTTGTTAATTGTGAACAAGAAGGTAAAACATGCTACACCGAGGAACAAATGATCACTATGCTGGAGTTTCGTATTTAAACATATTTGTTGAATGTGGAGGTTTTTTTTTCTCAAATAATGTCCACATTTCTATAAAAACGAACTGTGCGCCTCACCTTGTCGACCTCTACTTATTTTCATATTAGTCAGAGTTACTTCAGATACATGTCAAAAACAAGGAGATCAATCATATCAAAGAATCAACATCATTTAATTTGATATTCGGATATTTTGATCATATGCTTTCCATTGACAATCCAATCTTTTCTGATTTGTTTACATTAATATATCCTCCAGAACTATAAATTAAAGAAACTACAGAGAAGGCTTTTTCCGCCTTATGTTTAGACTGATACCTCGAATAAGACAAGGGGTCTCGGTGGTCGAATGGTCTAAGTAGTTACTACTATAATCACTAGCCAGTCAACACTGAGGTTGTGAGTTCGAACCCGCTCGTGCGGGTGCATTCTACTCCAATCTTAATTGACTAGGATTGTCAATTTTCCTATCGAAGGTTTTCTTCGGACACTCCGGCTTCCTCCACCAATAAAAATGGCCGCCACGAAATAGCCTAAAAGCGGTGCTTAAAAGTGGCATTAAAACACCAAAATTCAAAAATCAAAATCAAATCGAATAAGACATACGCAGTCATCTCAGTACCAGAATCTATGGCAAACGATACGATTTTAATTCTGAAATTATTAATTCCCCCATCTAAGCAGCAAAATACAAACTTCACCTGCATATTGGAAATACATTTCCCAACTCATTCGGTAAGCAAGAGCTGTTACTCAGATTTTATAAAATACTCCAGTGTCCGAGCAGAAAGTTTCTGAACCATGGTTATGTCAAAGAAATTTCCGTACTTTTTCTAAAAAGATTCATCGGAAAACATCAAGACCTTGTTGATAAATATTCCGTATCAACTTCACAAATAATACATGATGGTCTTGAAGAACATATTCTACGTTCTGATGTTGTTTATCATGTTAATTACGTGTTATAGTAGTCTTTTTATTTGTCTTTGTATATGTTTAACCTTTATTGTTTGTGGTAATATCCTTTGGGCGTGGCTCGGTATTTAAGCATCCCACCATTGTGCTATTATGCTATGGTCATTTTTTTGTATTCTTGTCTTTCATTTTTGCGTATATACCTTGTCTATGCCTTTTTGTTTTTCTTTGTTGGCCTAGTTGTTTGTTTTATAGTGATTGAGCTTATGATACGGTTGACTGATGTACCCTTATTTTTGACATGTTTACCTGTTATGTCTGTTTGAAGAGTATTGAATCCGAAAATTCCAAGTATAAAACCATATAGTTTTGCACAATTTAACATTTTATAAAGAGTAAGTTCTATCATAAGAATGATTGTATGAACTTTGTTTTATACAATACAAAAAAAAGTTCTGACTACTCAGCTAGTTGATGGTTAGTGTCCATAACCATCACCTTTTTAAATTACTTTACCTCAAAGTAAGCACCATTCTTAAGGTTTCTTTTCTGGTCAACAAGAACTTCAGCAACAGGTGTCTCATTCTGTAATATAAAAGAATAATAATATATGCATTAATATATGCATTAATATATGCATTTTGGTAGATAGATCTATACAGGTGAGCCTATGAACCTTGCTGGTATATTAGATCTGAACATTTACACGTGATTTTTCAGATTTTTAAAGATATTATTCGGTTTAAATATATAGACTTTCAAGTTTGTGATCAGAGTTAAACGTTTAGCTGAACAAATTAACGATAGATTAATTTTATTTATTTTCATTTTGTGCTATTGTCATTACGAGGGGAATCTGTGGCCGAGTGGTCTATATAGTCGAACTAATGTAATACTCAGGTTATGAGTTCGAATCCCGCACATGGCAGGTGCGCTTGACTCCAATCTTAATTGACTAGGATTGTTAGTTTTTCTACCGAAGTTCGGTGTTCTCTCCGGGCACTTCGGCTTCCTCAACAAAACTGACAGCCACGAAATAGCACAATTGTGTTGAAAGTGGCGTTAAACAACAATCAATTAATTAATCAATGTTATCATTACTCAAGTTAAGTAGCTATGACATTCAAATAAAACATATTATCCAATACCTTATGAATCCTTTTTATCTAAACTATTTTTTATCGCAAGAAATAATAAAACCATGTGTTAATCAACAGCATATATCAAGATCAATATCAGCAATATGTGACGTGTTCTTATATTTATATATGATATTATTCAGGCAAATTTTCAGAGATTATCGCAGATGTCAAAAATATGTTCTGTCATTTAAGATATAGTGTGCCTTAACTATTATTGCTGGGATTTTTGACATACATAACTCCTTCGGTTAGAATCTATAGTTACACCTTGCACATATAAAATACTTCATTTATATGAAGTAAAGAAAAACAAGTGTCTTTATTGTACAGCTGTATTTTACTTTCAATTAAGGAAATTTGTATACATATGTACATATCAAACATGGATGGTCGCAAAGAAATGTAGGTCTTCTTGAGATTTGAAATATGAAAATATATACGGACATCGTTAATAAGTTGATCAAATGTTTGTTAGGGTAACCATAAATATAAATAAATAATGGATATTTGAATAAAACAGCACAGAATCCGAAACATCCAAAACATAATGGTTATAAGCAGGTTTCCCCTCGGTCAATTTTCTTTTTCGTTACTTCTTTCGCCAAAACAATATTTTGTTCGTCACTTTCAACTCTTTTCCGCCAAATAACATAAACATATTTTTCGTTTAAAAAAATTTCTTCTTGGTAACAAATAAAAATAGTTTGCAGCATTGTTGTCTGATCTTCTACATGTTTATTTTGTAATCTACATTGGTATAAATAAACAATCATTGATAACAAAAATTCCTTTTTGTAAATGTTAAGTTGCAATATAAATCCTGAAATTATCATATTTGACTTCTTTGAACACGGGTTTCAACTTCAATGAGTTTATGGTATTCCTACTGGTATTTGAGAGATAAAGACATAAGAGATTTTTTTTTATTTTAAGAATTTTTCTCTATAACAACATTTATCTGTTTTGGACCACCATTAAAAGAAAAGCAATTATTACTTTCAAAGTTGTCAATAAATTCTTTTTGTGACATGTGAAGCCATTAAACTACATAATTTCCTTAAAAAATACAATCAACAACTTAATAAATTAGTATATTGTTGCCGATACCTGTAGGTTTAAAATGAAATCAGTTGATTATTGATTTTCGTTCAAAATCAGAACGTGTGACGAGTTCAAGGTCGAATGCCAGTATAGTCTGAGCTTGAAAAAAGTCAGAGAAACCAGAAAAAAAAAGATGGATAAAGTCGAACCGTTAAGAATATTTCTTTCGTCAAAATCTTAATCTCATCGCCAATAATGAATTTTCATCGCAAAAATTTGTACTTACCGCCAGCGGAAACCCTGGTTATAAGTGTGATAGTAATAATAGTGATCTCAGGTATCAAGATTAAAAGATACCTGCAACACGTAAACATGCTTTTGAAATTATCAGTTTATTTTATTTATATTCGTTAACTGTTGCATAATGACAAAGATTTTAGTTTACCTGATAAAGATTTAACCTTATTTTTCAACGGTTATCTTAACTAGAAATTCTTCTTTAAAATATTTGTTAAGAACATAACTGGACACATAGTGTAAACCAAAAATAAAAGAAGCCTTACATTGAATCTCAAAATAGTATATGTGAAAAAGAAAATATGTTATACTTGCTATATAAATGACCTATTAGAATAGTTATTTAGGATATTTAATTTGTTACCCGTTGAATGGTGAAATTAGTTCGATATTTATAATGTGTGTTATACATTTTACTTTAAAATATTTGTTCAGTAACATAAGTGCACAAAATGTTAAAGTCAACATTGATTACATTGAATAACAAAAACAGTCTACGTGACAACAAAGTTTTATACTTAATTTATTTTCATCACGCTGTTTATCTTTAGATATTTATCAAAGTTGCTGTTTGAGAACTGTATTAGGTTTTATGATAGGATTTTACTATCTTTAGTTCAAACGTTAAAGCAAACAAACATTGTTATTCAGAACTTTCACTTGGATGTAGAACATGATGTCAACTTCAAATCATAAAATATGTCAAACTGATAATCAATTCTCTAATAAATCCACAAATCAATTATTAGTGATCTACCATGTATGTAAACTAAATTACGAAAACTATTTGTACGGATCATATTTATATTAAAAATTTAGCCGATATTTTGATGGGGTAAATAATGTATAAACTTGACCTAAAGACCAAGCGCTAAACATTATATTTTTAGATCGCAATAGAGGCAATGGTCTAAATGATCCTGATATCATGTGAATGAACGCTAATTTCAGACGAACATTAACTAATAAATGAAAGCGACAGTAGTTCAATCTTAACTCGACAAGGAAAAAGACACATCAATGTTACAAACAAAAACTGAGTGAATTGCATGAACTTCCAACGGATCAAGACCAGCTGCGTCTAGTCATTACTCCTTAATAAAGACTACCGCTGAATGTGTTTATTGGTAAGGTGTACTCTAGCTTATCAAACAGATTCTAACTCCGATTGGATTGGTCACAAAGTCAAACGGTCATTCTCCGTGTTTGTGTCAGATTAAATCTCGCTATTTCAGCTTTTGCAAAGTGTCGATGACAGGCAGAAGACAACATTTTATACGATGTGTAATAGCTTCGAAATATCCACTAGTTTATGCCCTAACCTTATTTTTGTAGTCACATATCTAGTTGAATTTTGAAGCACGTGGCTTGTTTATGTATAATTTTGAAAATGCAATTAATTCCAGGTTTTCAAAGAAATCATAAGAAGTCATTGGATACAAGTACTGTTGTACAACAAAATGGGTTGGTTTTATTTTTTGAAATATAATGGATACTAAATACTTTGTTCCCTTGGTTAAGTATACCAAAAAATGTATTCTTATCTTTTCGGTTCGTGTACTAGACTATAGATGCTAAATCTTGAGATTGTGTTGATTAAAAGTGCATTTATATCTTCTTTTTATTAGAAAAGCATAAACTGTCATTGAATATTAAACTTATTGTAGAGCTTGGATTATTTTTTATATAACATGTATAATGTGATATACATAACCGCACATATCATCATTTTATTTGTTTTCGTTGACCATTAGCATATTTGATTTAGTACCATAAGAAGAGCTGTTTAAAATATAAATAGACATTCTGTTCACATGATTTTTGAATGACAAAATCTGTTCCTCTTTTGGAAATGGTGTACTTTTATTATCATCTAATGAGTTGTTCTCTGTAAAATATGTACAATATAAGAGTATATATATTTAATCTTGTGTTTTTGTTGATTAATGGTGCCGTTATTACTTAATTTCATTAGAAATCAAGAACTGTCATTGAATATTAGTAGTTGTTGAACCTTAGGCTTGGTTGTTTTTCTTTAAAAGAGATAAATAGCAATACAGGTTTTAAATTGTAGTTGTTTTTTTGTTTTTGGTCTGCAGTGCAAATAAATCTTCATTTCATTGGGAAACATGTACCATAATTGGATATTTCTATTTTTTGTACAACATGATGAGTTTTGTTGATAGAATATCCACATTTGTTTGTTGATTTTAAGTGACAATATTGCTTGAAAATGGAACTTCTGTACAATCATAAGAAATAAATATTAACTGTAACTTAGTATTTATAGTTTTTGTTAATTAAGATTTAAAACTATAAAAGTTCAGAGAACAACAATGTTTATGCATTTAACAGTTGGATTATCATTGTAAATAAGTGTTTGATTTGTTGTATTCGACCACATTGTTACTATTTAGTGCTCCATAAATTGGAAATACGTGCTATCTTAATATTTTTAACATGATGTTAGAAGTTTTGATTTTGTTTGATCTTATACTTGGATACGTTTAAAGAGGATTTTTGACGCTTTTATGAGATTTGATGGATAGCGAGTACCGTTTTTCTTTTTGTAATTGCGATTTATTTCTTTTTCATACATCTGGTTAATCAAAGCAATTGCCCCTTTATTCAGGACAAGGGAAATCAAAATTTCTGTTTGATTTGCAATATCAAGAATATATTTTTGCAATTTGGCTGAAGAACGTTTTCAGGCAGTCGTATGTGATTAATAAAACCAAACGATGTTTTCATAATATACAAAGGATAAGGCGTGACGTAATCGAGTTCAATCCATAAAGGTGGATCAATCGGTCCGATCTGTCCGATCATTCAAAGATTCCCAATATAAGTTTGACCGATTGGTCACGATAACATGACATGAACTTAACTGATCGGTGATGTTTATTCGGATTCGTCTGGTTTTATCCATCCATAAAGTGCCGTTACAAATTTTGCATGCTAACCTCTACTTATTGTTTTGAAATATTCAATTGCATATAGTTTAAAAAGCAATTTTTAGAAATCTTATAAAATCTTGTTATTTTTCATAGTTGTTTTTGGAGAAAAGAGGTGCAAATGTTATATGTACGAACAATATAAAAAAAAATCATTTCCTCTCATATATCTAATGGCTTATATCATAGAAACAAGGACATGGACCTATAATTCTTTTCTGCTTTTTAAGTTCCGTTATTTATATACTATCAATGTATAACAGTCTTTCAAAAAGCCTTGTTATTCTGAAACAGGGTAGCGAAGGTCCTTAAATATGTTAAAGCGAAAGCAGTTGAAATCTCGTAAATCGACAAAAAAAAGAACAAATCAAGGTAACACAGTAAATAAAGGCAACAGTAGTATACCGCTGTTCGAAATTCATAAATCGATTAAAAAAACAAATCCCGGTTACAAACTAAAAATGAGGGAAACACATCAAATATAAGAGGAGAACTACGACACAACAGAAACACAACATTAAAATGTAACACACACAGAAACGAACTATAATATAACAATGGCCATTTTTCTGACTTGGTACAGGACATTTTAAGATGGATTTACGATAAATTTTCAAACATTTTTTGAATTGTTAAGGCTGCAACCAGCAAGTTGATATTTTAAAACGAATTCTGAAAATGGTTATGCAGTGAAAAGCTTGTTCTTTAATCTACCTACAGAAAATAGATAGTCCATCAAATGTTAACGTTGTTATATCTTTTCAAATAATGAAGATAATTTAGACTGATATAGAAATAATTTTGATAAGATAATATTAAAGTCAATATGTCTATATTTTACCCATATTTAGAAACGGAGATTTTTTCCGTTACCTAGGTCAACTAGTTGTGTCAAGGACATCGACAGAAAAATAATTTGGTTATAAGATCTGACCACTATATCCCATCCGCGTACATATTTTAAACATTATCAACTGATTTCAGTAGAAAATAAAACTTTATCTTTTGACCTTTCATCTGGGTGACTACTAACTACCTTTGAAAATTCATACATTTAAATATACACGAAAAATCATATTGTTTTGATAAACACAAAAAGTAGGCGAAACCAGATCCCGTATGCTTGAATCTTAAAGACATTCCTTAATCTACTATTAACTCGAATGCAATATCTACATTCACAAATTAATATACATCAGGTATACATAAATTCTGCAACAATATCTCCTGGAGTTAATACCTTCTAATTGCACATCGGTTGTAAAAAAAGCTTTTAAAGATAGTCGTTTATACTATCTTAAAAAGAAACACCATTGAAATGTGTATAAAACTCATCAAAGATATAAAGACAAATGATGCTTTATAACACAACAACTTCGGACATTTAGGAATTGAAGTTTCTCAATAACAGCCGCAAAAAGTATATAAATACTTACTGCCTTTTCAAGTCAGTTACTTATTAATAATTAACTGAAACCTTTACTTTTTCACAAGAAAAGTGATAAGAAAATAGAAATACCTTACCTACATATTTGATTAAGTTCTCCTTGATCAATTCTTATTGTGTCCATACATACTTGTAAATTAATATATATGAAAACGTTACCTTATCTCAAACAGGGGGGCGAATCATACGGATTACAAGGTAGATGAATGCGATTTCAAAATATCAAAACTTATAGGTATTTATAAGTATTATTCATATATGAGTCACTTTTGGTTATGATTAAACGTTTCTTTCATTTGTATTGATTTTAAGTAATAACACTTTAATTTTCTGCTGAGATGTATACTAAGTGTTTTACTTGCATAACCACAGACAAAATAAACTATGATGTTTCTTGCCAATTATAATGCCTTTCTTATTAAGCATTTCAAAACACATTATAACCAAACACGTTTTTTTTTATTTCAGCAAACTATTTCTATTAATATACAATCTAAGTATTGATTTTGATAAACAAAAATAAAAAATAACCTCCAAGTTCTCTGAAAATAAGTCTTCTAACAAAGCGCTTTTCCGGATTACCCTTCATCAAGAACTCCAAAGACAAAGAAACTATGCAAGCCAAGGGTGTTTAAGACATTAAAAACACTAGAAACTACCGTATTGTGGAATTTTTCACTGGTGTTAAATCTACTCGCAATTTAGGGCCTACAAAGCATACAAATTTTTTGGCGGATTCTTAATTGCCAATTTAATATTTTGGCAGACACTGAAATACTGTCAAATATTTACAAAAGTGCCCCACATTTACTTCTCGTAATATATCGGTTAACCGGTTAACCGTCGGAAGGACCGAACATCGAATACCAAAAATTCTACAGATGGGTGCGGTCCTAACCTTGACCAGACCTGAGGACAGGTCTGCTTATGACATATTATCGTGTTTAAGACTTTTCATATCAGCCCTTAGCTTTATAAAAAATATGTTAACAACATTTGCATTGTTTTCCCCAGAAGGCCTATATAGCATTTTTTTTTACTCGCTAGACTCCACTAGATATTATGCATATCAACAAAATTCTTTTTTTTTTTTATTTCATATTCTTATATACATTAAACAATTGCTATACAATCACAGAGCTAGCATAAAAGAAATGAATTTTTTTTCTTTAATTAGAAGGCGGATAGAAAGATTATCCAACGTATCGGAACAATATTCCTATATCATGGGATATCAACATCATTGTCGACGTTGCTTCGTTCCCCATTTTTTAGTGTCTCTTCCTAAATTTTACTTTATGCATTACATATGCATGCATGTATATTTCATTGTAATTCATCTTGTTTGCATTGGATTTACGATTCTGTTTTCCACAAAATATTCTAACGAAAATTGTACAGTGTCCGGATACATAAGGCATGGTATAACTATCAACAATCTCGTCAATTTTGTCAGATTTGTGGAAAGATTTGTCTTTGCCGATTATAATTATGGGACGTCCCAAAAATATACTCGTTGTGCACTTGAATGAAATAGTTGCCACTTGACGTATAGCTACAAACAAAATCAATCAACCGACATAATATATCAACAGTATACTATTCCCAGAAGAGAACCTAATATACTTTTTATTATAAAGTACAAATGAATTCAGACATGTCAGTGTTGGTACTTGGATGATGCGGTCAAATAGTTTTGTTTCACACACCATCCTGAACTACTATCTGTAGTGACTGTTCAATATTATGAATACAGAGATGAAATGCTGACACTCTAAATTACTGCGGAAAAGATTTTGCATTCATTGTTTTCCAATATTATTGCTTCCATTTGTGGTCCTACTAAAATGCGCACAGGAGCGCCAGGGGAAGACAAAAAGGTGCCCGGTACAATCCATCCTGACATTAAAAAGAAACTTCTGATTTATAATGCAGCCATATAGAATTACATACTAAAGTGCAAGTATGGTCAGTTTTGATTGATACGGTCAGATAATTTTGTTAAATTTAAAGGAGTCAGCCTAAGGTATCAAAACCACTGAAATTTTGTTGCGTATCAATATTTTGAATAAAAGGAGGACATGCTGGCACACTGAATTTATGCGGACAAAATTTTGTAGTCAACTTGTTTCAATGCTGTCATTTGTTTTATACAATACATCCTTACATAAGTATTACTGAATTATTATGCAGATATATAGATTAGTATAATAAAGTGCAAATATGGTCAGTTCAGATTGATGCGGTCAAATAAGTCAGCATGAGGTATCAAAACTACTGAAATTTTGTTACGTATCAATATTTTGAATAAAAGGAGGACATACTGGCATCATAAATTTATGCGACCAAAAATTTGTAGTTATTTTATTTCTATATTGCTGTCATTTGTATTATACATTGAATCCTGACATAAAACAATATGGCTGATATACTATATGGGTATATAGATTTACAAAATAAAGTACACATATGGTCAGTTTTGGTTGATGCGGTCAAATGATTTTGTTGTACAAGTCAGCATGAGGTATCAAAACTACTGAAATTTTGTTACGTATCAATATTTTGAATAAAAGGAGGACATACTAGCACCCTAAATTGATGCGACCATAACTTTGTAGTTATTGTGTTCCAATATTGCTGTCATTTGTATTATACATTGAATCCTGATAAAAAATATGGCTGATTTACTATGCAGCTATATAGATTTATATAATAAAGTGCAAATATGGTCAGTTTAGGTTGATGCGGTCGAATAATTCTGTTGTACAAGTCAGCATGAGGTATCAAAACTACTGAAATTTTGTTACATATCAATATTTTGAATAAAAGGAGGACATGCTGGCATCATAAATTTATGCGACCAAAAATTTGTAGTTATTATACTCCTATATTGCTGTCATTTGTATTATATATTCAATTTATCCTGACATAAAAATATGGCTGATTTACTATGCGGGTATATAGATTTACAAATTAAATTACACATAGTCAGTTTTGGTTGATGCGGTCAAATAATTTTGTTGTACAAGTCAGCATGTGTTATCAAAACTACTGAAATTTTGTTGCGTATCAATATTTTGAATAAAAGGAGGACATGCTGGCATCATAAATTTATGTGACCAAAATTTGTATTAATTGTATTCCAATGTTGCTGTCATTTGTATTATACATTGAATCCTGACATAAAAAATATGGCTGATTTTCTATGTGGGTATATAGATTTACAAAATAAAGTGCAAATATGGTCAATTTTAGTTGATGCGGTCAAATAATTTTGTTGTACAAGTCAGCATGAGTTATCAAAACTGCTAAAATTGTGTTTCGTATTATATTTTGAATAAAGGGGACTTACTGTCACCCTAAATTTATGCGACCATAAATTTGTAGTAATTGTATTCAATATTGCTGTCATTTGTATTATACATTGAATCCTGACATAAAAAATATGGCTGATTTACTATGCGGGTATATAGATTTACAAATTAAAGTACACATATAGTCATTACCTAGAATGGCTTGATGTAATGGCAGTTAAGTAGGATTATAATTGGCTTTTTCAGAACCCATTAAAAATGTCATTTCAAATTTTGACAGAGCTTATAATGGGTTAATGGAATTTTAACTGGATTTTAATGGGAATGTAATGGGTTGACGTTGCTGTAATGCTAGAAGGACTGGTAATAATCACTTATGGTTTAATACCCATATTAATTGAAAATAATAGCTTTTGGGACTTAAAACAATATAACAATATGTAGAAGGGCTCACTTGAAAAAAAAAAAACAATCCGGCGCATTTAGTTCGGACTATATATTTTAAAAAAAATCATCATAGCAGGAGACGCTTACTCTGTCGACGCTCCCGATATCGTTCCTTTATAATTCATGCGATTTCTCTCAGTTTTTATTCGTTACCTTGACATGTCTCTTCTTAGTCGATTTCTGAGATGTGAACATTAAACAACTATAGTCAACTAAACGTTTT
The DNA here is from genome assembly GCA_017311375.1 of Mytilus coruscus. Taxonomy (NCBI): domain Eukaryota; kingdom Metazoa; phylum Mollusca; class Bivalvia; order Mytilida; family Mytilidae; genus Mytilus; species Mytilus coruscus. Next base: position 64,607,799 of record CM029605.1, on the reverse strand, counting down.
ACAAATAAATAATCGGTTACAATAAATGGATTAAAACATGTGAAACGAAGCGCTCCTTTCCATGAGATACATATATTTCTCTAATTATTTGGCAGTTTAAAACATTTTTGAACCCATTGTTAAAAAAACATTATTCAACGTGTAGTTGCCGATAATCTTAGTAGATGGTTGTCTAAGTTAAAAGGTCATAGCCTTTATCAGCTCTCCGGATGATTCGAAATGGGATGATATGTGTTAGAATAATTGAGAACTTTATAAAACACTTTTAATACGCGGAAATAGTTTGAACCAAAAATACTGATTTGGCGCATCAATTTCTTAAGTGTATGACGGAGAAATCAGGAATGTGAAGGCACTCGAAAGGAATTTTCGTTGATCAAAAATGAAAATTTATCTGATAATCATTAGAGAAACAGATTCTTTCATGGTTATTCATGAATTATTTGACTTTAAAATTCGATATCTTAACTATCTCTATTGGATGAATTCGATAATCCACTGGTACCAATCTAAGACTCTATATACATATTATGTACATATCTTTATGCATACATAACGGTAAATGACCGTGTAAAAAGACAATGCATTTTAAATCATATTGAGGGAGAAAACGGAGTTCACGCGTCGGTCACAAATTATTGTTTACAAATGTACGACTCGAGCTTGAATGACTTATGTGAAATTTGTAATAAAAGATATTCGCATTTCCATCCACATAGCGATATAAATAGTGGTGTAAATTTTCACTACGTGCCCTATAAACGGAAGTTATTAAATAATACTAGCTCCGTCAGTTATCTTTCTACATGATATATTTAAACATTAAACTAAACCCAATGTTAATCTATTAAGGGTAGTTTAAGCTCAACGTTATGTGCATATGTAGATATTATCAAATAATTTGAAATTTGAAACAAGTCAGTTATTTACGACGTAAAATATAACATGTTTTGAAAAAAAAAAAAAAAAACAATATTCAAATTTGTACTCGACCAATACTCAGAAGACGGCTTTACAGACTTTCTGTATGTTCTTATTACCGTTACCAATCAAATGTACAAGATCGTTTGTTTTACCAATTTTGCTGATTATTTTGTCTGGAGATTCGACAACATAAAATTAATTGTTCGTCAAAACACAAATCTCTTAGTTAAGGTCAGTCTTGTCAAAATTTATAGTCAATTAAACCTCTTCTGCCGAGGGATGACTTGTCATTATATTGATTATGATGTTATATTGTTCAAAGCCAATAACAAATAACAAGAAATAGTGTATCTTAGACTAAAATACCAATCCGTACACATCCAGCATCCAATGGATTTCGTGTAAAGACTTCAGTACCGTACCGTGAATGTGCATATGTGCATAACAATAATATCTAGTATGGTTTTAAAATACTGATGACAAAATCAATATCTATACCAATGAAACAATATTCAAAGATCTAATTACAGTGCTGAATTGGTAACCTTTAAGAATAAGTTTATCTTAAGGATTGATAAGTTTACCCAGATAGTATCTGTCCTATTTATTTATGTAAATTATACAAATTTAGCATTTAGTCATTTTTTAAATCTTTAAAAAAAAAAACAAATCGAAAATTGAAAGTGCCATCTCAGCACTGAATCGTTACTTAAAATTACCAGTAATTTAATGCATCACAATACAATCATGTTTGTGTTAAATCATTAAAAAAATATCCGGCTTAGTTGTTTTTTCTCTTAAACCCTTTATCAAAATCAAATGTTATTCTTTCTCGTGCAAAACATACTTTTATCTGGAAGTATTACATCTAGTAGAAATAAGCAGTTTTAGTTAAGATTCTTAGTTCGTATTACATTCCACAGAGAGATCTTTTTAGTTTAAAGGGTTGTTACAACAGTTAATACACATTAAAATTGGAAAGGAATATTACATAATTTAAACTTTACACGAACAGAAAATGACCATATCAATGATAGTTGATGACTACTATTATAGTGAAGTTCTTTTGGACAAAAAGTCTACCAGCAGTTGCATCACCCATGCACACCAATTGTTTTAAAAACCAGGTTTATAATTTAGAACGCCAGATGGTCACATTTTCTTCATAAATCCATCAGTTGCGATCAAATCAAACAGTAAGAAGGCCAAAATCAAAGATAAAAATAAAAAACATTGACATTAAAAAACATTCAACACGTTTTGTAAATCTGGAGAAGGCCAACTGTGATTCTAAATTTTATGAATTGTTTTTTTGATTTAAATTTCTCTTACGGTAAAAACTTTAAATGCAAAATTAATTTTCATTTAAATAACTTAAAATAAAACAGTGAGCCAAGTGGTCATGTCTTTTTTAAACGTGTTAAACTTTTATCATCAAGACAGGGAGTTCGAAAACATAATAACTGGATTCTTAAATTGTTCTGAAAAAAAAAAATGCCCATGATGTAAACTTCCTTTTTTGCTAAAAAAATAACTCTTGGAGAGTTGATTATTTACTACATATTCTAACGATTTTCTTTGATTGTGGGGACCAAAATCCAATAATGTAAATCGACATATCTAGATATCGTAAAACACACTTTTGATTATTTCCCCTTCATTGGTTGAAGAGTTCTATTTATATCGACTTAAGATATTATCGACTGTATAATTGTTCTAAAACTAAGGATGCACCCCCTCTGGTAACCTGATTTTGAATTGCTTCAGCCGTGGTGTGTCCATCTTTTCAAACTGTTGTGTTTACTGATGCCTCGTTTCGCAATAATGTGACGATTGTACTGAGACTAACGTGACGAATACTTGTTAAATTTGCCCCTACATGGAATATACTATTTTCATTTTCTCTGTCGATGTAAATTGAATTAACCCGTAGGGTATTCGATATTCTAACAGCAATCTGGATATTAAAACATAGCGTTGTCTCTTATATTCCCCCGAAAATACCAAAAGACATTGGTAGTTTGTTCATTGTTCCTTATCTTGTGTATTATTTTTGGAGATTTTTATATATGTCTCGCTAGTGATAGTAGGAGCATTGAGTCATCCGTTTCATGAATCATACCCTTGTCCTTCCCGTATGATGTTAAAATATTTGGTCATGGTAATTTACCATGAAGTTATGGTAACATCAATTTATAAATTGTTTAGAAACTTGACATTAGATGAATTTGGCTTTTTTAGAGTCCATTTAGATCAGACACCTCTTAAACTGTTTCGGTTCTTATATATATCTTTGACTTTCATATATTCCGCGTTGAGCGTTTCTGATCAAGGTGAATCCAGAAAGGCGCTTTGGACGCATTAAATGTATTAACTTATTTGACATGCATATTCATTGAATTTAAAAAAGGAGTACAAACTAGGGTTGCGTGCATATTCTGTTCTTCACTGAACATGGAAGTGTGATAACTCAAACTGGGCATGATTTCCTTTGGACACCCATACCTTTTTGTCTTATGTCAAACAGTTGCCACTTTTTATGATAACAGAAATCAAATGTTTCAAATTTGATTAGGCGAAATCACGTTCAGTTTCAAAATTGAACAACATTATTTCTAAATAACAATATTCTAATACGACAAAAATACACTTGGACATTTTTTTGCAGGGATTTATTTATCTTACAATATTTTCAAACTTTTGTTTTGTCCGATATATTTCACATGATCTGTTGAAGAGACCCCAAATAATCTTCTTTTCGGTGTGTGTATCCTTAAAACAAAGACACTGGCATATGTACTTCCATTATTTTGATGTATTATACAGTAGTTTAAAAAAAAGTGCATTCATGAAAATATTGTGAATTTGAATTTAAGTGGCATTTGGTGTCGAAGATTCTATGTACTGAATACTAAGACAAATAAATAAAGTATGTTTGTCTTTTGGCAGATGGCCCAGCTGTTCGATATTTACCTCTATTTGTGGATAACATGTCTTCCTTACAATTTCTTTGATTTATTGTTTTGGCCTTCAAATGGGAGTAACACGAATGGCAAAATGCACATTGAAAGGCCTTATGAAGCTTTCAGACAGAAAACTGTGTAAGTATATAAGTATTTACATGTTGTAATAAGAATATATATATATATATATATATATAGATAAGTCTAAATTGAAAACAACGTTCAAACCTATGACTGCGTTGGATAACCACTGGAATTTTTATACGTGTGCATGCAAAACAAATTTCTTGGTAGAGTGGTCTAAATACAGCACAAACAACATTTTCCAAAAGACCAAAAAAGTGAAAAAGTATATTTAAACAAAACTCATTTGACTAACAGGTCGAACAAAGTATGTTCTTAAACCCTGCTGACTACCATTGGCGATTGCCAAATAAACGGATCACAAGATGTAACAAAATGGATCTTTATTATTAATTTAATACCAAACAGAAAACAATAAACTTGCCGAAAAGATGGTATTACGCAAACATGAGGTGCAATTTTGTACACCATATCCGGATTTCGACAATCAATGTCTCCAGTGATGTTAGGAATCGAAACGGTATTTGGAAGGCCATATAATTTACCTCAATTTAGGATAGACTCTTAAATTTTGAAGAGTCAAAATAGGATGAACGGATCATATAAACCCGAAGGCAAATATAATACTAGCCCAAACGAAAAAATATAAATAAGTCTAAATTGAAAACAATGTTCAAACTATGATTGCGTTGGATAAAAACCGCAATTTTTATACGTGTGCATGCAAATAAAATTTCTTGGTAGAGGGGTTAAATACAGCACAAACAACATTTTCCAAAAGACAAAAAAAGTGAAAAAAGTATATTTAAACAAAACGCATTGGACTAACAGGTCGAACAACGGATGTTCTTAAACCCTGCTGACTGACATTGGCGATTGCCAAATAAACAGATATGTATACAGATTAGGGCTATGTTTATGTATTCAAAACAAAAGAACAAGTCATTAAATTTTATCTATTATTACGCTTAAGATATATTTAAGAGCTCATTTGCATTTTGTATATTAGAGCTGAATTGGATTTTATTCCTTTCATATGCATATTTCTTTGGAAACAATTCAACAATTACCTTCAATAATATCAACAAAGTGTGTCATTTAGTGAACCTCAGTTTATCTGTTTATCATATTGACCTTTTTTAAATACTTTATAAACATAGTCAGTATTGCCTATTCACAAGATTGCATCTACCGTTATATGTTATATGTTATAAAAGGAAATGACTAATTTTTCTCACTATTTGTATAACCACGATTATTTTCTAAAAATATCTTTAAATCTTGACTCACATTTACATGTGTACTGTTTCATGTATGCACTTTGTGATTAAGACAGCATTACGTTATGTTCGTGATATTTAAATCCGATTGAAATTACCACGTATACATATATACACAATTGTTTATATATGGTCTTTGTTGTCGTTATTCATTATCATATTATCATAACTGTGTCATTTCAAGGTTGTGTGAGCTGTTCTTAATTATAATTCGCCAGCTTAGAGCATGTTTTAACATTCAGTATTCGATGCTTATGTATCAAAATGTAAATTCAGTATTAGATGATTTATGTATCAAAATGTAAATTCAGTATTAGATGATTAGTGTATCAATATGTAAATTCAGTATAAGATGATTTATGTATCAAAATGTAAATTCAGTATTAGATGATTTATGTATCAAAATGTATATGAAGTATTAGATGATTTATGTATCAAAATGTAAATTCAGTATTAGATGCTTTATGTATCAAAAGGTATATTCAGCATTAGATGATTTATGTATCAAAATGTAAATTCAGTATTAGATGATTTATGTATCAAAATGTAAATTCAGTATTAGATGCTTTATGTATCAAAATGTAAATTCAGTATTAGATGCTTTATGTATCAAAATGTAAATTCAGTATTAGATGTCTTAGGTAACAAATTATAAATACAATATTAGTTTTCTTAGGTTACAAAATATTAATTCAATATTACATGTACTTTCCTTAGGATACCAAATGCAAAATCAGTATTTTAGATGTATTCAATTACTAGCTGTAAATTAAGTATCAGATGATTTAGATTATCAAATGTAAAATCAGTATAAGTTGATTTAGTTTATAAAATGTAAAATCAGTATTAGGTGACATAGGTATCAGTTGTTTTCTGTATATAGGGTATATAATGTCCATTCAGTTTTGTATTACTTATGTTACGAAATGTAAATTCGGTATTAGGGGACTTAGGTTTCAACGGAAATACAGTATCAATATCCTTAAAAGTTTACAAAATGTTGATTCAGTTTTAGATGCCAAAGTTATAAAACGTCCAACAGTATTAGAAATCTTAGGTTTCAAAATTAAAAATAGTTATTAGATGACTGAGGATTAAGTTACATAGAGAACATTCATTGTGTTATAAAAGGTTGTATTCAACAAATGTCATGTTAACAGTTTATTAGGAAATATGATAACAAACAATTACCATCTTGAGACCATTGCATTCGTTATTAAAGCCTGACTTCGAATCTAAACGCATTATATAGAATTTTAGATCGGAGAAGGTCTAACTCTAGGAAATAAAAAAAAAAATATGCTCAAATAAAAATTAAAAAAAAAAATCCTTTGAAACTTGCCATAGGCAAAAGATCTAAAACAACTAATATTTTGTCATTTATCTGATTTCATTACATTTCTGAGCGCGCTTACAAGGAAAATTCGCAAATTCAAATTAAATATCTTTTTAATGTTTTCTCTTTAATATCTTTTATAATAAATTCATATTGCAATATTAAGGTTTAAAAAGCTATCAAAATGTCTTAAGACAATTTGTTACAAACTTTGCAAATTTTCTGAAGAAACCAATGAAAAAGTTTTGAAATTGATATGAACCCGGTTAGGATTAAAGTTGGTTCAGACTATTTGCTTTTTATGTAAAGGTCACTTTGTACATGTACTTTTAAATGTTTATGTTGATGTTGTGTCTCTTTATCTAGCTCATCATTAAATGTATAATATATTTGGTGGTGTTTTTGTCTCTTATACTGGTTAGCACTGCCAGAGCAAGAACTAAAACCTGCAAATATTAGAAAAAAAAATACCAAAGAACAAAGCCACTTACAAATTATCGAGCGTAAAACAGCGATTTTGTAAATAATTTTTATCTTAACTTATTTGTGTACAAAGGACCGTAAGTAAGACTGATAATTTCCGACTACCTTGATGATCTCTTGATTTAGTAAATATATTTATCTTTTCCAAAATATTTGACACTTATCTAATAACAAACGTTGTAAATATTGTTATCAATGTTGATTTAACATGAATAAACAATGACAACTGAAAAACAATTAAATCTGAAGAACACCTCCTTATTTTGTTCCACTCACTTATTGTGACATTTTTAAATAAGTATTGATGCGCATGGCGGATAATGAATTCATAGCATATGACGCTTACCCTTCCGATGCACCAGGCCTCGTTCCGTTTTGCAGATCATTTGATTCCTTTGAGTATTGTTATACTAGTTTTTCTGATTTGAAATGGATTTACTATTTATGACTCTTATTTTTCCAGTATCAAAAATTATCTAAAAATAACATTTTTTTAGTACAGGTTGTCTAAGTATATCATATATATCTTGAACATTATCATAATTCAGACAACTCTTCAAAGTATATTGTTCCACAGTACAGTACATTTTGTATAATGTTTTATTTATGAACTTGATTTCATAATTGATAGAAAAGATGATTAAACAATTGAAATAATTGCATTTGAATTGAAAGTTGCAAACTTTTGCTATGGAAACATTAATATTCATATGTATAATTGACTAAAATTGATAACATTATTGTGTTTTTTAGTTAATTATTTGTGAATAGTTTTCACCAAAGTTGATATAAAGACCCTATACCTCTTTGTGACTGCCTATGTCTATCAGACTCGCTAAATTCCTCTTTGTCTCACGACTCCAGTGATATGCATCAGGAGGGGCTGTAGTAAAATATATTGACTTATGTTTTTGCTATATTTGTGGAAAAAGTTGTGTTTTGACAGTTGAAAAACTTGATAAAAAAAGCAATAAAACTTTCTTTTAAAATCCATACAGATAGCATAAATAGAATGCTATGAATGCATAGCTACACCTATTTCATCAAAATCAAACTAGACTGTGGAGTAGTCGGTGCCACAGCTCCTCATCTTATAGCAATACATAACTTTAACACAGTTTTCTATTACGTTTACATATTTTGTAAGAGTATTTTCAAGGAGTCTTAATATCAAGCAAATGTTTAATAATGCTTTTATTCTAGCTAATTTACATTGTAAACGTCAATTTTAATCATGTTATCATCTACCAAATGTTTTTTTACTTTACATTTTATGTATTAAGTCTATTGTCTTAAAATGTTTTTCAGGATTTTAACTTAAAGCCTAGGATTTAACAGTAGTTCCGTAACATCATTTAGGCAATAGATTTGATGCCTAGATGTTACCTTATTTCTTAGGATTAAAGCTTAATGCCTAATTTCACTTATTGCCGTTAACATATATATTGATAATTTGTTTTACTCCCGGTCATTTGAATACTAAATAGTGTCAACAATAATCGAGTTCCCATATAAAAGTCAATCTCTAAACCCCAGAAAGTAGAAAAATATATGTGAATCAAGTTAACATCAATAGAGATAATCAAAGATCTGCAATCAGCACCCAATTAAAAAATAAACAACTGCCGAGGCTCCTGGCGTTATATTATCGGCGAAACAGACGCAAAAGAATTATTTCATATAGTCTTTTCTGTAAGTCTGCATGAACTGCTTCTAATCATTTGATGCGTCAGTGCAATGACATGCTCAGGCACATACTTAAGCAGATCCTTGTTTAATTTCATTTAAAAGGCTATGGATGGATTTCTACCAACATAATTAAAAATGATGATATGTTACTTATGAGGGAACAGTGTCAGTGAGGAATAAATGAGTATTCCAGACAGTTTTCTTCTATCAAACCTTCTTGATTTTGCAACTGAATATCACCAAATAGTCACTGATATTTTTAGATCTTAATATCTCAATTATCAAGTAAAAGAAGATAACCATATTTTAGTTTAATATAATGTTGAATTCATTTTCTCCTTTTCGTACCTATAATGCAATTATCTCTGGAAGAATGAGACGCTACATGATGACATATGTTGGCACTCGTGAGTGCCATCAAAAGGTTAGTAGATCCTGCTCCACATTTTGTGTTGCTCATATAAGTGCTAGTTCGATGAAGTTCTCATTCATTGATGTCACAATCGAGGAAAAGAGGACTGAATTGCGGTTACGACTATTGAATCATATTCGTCGCCATCTGTGAAACCAACTCGTGATTGCGTCCGCAAAATTTACGAAAGGAAGCCTTCTTGTAAGCAGCAACCACCTAGTAAGGGATTCATGATGAATATGAAGTGCAAGTTCTTGCATATCGTATTAACAGGGATATATACATCCACAACTCAGACGCATCTTTAATGACCCGAGAACACTCTTTCCAATGTATAACCGATGCGAATTTTACTGTTTTTTTTTACACCTGAACGAACTAAATGGTGATTCTAAGTTATTAAAAGAAGGAGGTATAAAATCATTGTATATATTAGATGAGGTAATACAATTTAAGTTACCACTGAAACATTCATTTTTTTGTAAATCGTCTGTTTATAAACTATCAAACTAATAGAAACACTAAGCTTTCCCCATCCCCGCATAGAAAGCCTTAGCTGTATTTGGCACAACTTTTCGAATGATTTGGTTTTCCATACTTTTCAATCTCTTTTTGTGATTGTTCCTTCCAAATATATTTATTCTAGTACATGGTATCTTCAGTCATGCATAATTTCGCAATTGGTAACTACAATTGATTCAGATTATTATGGATAATATATTTTATTAAATATAAGTATAACACGTATAAGGATATTCATAACTAAACAATGAAAGTTTATATATGTATTGATAATGTACTTTTCATTGCTGCAAAAACCACTTACAAAATCAGTGATAAAAGGGGACTTCCCTTGCATCTGACATATTGCCGATCATCAGATCATACTTGCTGCATTACCTTTGCATTCATGGTCCTTTTGATAACATTTGTTTAAACAATTTTCGAATACAATTTACAGTACAGTCTAAATCATGTACGTCGAGTGTGCAGCTTTTTGTCATATTGAAACAAAAAAGAAGAAAAGCACAAAACATAGGTCAAAATGGGGAATATAAACACAACTGCTGCTACATGTCCATGAAAGTGAAAAATAGATTAATATTGATAGCTCAAACGCTGAACATATTTATGTAACATTTTTATTTCTAAGAGTCCTAACATAGTATTTTTCGTCTTATGAGCCATCAAAAACTCAAAAATCATAATTTCTAAAACAAATTCGGACAATCCCTCCATCAAATTGTATTGATAAAATGTCAATCGCATATATAAGGTGAAACTCAATTTCAGACGGCGGGTATCTGGAATTATGTATCAATAATAAATGTGGGTATACATAGAGCAACCTAACTACAAAATTTTCCAAAAGACATCAAGAGGGCAACACACGGTAATCCATTAAAAACAAGTGTCTATACAATACGTCAAAATTTAAATCGTCCTTAGTTTATTAATATTTAAAAAAAGATTTAACAAAACCAATCAAATATCTGCAGTATGTTTTCCTTATTTATCTGTATGGATGTTAATAGAAAGTTGTATGTATTTCTATGAAGTTTTAACTGTAAATACACAAGTTTTTTACCAGTTCTAACAAATGCGTTAGTCAATAAATCTCACTAAGTTTCCTCCGAGTCCATGTTACTGCAGTCGTGAGACAAAGATAGAGGAATGTAGTGCATCTGATAGACATTAGCAGTTAGAAAGAGGTGTAGGGTCTTTATATCAATTTAATAAAATGTTTCACTGTTTTGACAAAAAATTAACTCAAAAACACATGGTGTAACTTTTAGTGAATTAAACATCCGGATATTCTACTGATTCCATAGTAACAGTTTGTAACTTTCAATTCGAATGCAATTCTTACAATTCATTTCATCGTCATTTCTAACAATTATAAAGTACATTTTATAACATCAGAAAGAATGTACTGTACTGTGAAACACTATACCGTTGACTAGACTGAATTATGATATTATTAAGGATATATGACAGACTTAAACTGTACAGAAAAAAAAAATTTTTTTTTGTAGCTACTGTAAAAAAGAGGGGCAAAATAAGGAAATATTTTAAACAATAAAATCAATTTCGAATCAGGCAAACCAATATAACAATACCCAAAGGAATCGAATGGTCTGCAAAACGTTACAAGGCCGGGTAAGTTTCTTGTGCTATGCATACATCATCCACCACACACATTCATACTGGTTAGAAAATGTCACAATAGGTAAATGGGATAAGATCAGGAGGAGTTCACATCGCACAGCTTTTCATGTGTTTCATTTGTCATTATTTGTTCATGTTGAATCAATATTGATAACAATATTTACAACGTTTTTCATTTGATTAAGGTTAAATATTTCGGAAAAGATAAACATTTCTACTTAATAAAGAGGTCATTTAGGTTGTCGGAAAAATGTCAGTCTTACTTATCGTTCTTTGTACACAATAAGTTTATGAAAAATGATATTGACAAAATCGCTGTTTTACACTCGATAATTTGTAAGTGGCTTTGTTGTTCTTTTGTTTTTTTCTTCAATATTTTGAAGTTTATAGCTCACGCAATGGTAACCAATATTAGAGACAATAACAGAACCACATATAATATGAATTTAATGATGAACTAAATAGACACACAACATTAACATGAACATTTTACAAAATTACAAGTGACCTTAACATACAAAGCACAAATAAAAAAGAAGCCCAGGTAACTACTTTTCATTGGTATGTTTACACAAATATGTAAAGCTAGTTACAAACATCCTGATTGCATTTTGATTTAAAACCATTTTAAACCATTATATTGCATATAAATTAATTATGAAAGAAATGTTTAAAAACATTATAAAATATTTAATTTGAATTTGCGAAATTTTCCTTGTGAACGCTTAGAAATGTAATAGATTCTTTTAAACTGTCTGTTATCTGATAAATGGCACAATATCAGTTGTTTTAGATATGTTGCCTATAAATAGTTGTATTTGAGGATCTATTTTGTTTTAATTTTCTAGTATTAGACCTTCTCCTATCAAAGATTGTATATAATAATTTCAGATTCGATGTCAGGCTTTGATAACGAATGCAAGTGTTCGCACGATGGTATTTGTTTGTTATGACATTTTCTAATGAAGTGAAGACATTAAATTTGTTGAATACAACCTTTAATAACACAATAAATTATCTTCAACTAACTAAAACTAATTTATCTAATACTTAATTTACATGTATGATCTCATGCATATAGTACTGAATTAACATTTTGTAATTGAGTCATCTAATACTGATTTTACATTTTGTAACTTAAGGAAATTTAGACGGTATTTACATTATAACCTTAGTCAACTAATACTTAACTTACATTTCGTAAGCTAAGTAATACAACACTGAAAGGACATTTTATAACCTAAGGCATCTCATACTGAAAACAAGTGTAACCTATGTCAACTTATACGGATTTTATATTTTATAACCTAAATCACCTAATACTGATTTTACATTTTGTGATCTAAGTCATATGATACTGATGTTACAGCTGGTAATTTAAGACATGTAATACTGATTTCACATTTTGTAACCTAAGAAAACTAATACTGTATTTAGGATTTGTAATCTAAGTCATCTACTATTGAATTTACATTTGATACTTTAAGCATATAATATTGAAATTACATCTTCTTCTCTTCAACTGCATCTGAAAAAAACATTCAATATTACTAGTTGCTTGTCATCGCTTTTTTCTATTGAAAAGTATTATTATTAGAAAAGGAGTTGTGACTGTATAACACACAATTTATAGAACTATTTCGCAATTATACTAAATACAAAAACTGAAAATTACATCAAACAACAATACATACCGTACATTTCATTTCGGTAAAAATACAATGGGTGCTATATCTTTCAAAATCTAACTAGGATTATTCAGAAATATTTGACACACAGTTAATTGTGATAGAAATAGAACACTAAACTTTTTCTCTTAATTCTAATTTCTTTTTAAGAACAATATACCTTCGATCCTTAAATCTAACATTCTTTGCTGTCAATAGGTAACATATTTCAGTTTCAAAATGTTTATGATATCTGTGTGACAGCACTTTCTGCAGTCCAGATTATGCTATCGTATCAATGTAGCAATAAACTTAACGGACATTTTGTAAGAATTGAAAATGATATCTACTATTTTTGTCATTTGATCAAGTAATAGGCTCTTATCATAATCTCTCGTAAATACAAAAACAAATAGGGTGCACTAACTGAGTGACAAATAACAAACGACGAAAATAATGTTGATTACTAAAAAAATGACATCGGTACATCGTATGTAACGTTCTTAGTTCCACTGTTATGAAAGACATCTGACTTTTGATTGTTTTTATGGGTAACGGTTCCAATCAGGTCCAAGGGGGTGAGGTGTTATCGCGTATGAATAGAGAATATATTGTTTACCCTTCGACAAGAGGGTAATGCATTCATTCCCCAGGTGAACTTAATATCGGTTTACTTAAAAAACAATTGATATATTTGTGCTTCCAGCATATTTCCTATACATTCCATAAGCAGAGATATTGTATTCATTGAGCAAAAGACTTACACCTTATACACAAAAAAAATCTGCCATTCAAATTAGTGAATCAGACATATTGAATGTCGTGATTACTCCGGGTACATAGTTATTAGATTCAACTTCCATCGAATAATTGAATTCCTTAGGGGAATGACTGTATTAAATTCCACAGGGACATGAACATACTTGGTTTTTAAGGCATCATAAGATAAGATCCCCCCAGAATAGATGTTTCGGATTCTTTCTGGAACATATATATTTGGTTCCTCTTAGAAAATTAAATTGATTCCAACTGGATACAAAGTTATGTAATACCTTATAGGCAAACAATGTATTTGATTCCCTGGAAGCAAAGATTGCGTATAAATTTTAGGTAGCGTGTTTGATGTTCCTTTCATTAAGATATTGTATTCCAGTGAAGAACATATGTTTTGAATGGATATTTTAGATTAACATAGGAACATAGGTGTTGGGTCCTGTTTAAAAACGAACTTATTAGATTTACTTTAGGAACACAAATACTGCGTATTAACAAATCAGCGTGTAGGTCAAGAAACAAATAGGTTTAATATTGTTGTCATAACATCATGTTATCGCAATACTACAATTATTAGTCATTTGTCAATCAATCATCAAAATTTGCAACACATAATTCGCCGTTTCAGAATCTAATGCATTGTGGGTAAAGTGTACACCAAAGCGTCGTGATTGGTTAAAAACGTCCTAAACAATTGAAATTCAACCAATGACGTGACGTTATTTTCATTTTGGGATACGAACAATAAAATTACCCATAGTCCTTTGGATTCTGAAACGGTCTATTCATGCTTACCTTTCTTTACTCTTCTGATAAAAATGGAGCTGGGTCTTCTACATTTACAGAATTGAAAAAAAAAGACGTTGCATTTATACAATTTTCTAAATTTGGACACAACGAATTAACTACAAAAACGTTTTTCATACCGATTGGTTTTCATTGTCTGTTTCCAGAATGTAGGAAATTGTATAATCTCTTTTGTTAAATTTTCTATGGAAAACATGAAAAAATAATTTGTACGCTTTGTATTGGAAAGACATTACACATGATATACCTTCAAAACAATTTGGGTTCTGATTCCGAACGTCTTTTTTCACGGTTTACATCTATATAACTACTAAAAATATACTAACATCTAAATACGTGGTTATTTGATTCGGATTTAAATTTCACGAACATTACGTAATGTGGTCTCAATCACAAAGTGCATACATGAAACAGTACTAATGGTAATTTGATTCAAGATTTATAGATATTTTTAGAAAACAATCCTGGTTATTGAAATACCCATACCCTTTTATAACATATAACTTATAAATGTAGATACAATATTATGAATAGGCAATATTGATTATACATGGTCAATATGATAAACAGATAAACAGATGTAGACCAAATGACATACTTTGTTTTATACCTTTGACGGTAATTGTTGAATAATTCCAAAGAAATATTCGTATGCAGGGGATACAATCTAATGCAGCTCATATATACAAATGCAAATGAGCACTTAAATATAACTAACGCGTTCCGAATAATTGATACAAACAAATAATTTGTTCTTTTCCTTTGAATGCATACACTTATTACCCGACGTTTGTATATTCTTATTAACATGTAAATACTTATATACTTACTAGGGTATTGTACAAGGAAGACACAGCAAAGTTTTCTGTCTGAAAGCTTCATAAGCTCTTGTAATGTGCATTTTGCCATTGTTGTTATTCGCATTAGAAGCCCAATAAAGTAAATCAAAGAACCTGTCAGGAACACCTTTCATCCACCAATAGAGGTACATATCGAACAGCTGGGGTACCTGCCAAAAGGTAAGAATTTCTTATTTATCAATGCATATCATCAACGATACCAAATGCCACCTAAATTCAAATAACCAACAATTTTATGATTTCAATTTTTTTTAAAGATACTTACAAGAAATGTGCCAGTGATTTTAGGACACAACCATTGTATAGTATATTTTGGCGGGATAAAAGATGTTTCTACAAATTATTTTGTGAAATATATTTGACAAAACAAAAGTTTGAATATACAGATGGACTAATAACATAAATAAGCTCTGAAAAAAAAAAAAAATTGGCAATATTTTGTCATTCAGAATAGAATTTTCTTCACTTTTGAAAATCTACGTGCAATTTAGATATTTTAGTTTTGCCTCCTGATTTCGCCTAAGCATATTTGGAATATCTGAATTTTATTGTTACAAAAGCTAGCAACGATTTGAGATGTCACAAACAGGAATATGGGTCCATAGGACACCATGCCTCGCTCGTGCTATCACATTTCCACGGTCTGTAAACCATGAAATCAGCTAAGATCCCTTATTTATTTTTTTTATTTCACAGAACAATGAACATGTATACTTAGTTGCAAATTGCTGTTACATGTATCATAATTTCATGGTTAATTACGTTGACCAAAAACTTTAACCTCATACGGGACAGATCAACGGACGGAAGCACAAACGCCATGCCCCATCTATAGTAGACAGGGCATAAAATATGTCTCAAAGAACAATATAAAAATAAGGAACAAGAATAAATTAGCAATGTCTTTTTGGTATTTTTAGGGGGAGTAGAGGAGCGGAAGTGATGTTATCATCAATATATTGTTGTCTGTTTCCTATATTTACAGTTGCAGAAAACTTTTTAAAACAATTTACTGCATCACGTAGTCACATCCTCACTTGCTTCTTAAAAAACCACCACGATGTAAAGGTGAGACTAACGGTATAAAAAAGTATACGGTGAAATTTCTCGAGGGTCCATATAAATACATCTCTTTAACCAATTCAGTGCAAATAGTTAACAGAACAGAACAAAGAATAGAAACGGAGAATGTGTCAAAGAGAGAACAACCCGACGAAACAGCAGAAAATACCCCTAATGCAACCAATGGGTCTTCACCGCAGCAGGAAAATCCAGCACAATTAAACAGTTTGCTTATTTCCGGAACAGCTTTTTTGAAAAATTGTTTTGAAACGAAATTTTGCAATCATTATACCTTTCGGGAGATTTACTGTTATCTTTTGACATATTTAGTAAATAGATAATTGAATTGAGGTTAGTAAGTTATGAATTTGTTCGCATTGCAACCTTTTGAAAGATTTTTAAACACAGCTCGTATAGTATTTTCGTTTGAAATATTTAGAGGAAATTGGTTACGTTTTATATTGTAATTTGTTTTCATCATTTTAATATACCATAGCGGTCTTCTTCCAGCTCATAACTGATACCGTTTTCTTTCAGAGAACGTGTTAAAAAGTGAAGAATTTTATTTGCAAGAACAATAAATATGCGTCACTAGTTTTCCAACAGTATATAATTTATAAAGAAAAAAAAAGAAACTCTCGTTTCAAACATCCCAATACAATATTAGTTACTTGGCGATTGTACTGTAAATATTTTTAAATACATGTAGTTATACTTCACTTAGCAAACAGGCGACACGGAAACAAATCATTGCTATAACTATGACATGTAATTCTGAAAGATTGTTAAAATAGAAATAAATTTTACAGAACAATAGTCGTTCAGATGTAATCTAAGGTTTTCTCTATATATTTTTCCAATGCCTGGAATATCTTGAACGTCTTTGTCCATCCAACCTTCTCATAGAACAAACTTTGCAAATTTCGGCCAATAACCTGAAATGAAAAAGTCATTAAGACAAATCCCATGGACACGCCTGGTAATGTTATTTGAAAAAAGCTTGTAGTACATACATAAAAAGCTTTAAAAAGCTTTAACGCCAATCTTTTTTATTGATTAAACTTATTATCCTTTAAAATGCCAAGACATGCCATGATCACGTCCTATTCGTTTATTCTTCCGTCTTTCTTATTTGATTGTTTGCCTCTTTTATAACATTCACTTTGATTTTTCTGTGATGTTTAGTATATTTAGTTTTGTCTGATGCTATGAATCATTAGCAAATAAGCATTGTACCTTGTTAAGTTGTTATACGAAATTTAGTGCTTGACATATTCTTTAAGCAACTGTCAGATGTACTGAAAATCATTTGGTTATCTGTGTATCTCATAAGAAGATGTGGTATGATTATCAATAATCCACGATCCACACCAACAAGTTGTCTTATTGCCTTCAACAATGGGTCAAACCTATACCGTATAGTAAGTTATATAGGGCCTCTGGACAATGTGAATCAATTTTAAAATATACATTAACAGTTTAAAACTAAAACAATTGACAAATTATTTATGACAGACAGCATCAAACGATAATCATTAAACTGTATGCACGTGACATTGGTCGTTAAGTTTTGTCTCATTAATGTATATTTCATATTTCCTTTTTCTTATTTACTTACAAGAATTGTGACATAACTCCCAGGTCAGTGTATTCATCATTCCTGCTCCTGTTAATTCCAATGAGGAAATTAATTCCGTGTCCCATTTGAAACGTCCTCCTAAAAATAGAAATAAAACAAAGAATACCGTGCTGGGTTGACGCTGTCACGTCTTTTAATGTGCAGTGAAACACAAAACGCGTAATGTTGGTGAAAACCTTTATATTGCATATATGTAAAATGATTACATCACAATAAAAGTCTGGGTAAAACTCATAAATTAGACATGTATTTTAATAAAGTTTTACTTAAGATGGAAACACTGACAACTCTACTATTGAAGTCGGGGTCTACCAATTTATAAAATGATAAGCCGATCGATGCACTGATTCAGTTCTTTTTTATCTATACGTGAATAATGGACAGCTTTTACCATTAGATTGATATATAAATTACAGATCTGTCACATTTGGTATTCATGCTTGATGTCACCTTTTTAATCTAGCCATAGACTATTCGAACATAGCAGTTACTTTATTTTTCAAATTTTATTTATTAGAGTATAGATCAAAATACGAATTAATTCAGGAGATATTACGCATTTCAAAGTAGACTTCCTATTTTATAAAATTACAGGCAATTCAATTTATGAATATGAAAACATGTGTGCATATGGCAATGATATAGCATGCCAATGTCTGGTGAAAGTATTTCATTATTTCTTTACAGAGACAGGCATCATTGTTGAAAATATCTTGTCACAGTGTTTTATGATTTTAAGCCATCATATGCAATTCATAACGTATGGCGTTTACGTTTTCATAACTTTGCCCATGTGCTTTCTCTAATGTGTGAATCTTAACATTTCAATTGTAAATCTTATAGGTTAAAGAACCCTGACAAACTTACCTGGACAACTTGCTATTATATAGTTTTTCAAGCATGACGGGAGTGGATACAATTCACTTCCGACTGTGGAATTCCATTGGACCCATTCTTCGCATGCACAATCATTTTCAAGCAGATGCAAAAACACCATATTGGTTTTATTCAAGTCAACTATAATCAAAATTAGATATTTAGTAATAAGTTAAATTTACTTTTAAATGATTTACCTTTACATATTTGTTTAAGATTAATTCTAAGTTTGGTGCTTACAAATATGAGAACATACTATTGTCAAATAATAAACTGTCTGTGGGTACAGAGATAAATCGCAATTTTGAATGTAAATGGCAATAGTTCAAGATACAAACTATGCAAAACATTCAACGCCAAGGTGCAATGACTGAAAGTGAAGGACCAGGTAATCTCCATGCACATGAAATGTGTAAATACTAATGCAAGTGCATACCAAATATCATTGAATTGCCATCAATGGTCAACCTTGAACTGACCAAATTACAAATCTTAACATGTAAACTTTGCAAATTTTCGCAATGGATATGGCATATGACATATCATAATGCTGATCCATCTGCATAATCAATGTCATTGGTTATTTTCAGAAACGGTTTCTCTTAAAATTACCTTTAAGTTATCACAAACTTTAATATGTAAAGAAGCACGGATATGAGATGTGTTAATACTGATACAATCACATATCAATGACTTACAGTAAATGAGTCCCCTTAAATTGACATAATCACAATCTGCATAATTAAGACTAAGTTTCATATTCAATAGACAATGATTAAAGGGACAGGAAGAAATAATTATGAAAATTGACTTCAAGACTAAAAATGACATAATAATTTATTGTTCAGTCTTTTTCGAGCTGTTCAAATCAAAATGACCGTTTCAGATCAAAATTATTTCACTACACAGACAAATTTTGCTCACGTGAATTTCCCATGAATCTAACATGAAATTCACATGAAAAAATTCACGTAAGATTCACCTCAAACGAGCTTATAGATGAAATCACGTGAAAATGTTCATGTGAATTTCACGTGAATTAAGATTAACATGAATCTCACGTAAACGTTTTCATGTGATTTCACGTGAACTTTTCAAAAATATATTTTTTTTATTTTTCATGATTTTAATTAAATTTGAAATTTAGATGTTATTTGAATAACTTTATTTTTGAAATTCACGTGAATTTCACTTGAAAAAAATCAAGTGATTTTCACTTGAAATTCACATGAGTTTTACATGAGATTCACGTGAAACTCACATGAACTGATTTCACGTGAGTTTCACGTACAAGCTCGTTTGAGGTGAAATTCAAGTGAATTTTACGTGAGATTCACATGAACTTAAATTCACATGAAATTCATGAGAGTGAAATTACCCAATGTAATGACCATTATTGTTCCCTCTTTAACCGCCCAAATCACAAACATTATCATTAAAACGAAGCAAGAATGTCACATTCAATAGACCATGGTCTGGCCGAAGAATCTCCATAGAAATTATATGTTCAAATGCTAATAAAATGCAAAACAAATACCATTGGCTTACCATTAGTGGTTTCAAGTAGAAAACCCTCATCGACAACTTGAACAAAAGGTTGATGCACACGCCCCCGCCGCCTGGGTCACGCCTTGTCTATTTTATAGAGGCATAAAACAAATTGGATTTTAAAGCGTTTTTTGTAAACACTTGCTTGTTTGTTTCTCTTCAGTCTTTTGTTGAAATCTAGGTGGTGAAATATATGAGTCTCAGTATGATGAATTTGGTATTGCCCCGGCAGATAATTCTCCTTACAATAAAATTGTCTTATGGAAGAATTACTTTCGAATGGATCATTAATTAACTTAGCGAAGGAGATGGTGTATGTTTACAAATGAGACAACTTATCACCATACAATGCGGACCGATGATGTAAACAGCTAAAGGTCATTGTACGGCTTCAAAAATGAGCAAAATCCATACCGTATGGAAAGTTATAAATGTCACCAAGGTCTCACTTCACCAAAGAAAAATATACTCGTAAGGCATGTGAGATTTTGTTGAAAGTTTAATTGTGAAAAGAACCAACGAACAGAAAAAGTTAAATAATTCAAATAGGACAACTAACGGCCAGATTTAAAAAAAAAATAATATATATAACATAAAAACTAAAAACAATCAAAGAACATATAGTGCTACGTACGTCACATCAACTTTTGATGATGTCAAAATATAAACTGTATTAAAGGAAAGATATCTAAGTAAAACTTAAATTAAATGTGTAAGATGTCAAAAAAAAAAAAAAAAGAAAAAAACATGTGATCCTACAACCGCGAAAAAGCTTTTACGTCAGGTTTTCTTGATGAGATTTGACGTGGTTCATGTGTTTATGACAATTATATCATGGATATATATATATATATATATATATATACAAGTCTAAATTGAAAACAACGTTCAAACCTATGATTGCGTTGGATAAAACCGCAATTTTATACGTGTGCATGTAAAACAAATTTCTTGGTAGAGGGTCTAAATACAGCACAAACAACATTTTCCAAAAGACCAAAAAAGTGAAAAGTATATTTTAAAAAATTGCATTTGACTAACAGGTCGAACAACTGATGTTCTTTAACCCTGCTGACTGCCATTGACGTTTGCCAAATAAATTGAACACGAGATGTAACATGGATCTTAATTATAAATTTAATACGAAACAGAAAACAATAAACTTGCGGAGAAGATGGTATACCGCAAACATGAGGTGCAAAAATTTGTACATCATATCCGGATTTCGACAATTAATGTCTCTTCAGTGATGTTAGGGATCGAAACGGTATTTGGAAGGCCATATAATTTACCTCAATTTAGGATAGACTCTTGAATTTTAAAGAACCGAAATAGGATGAACGGATCATATAAAACCGAAAGAAAATATAATACAAGCCCAAACGAAAAAATATAAACAAGTCTAAATTGAAAACAACGTTCAAACCTATGATTGCGTTGGATAAAAACCGCAATTTTTATACGTGTGCATGTAAAACAAATTTCTTGGTAGAGGGGTCTAAATACAGCACAAACAACATTTTCCAAAAGACCAAAAAAGTGAAAAAGTATATTTTAGCAAATCGCATTTGACTAACAGGTCGAACAACTGATGTTCTTAAACCCTGCCTGCTGACTGCCATTGACGATTGCCAAATAAATTGATCACGAGATGTAACATGGATCTTAATTATTAATTTAATACCAAACAGAAAACAATAAACTTGCGGAGAAGATGGTATACCGCAAACATGAGGTGCAAAAATTTGTACACCATATCCGGATTTCGACAATTAATGTCTCTTCAGTGATGTTAGGGATCGAAACGGTATTTGGAAGGCCATATAATTTACCTCAATTTAGGATAGACTCTTGAATTTTAAAGAGTCGAAATAGGATGAACGGATCATATAAACCCGAAGGAAAATATAATACAAGCCCAAACGAAAAATATAAACAAGTCTAAATTGAAAACAACGTTCAAACCTATGATTGCGTTGGATAAAAACCGCAATTTTATACGTGTGCATGTAAAACAAATTTCTTGGTAGAGGGGTCTAAATACAGCACAAACAACATTTTCCAAAAGACCAAAAAAGAGAAAAGTATATTTTAACAAATCGCATTTGACTAACAGGTCGAACAACTGATGTTCCTAAACCCTGCTGACTGCCATTGACGATTGCCAAATAAATTGATCACGAGATGTAACATGGATCTTAATTATTAATTTAATACGAAACAGAAAACAATAAACTTGCGGAGAAGATGGTATACCGCAAACATGAGGTGCAAAAATTTGTACACCATATCCGGGTTTCGACAATTAATGTCTCTTCAGTGATGTTATATACATATATAGAATAGAAAATGGAAACGGGGAATGTGTCAAATAGACAACAACCAGATAAAAAAAATATCAAAAAACACAACCAAGGCCACCAATGGGTTTTCAACGTAAAAACCTATGATTGCGTTGGATAAAAACCGCAATTTTTATACGTGTGCATGCAAAAAAAATTTCTTGGTAGAGGGGTCTAAATACAGCACAAACAACATTTTCCAAAAGACCAAAAAAGTGAAAAAGTATATTTTAACAAAACGCATTTGACTAGCAGGTCTAACAACTGATGTTCTTAAACCCTGCTGACTGCCATTGGCGATTGCCAAATAAACGGATCACCAGATGTAACAAAATGGATCTTAACTATTAATTTAATACCAAACAGAAAACAATAAACTTGCGGAAAAGATGGTTTATATACATATATAAGAATATTAGACATTTTAATAACTAAGCAATCTGGATTTTTCATAGACAGAATCGTTGTGTCAATGTGTGACCAATAAAGAGTATAGTCGCCTAAACTACTCCCTTTGGGGATGGGTGGTTCGTTTAGCGTTGCTGGATGTACCAGTATGTATTCTATACAAGACCCTATTGAACAGTATAACCCATGCTTAAAAAGGTGGGTCGTTTGGTTGTCTTGGATGTATAAATACGCAACCACGTTCAGTCTACATGGGGACGTTCAATCAACTATAGATATAAGAAGATGTGGTATGAGTGCCAATGAGACAACTCTCCATCCAAGTCAAAATTAATAAATGTAAACCATTAAAGGTCAAAGTACGGTCTTCATGCTATAGGTTAAGTGCAATCATTATATCTACACGTTACAGAACAAATAAAACAGGGATCCAAAGGGGGACTGTTACAAGACTTAATGTCTACCCCTTTTTAACATGCTCTCATTTTCCAGTTGCAGTTGTTATTAATAATGTTATCCTGGTCGACCCAGTCTACATATTATCGAATTGTTTTATTTTTATTTGTCCTGAATGTGCATGCAGTTTTTGTCATTTGATGTCATACAAGCAATCAATCAATCAAACCTGCTTGAAATTCGTTTTTTTTTTAAATTTGTAAACGCTGAAAACAATTTTGCGATTCTGATGTGCTATTAACAGTCATCTCCCCATTGACATTTTGGTCTTTTAACCAAGTTGAGGCTTTGCCTGCCAAGGTTCAAATTGTTTGTCTCATTAGAAATAAAATTCATATAAAAAGCACGCTACCACAAGACCAAAGAGACGGTTATGAATATGCAAGATACACATATACATTTACATGTGTATTCAAAACATTTGAAGCAAGAATATGTGGCCTTAACACACCGTGTCCCCTCATATTAATACATTTCCATGTTCAGTGAACCACTAAATCTGGGTCTAACTTAGTATATAATTTTAAAGGTTTTATATTTGGAATGGAACGGACGAACGAACGGACACACATACCAGAAATTATAATATTTCCTTGATATCATAAGTTGGTCATCAAGCAAAAAGGGTCATCCTTCTTAACAAGACTGCAATCAAATAGTCGATGCATGTCCGTTTTTCATACTTATCTGCAGAAGTTAAACGCCAATTGTTTTCACAAAAACAATTGTGTGAGCAATGACGTTAAACGCATACATTTGTACAGACTCTTTCTAGAAAACATGCATCATTATAACAAATAAAAAAAATTAAAAAAAAATAAAAATAACTGACTAAATTTAGGAAAGTGTAATCTTGTTTTTCTTGAAGACGCAATCCTAATAAATTCCATTTGAAAATAGTCTACGTAAAGACGAAAAATTATTATGTACTAGATGCATCAGTGATCTCAATTTCCACCACTGACAAAAGTATCTTGAAATGAATTATAAAAGTATGCTTAAAAAGGTAAGTCGTGTACACCTTTTGCATTCCGGCGTGTTTGAAACTCCCTATTAAACCGTATAACCTATAAATAAAAAATAAGAATATCATCTCGCTTTAGATTTCATTATTTTTTATTTTTTCAACCTATATTGTGATTTAGTAGTTTTAATAATTCACCCTTTCAGAAATAAATATATTGTTCAAGTGAAATGACGAAGCAATGATCGGTGTATTTGGCTACCGGTAACTGGATTAATCATTTCCTCAAAAGCTGTTGTCAATAAAATATCCCGAATTAAACAACAAAATATATAAAGAATTAAAATAGCAGATTGGGGTAATTTTTGAATAGTATCTTTTCAAACAAAGTGTGTGTATTCAACATGACAAATATCCATGCAGTCTATGCTCTCCTCCGTCATGCTTAAATGCAATAGGCAGAGATACGTTCAGATAGGTTAATCAAGTCGAGCAATGTCATTTTATTGGAAATCACTAATAAAACAAGACTTAACCTTATGACGGATATGACGGTATATCTCGAACAAACATCATTTTCTTACAACAACACAATATACAAACTATTATACATATAAAGTTCCAGAGAAAACGACCGAAAACATGGAAAAGGTTAACCTGGTCTGTGGAATTTGAAAATTACATTAAAGCCAAATTCATACTCCTATTTATCAATTCACTAATTCAATCTTGCTTTTGGTTTATTGATAAGTTGTTTTAGTGTTGTTTTCTTCCTGTTGATTTTAACTAAAAAGTAACCTTTAAAATTACATGTAGCACGTAGAAAGATAACTCACTGAGCAAATGTTTTTAATAACTCCCGTTTATAGGGATTCTTTTTGAAAGTTTACACAACTGTTTATATCGCTATGTGGGAATGGGGATTTATTTTATTACACATTTCACATTAGTCATTCTAACTATGAGTCGTAAACAATAATATGTGACCGCATGCACTCCCTGTTCTCCTTCAATATGATTTCAAATGCATAGTCTTTTTACACGGTCATTTACCTTTATGTATGTATAAAAATATGTTAATAATAAGTATAAAGTCTAACCAGTGGATATTCGGATTTATTAAATAGAGATATATGAATTTTAAAGTCAAATAATCCATGAATAACTATTAAAGTATCTGTTTCTCTAATGATTATCAAATAGATTTTTTCTTTTTTTGATAAACGAAAATTCCCTTCGAGTGCCTTTACATTCCTGATTTCTCATCATGCATTTAAAAAATCGTTGCACAAAAACTCCATTTACGCCTCGCTGGATCAAATGGAAGCAAACACTAATAAAATAACTCTTTTAATCAAAAACATTGCATTAAATAAAATATATATTCATATATATCAGTGAACAATTTGAACAACAATTTCCGAAGGTCAAACTATTTCTGCGTTTTAAAAGTGTTTGATAAAGGTATCAATTTTTCTAACACCTGTCATCACATTTCGAATCATCTGGAGAGCTGATAAAGGTTCTGACCTTTCAACGTATAATATCATCTACGGAGATTATCGGCAACCACACGTTTATTTAATTTTGTTTAACAATGGGTCCAAAAAGGTTTAAATTGCCACAGAATTAGAGAAATATATGTATCTCATGTTTTGGTCATGCTAAATTTATAAAATTTTAAAATTTGAATGAGAAAATAAAATGAGAAGATAAAACGTGAAGATGAAAAAGTACCTACATGTATAAACAAATTTATATAAGATCAACTTTGACTGTCTTATAATTTAGAATTTCTCAATTGATCGACTAGGAATTTAATTGCAAAAGTATGTTATAAATTATGTGAGAACAAAAGCACAAACTACAAGGCAGGTGATTCCGTCGGAGACTAATAGTTCACCAGTAGCAATATAGATTAATTGTTAGGAAAAGTAAAACACTACATAAATGTGTTGCGTCCGAAGCGTTTTTCCGGATTTACCTTCATCAGGAACTCATTCGAACGCCAAGCACGTAGAACCTCGTCAACAGGTGAAGTGGTACATAATACAAAAACGAAGCCACCAAAGAATAAACAAATCCAATCTAAGGTCAACCTAGTCTGATGAGTTTGGAACAATGATTTTTAATAACTTTTCAATCTAGTAATGTAGAATTTAATTGCAGAAGTATATTCAAAGGAATAACAAAAAAATATGAATGCGTTATTTCTAGATTCCGAACCCGAAGCACTAGTATGACACATAACTATATTTTGTAAAACAGTGATAAATACATTTTGATTTACATGTATTTTAGTGCTATTTATATGCTTAATTTGTCTTTAAATATTTCATTTTCAAATGTAAAGTCGTTTTCAAAAGGTAAACAATTTGATTTTCTATTCTTTAATGGTTTACGTCTACTGTGTATGTATAGCATTTTATATTTTATATAGGTATAAAGTTATATTAGCTCTGTATAAGCAATGATGTCTTCAACCACAGTTTTAAGTTATGAACGTTTTGTCCGATTTTAAAAAAATATGTTCCTCAATTCTAAAAATCAGCTCTCTTCGCCACATAACGCGGCATTTGACAAAGATTAATCAATCATCAAATCTTGACTTATGGTCAAAATGCATTATCCTGTAGTTTATCCAAAAAAAAAAAAAAAAAAAGAATCACAAGTATTTTTAAGCAATATTCTATAGCCTTTCAACATTTCATATCATGTCAATGAAGTGAAGTTTTATTGTTCATTTCAAATTATAACTACGAATGTACCAATCTATCAGTACTAGTAGTAAATAAAAGCTAGTTCGAAGCCCATTGCAACTGATAAATAAGTAATGCTTCTTAAACCAAAATGCCAATTAGTACACTACACATCTAATGAATTGAGTGTAAATACGTAATATGAGTTTGATAAAAACAAGATACTGTGCAATTCCAAAACATAAAAACCGGCACGATGTCAGAATTCATACATGTGAAGCAGTTATTGTTTCATAACAAAATCATGGTAGTGCCGATGGAAAACATATTAAAAAATCGTATTACAGTGTTAAATTGGTGACCTTTTAGAATAAGTTTATTTAAAAGATGGATCATATCAGAATTGACGGGATCTATGATAAGTTTTCTACATGTTAGGGATGTTCGCTACTCTGTTTCAAAATAACAAGCTTTTTTAAAGACTGTTATAAATTGATAGTATATAAATAAAGAAACTGAAAAAGCAGAAAAAAATGAACGGTCCATGTGCTTGTTTTCGAGATAGAAGTCATTGAAAATGTGGCGGGAAATGATTCTCTCTCATACATTTAACATTGGCACCTTTTTTTCTTTCAAAAACTATAAAAAATAACAAGGATTTTATAAGATTTTCAAAAATGGCTTTTTAAACAACATGTAATAACATTATGGAAAGAAAAGTAGGTGTTAGCGGGCAAACATTTTATTGGTCCTACATGGATAAAACTAGAGGATTCCAAATATCTGACAAAAAGTCAAAAATTATAGAAGCGAACATCTTTAAATCACACTTCCAAACCGAATTATGGTTAGAGTAAATGTATGGTAACGAAATCACTGATTTAAGAAAAAAATAACTTTGAAATGATCTTATTTTATCGTATTTTGGTAGATAGTGGTTGTTGTGAATTTCTTTCAAATTAGCAAAATTTAGAAGAAATATTTTCACATTGACTTCGTTTATAGATGCCACAAGCTCAATTTTAACAGATATATCTTCTATCAAAGTCAAAAGTCAGATATATGAATTAGTGTTCAAGCTATCACTGAGACATTACAAGGAGTTCCCATTGATTTATTGGTTTTTTGAATTACACAAAAAACCTTGTAAATTTTGTTTTGTATCTGCATCTAGTAAAACATTAACTTCATATGTTTCTGTTCTTCTAACTTTTCCTCTTACCCCCGTTTAGGAATAAGTATGAAATATAGTGACAAAATCATATAAAAAGCTGTATAAACTATTTCTGGTGTCCGTTAAACTCTTTATAAGGCTCAGATTAGCTCGACTTTTTACAGGACAGTAAGTCTTCATTGACAGTTATTATTGTTCTCCTCTTTGTATGAAATGCCTTGATAAGCAATTTCCTATTAGATAGAATGGTCTTCCGATAAATGTATGTGTATCTGATGCAGGCGTTACAATTCCTTTTGCAGTAATAAAATGTCAAAAACAACACTTATAGAACATGGAAAGAAATTACTATTTTATTCATAATATTAATGTTCAATAATTCCGCCAAATGATTCGAGTTGAGATTGGAACTAACTGTGCCCTCTGAGATTTTTCTAAGTGTCCAAATGATTTTTATTCATATGATTCCTATCTTCTAAACCAGACATTATTAGTGACCGATATCATCTTTAGACAAGATATACATGTAACAATTTCTCATGGTAAAATCCTTAAAAAATTTACGAAAAACGAGACGGATTTTCCTTTTCTGCTATACTGTTTTTCCTTGGCGGCAGTGTATAATTGGTTTACTTCGTATTGATTGTTAATGAGAGTGAATTTCTCATTTGATTCTAAATGCGTGTTTTTGAAGTGACTTCTCTGATTTTAACGAACGTAATACTTTATCTTATTTTATACAGCAAGGATATAAATATTATGAATAGGTAAACACTTTTACTTAATTCTATCACAAAGACAGATTACTGTCGAAGTACGATTGAAACTGGATATTAATAAAAAAGTGGTATTTTTCATCAAGCGTTTTATGATATTGTTTTAAAAGTATCAAGTCTAATATTTGGCATGCTACTCATTCTCGTTGACTTAACTAGTACATGTAGCATATGCATAAAGAGAAAACATAAACTATTGTTGTCTAAGCCAATCACTGCGTCTGTTATTATTATTATTTTATTTTTTTTTTGGATAAACATTACTGCGCTACTTCTTATTTTAATCAATTCTAATTTGTTGATCAATATAGTCTGTCCTGGGCATTGTACATTATCTTGTCTTCATATATCGTTTATTATTTAGCTGTATGAAATGTTCTATGGAGTATAGCAATCGATATTGGAGAGAAGATTTGTATGATTTTTTATATGGTATAATATTGCCTTTCAGTGCTTATTCTCTTTTACTTTGTTATTTGAGAGATAAGCATTTTCTAATGTTTTTTTTTTTGTATGTTTTGATAGGCAGGTTTCTGGTCTACGTATCGATATTAAAATATACCTCAAAAACAAGATAAACCCCGCCACATATACATGTGTTTGTTCTAAGTAAAGAAACTTGTAATCGGTTTTCTTTAGCCGTGTCTTTTTTATTTTTATTGTAAACAGTGGTGTTTATGTCAGATCTTTGAATTTATCTGTTTCATTTCCTCAGAACCTGTTTATCCTTGCGATGATTTGAGCTTGACATAATGTTAAGATCTAGACATCTGTCTATTATTAATGAATGTGTGTTGCCCTCTAGAAGTCTTTAAATACTTGTTGTCGTGCGTTGCTTCCTTATTAACAGTTATTCTACAAATCCTTTTATTCATACATGTATTATGTGTACGCGAACATTCGTTTGGTCAGCCGCTTACTATATATATATGAAACATATGGAGACAAATTTTCCAAAATATAAAAAAAAAAAATATCTCAAGGGTTTAATGTTAATACAAGATAATGGCATACACGACCAAAATTTCAATACGGTACAAAGGGTGAAAAAGCTAAGAAAACTAATTAGGAAGTTACTAATTAGTATAAATGGAATGGTTTATATTAAAACGTCTATTATACCATGCCTAAGTAAATTTTGCAGTAATTCCCGCTCGTTTGCGATAATTGATTGTTGCATAAAAAATATTGAGGAAGCTGCCACATAACTTTTTCTGGAGGATTTTTTATACCTAATTTGAAAAAAAGTAAATGTTACGCGATGCAAAATAGGCAAATAAAACGGAAAATTGTAAGCTGTTCGTCAAGAGTCAACTTTATGGCCAGTCTCATTTTTTCTAAATGAAAAAAGCAGATATTATTTTGAGATATTATTTTGTTTCATTTTTGCAAAAGCTGTGAACAGATATTATACACTGTCAAATGTCGAAACTTTGTCCTGGTACCCGTGCCCTAAATATCGTGTATGATAGAGAATACGGACATCAAAGGGTTTTAATCAGTAATTGGGCGTCGATGACAGAGAAAAAACATTTGGAAATTGATTCTGATCGTATAATTGACATTTGGACAAGCAGTCTGGTTATTTTCTATGATACTTCTTGTATCATATCACATAGTTCCACCTCTAGTTTTGCATATATTGATACCTTACGTGTATATGAAAAAAATAGAAGGACGTCTACAAGCTTTGCTTTTATTTCAATAAAAAAATGAAACAACACTACAAATATATGTCTGGTTTATTTTATTATTCGTAGGAGAATTCTAATATTTTCTGAATGGGAATAACTTTGTAATAGAAATTGTATTTTAAAATAATAGTATAAAAACACATTCATACCGAACAGTGATATCACAAGATCATGTTAGAAATTTCAGATGCAGAAAAATAATCCACGGCAAAAAAGTGGACAGTAGTTTCATTGGAAATCATACTACATCTCCTTATGTTTATATGTATGTGAGTTTAGTGTCATATTCGTTGATTTTTATTCTTTGAAAACACTTTCACCAAACGTTCTGTATTGGTTGTCAATAAAAATAACCGAACATCGTAATGGTGTTCGTTTTAGAAATTTCTTTGTTTGAACAGCTTTTTTTAAGAATATCATCAGGCGTTGTATTTTCAATAACCTTAATTTTTATGCTTGTATTCATAGGGTTGTACTCGCAGCAGCATTAACTCCAGAGAGCAGCATACGTCATACTAAGACAACCATTAGCAGATAGGCTAGATATTTTAAGTGAGAAAAACAAAATGTATAGCACATTTAACATGTTAAAATGCATTACATCAGTGTATGTTTAGCCTGATTTGTATCTTCTTGGTATATTTATGAAATTATACTATTAGTATTGGTTGACGACTGTTGTCTTGTATCAAATATTTCTTTCAATTTATCTCTCTTTTCTCTTTCCATATTTTTTTATAATCAAAGTTTACTTGTTTGATCATTTTTAGTAAATGAAATAAAATATAGACAAGTCAGTCGATTCTTGTTATAGTGTACAAGTGTGATGATTTTAAATTATTGAAGGAGATGCAAAATGTACACATTTTCATTTAAAAGCATCTTATAACCACGATGAAGTCCAAATGTACTGAACTACATTTAGAAGCATTATTTAAAACTACATAACTTCATATAGGACCAGTTATATCCTATCTTTAAATCTGTCTCTATAACGATTCTATAGTTACCTTAAAAATATATGACGACCTTTAAATGGATTAATTGATTGATTTCGTCCATTTGTATTTTCTTCTAAACATTAATTATCTATTTTAAATCTAATTTGAAAAGAAATCTGTAATTGTATATTGTTGTATCTTCATGATAATACAAATGTTTAATAATTTATATTAAGTACTGTCTTTGTAGAATCATAGTCATTTCGTACTATAACCATTTCGTTCCACCCATTTCGTACCATAACAAAAACCTTTTCGTACCATAACAATTTCGTACCATGACCATTTCGTACTATATGGAATATTATAATGTATACCATTTCGTACGATATGGAGATTATAATTATTAAAGACCATCTTCTGAGACATATATCTATTGGTCGTTGAAATTTCTCAAAAATTAGAAGTTCTTTGAATGGTCACACAATGTGCAAATTCTTATGCTTCTTTCAGGAGTTAATGTTATTTTGTGGCCTTTTCTCTGCATTTCCTTGCTATAACACAACTTTTAATGACCATAAAGCACATGTAGATTATTAATCTTTTGTTGTTTAATAAACCTAATTTTGAGGTGTCACGAAATTAATTAACGATAAACGCAGTCCACACACAAAGCTTGATTGCACCAATTGACCTTTCATCGTGATTTAACAAAAATGCACCGTACGAATATTTGTCGACCGGACAAAAAGAGCGTTATAATAAACACCAAAAAAAAAAATTGGTATAGTAAACACAATAATTAACATGATAAAATGAAAAAAGGCATAATTATTATATATATTCACATAGCTATAATTGTATCAACATGTTATCAATACAGTGTCAGATCAGGTAAATTTAGTAATTATAATGTTTAGAGATATCAGTTCTTAAAACAGAGTTCTATAGTTTTAAAATTGGTATAATACATCAGAATTACTGCAGGTATCAGCAGTTAAAAATGCTAAAATAAATACAATAAAGCGTCAAGTTTCGCTCAGTCTTTAGTTTTCTATATCGTGTGTAGTGTACTATTGCGCCCGTGTACATTTCGATTGGTTAATGCCACAACCTCGTAACTGAAAATTTGTCACTTTTCAGAAACAGACATACAAAGTTTGAACGTCAATATAAATTTCATTTTGCTTCAAAAATGTATCAAATTAACTTTGATTGCGTAAATACTCCTAATGATTATAATTTTATAATTTGATGCTAATTGGATGACAGATAACCGATAAAAATGCACTTGAAATGTTTAACGGATATAGGCATTCCATGATGATTAAATTTAATGCAGATGTGTTTGCCATAAGGTCATAGCTAGTGATAAGAGGTATACGCTCTAAGGTATATCATATTTTAAATTGTGTTTGATAAGCATCATTGCATTTGCAAGCGATAAGAGATTGTGGAATTTATAATATGAATAAATATAACTGAATGAATTTTATTTACTTTGAACG
Organism: Mytilus coruscus; assembly: GCA_017311375.1. Classification (NCBI taxonomy): domain Eukaryota; kingdom Metazoa; phylum Mollusca; class Bivalvia; order Mytilida; family Mytilidae; genus Mytilus; species Mytilus coruscus. The sequence goes on along the minus strand of CM029605.1, from coordinate 64,574,264 downwards.
ATATATTAATTTAAGAATTGTATACATACATAATGTTATAAAACATTGTTAAGGAAAAAAAGATGATGTAAAGCAATACAGTACATAAAAGAATTATGGAAAGTGGATTTAGCTATACAGAAATACATACACATATTTGAAAACTCTTATAATTTATTTTTTGTCAAACTGAAAAATATTATTCAATTCGCAATTTCCTGAATCAATAAGAGATGGTTACAAAATTTCTGAAATGAAAGATATGTCATTGTCTTTAAAACACTTGTTTGGCCTTAAAAACAAATAATATAATTGAATCAGACTATCTACACAAAGACCTTGGATTGATGAATTTATTGTGTGAATTAATATTCATTGAATCTTAAAGACATAGAAAAGCAATAAAATGTATCAAGTTCCAAACGAAATTCGTGTTATAGCTGTGTTTCACAAAAGAATATACAGAACCCCAAATAATATTAAAATCATAAACTTACATGTTTATTGGTTTTCGAAATCATTAATATCATTTTGCTCGCATGAAAGAAAAAATACAGATTAGACTTTCCATTCAGGATATTTCTTTTCCCAAAAGTTAACCAAGTTCTCTTGATAATTATTATAGTATTAATGTATGGACTTTTCATATTGGCCCTGTAACATGCCGAGGTATAAATAATGGCCAAGGATGGTTGTAATGGCCCAGAGGCAACGCCGAGGACCATTTCAACTGTCCGAGCCATTATTTATACCAAGGGCATGTTACAGGGCCAATAAAAAAGTCCATATATACTTTATTAACCAACTTCATTGGTACAAATGTACTTAATTTTATGCTATAACAATTCATTTTATCTAGCAAACATAAAGTAACTGGGAAGAATAAATTAGACAGTTTAACTATTCTAATTACTCTTGAAACATCTGCATTATGATGATTGATCAACGGAATCGAAAATACTCGAAAAGGCTGTGAAATATTTCCGTTTCAAGACGTTACAAAACACTGAACATCATTTAAACTTTTTTTTAAATGACACTTATTTAAGGAAATAAACGACATTTTGATTTAATTGATGTCCCGTTTCATCTGTTCATAATGCATGGTTGTGATTTCGTAATGCACGGGTGTGATTTTCTAATGCATGACTGAGATTTCGTAATGACTGGCTGTAGCAATTTCTCCGTTCATAATGACCAGTTGTCGAAATTTTCCATTTATAAAGCATGGGCATTTCTATACATTTTGTAGTAAGTAGGTTAATAACTGTTTATATTATATGATGATATATTAGAATAGACTTTAAAACTTACATACTGCACTATTTATCACACTTTTATATATCATGGCAGAATTTTTAATTCACCAAAAGGATAATAAAATACAAAATACAAATATGTAATGCGGTATTTCGGTATATGCTATAAAAGGAGAAAGTCTCAATATAATTTTATGTTTTATTATATCTGATAATCCTCATATGCATGAACATTGTTAGATGTTGTTTTCCAATGTCACATCAGGGTGTAAGTCTGGTGTTTTGTTGTCAGATAGTAATCCTATGTAGAAGTTAAGTTATTGTCTTGGAATAACACCTGACCGCGAGTAAAAGTAAATCCTTCAGCTGGTACAGTCTGTTTAACTTTGCATTATCTTGGCCTGTGCCTCCATCAAATTGCTTGATGACCTTATCTGGTGTTTTCTGTAACGGTCGTCTTTACGAATCAGGTCATAAAATTTATATTTGAAGGATATGTGATTCGGGTCTTTCAAATCTCCACTATTTCAGCCATTTTATTGTCTTCTTTTGATGTTTCGCACGAATATTTTCAACGGATACAATATAATTGCTGATTTTTTCATACCAATACTCATAATTTTGAAATGAATAAATATTCTTAGCTTGAAAATTGTACATGTATGTTGAAATAAATAAATGTTCTCGTCTAGATTTCTCTAATGTGAATGAAATAAACATTAAAGATATTTTGTGTATTCGAAGCGCTAAACTTTTCGAAAGCCGTGAGTGTTTAAATAAATAGAATGTTAGGAACTATATGATTATGACCAAAAAGGACCTAGACCGAAAGGACCAAATATTTCTAAGTCGTGCATATATTTAAAGTGGTGTTTTTGTAAAAGTAATACATTTTATAGAAATCTCTTTAAGTTTTCGTTTGCTGTTAGTCTATTATGAGGTGATATTTCGTTTTTCCTAAGTTTTGAAATCTTTTATATATATTTATTATCTTTTATACAATGGAAACACATTTTGTTTTGAAAAAAAAATAACCTTACTTTGTTTGAAGTTTTGTATTTTTAAAATATTATTTGAATACTTTATTTGTAAATTATAGAAATCACAATTGAATCATGATTGTTAATCTCTTAACTGAAAAAAATCTATATAATAGCAAAAAACAAAAACAACGAAATCATGATATTACTGCAAATTAGTCGATTGAAATTATAAAAAATTTAATGTTTCTAAACTAGAAAAAAAAAGCTTTAATTTTTGAAAATAAAATTATTTTTCTTGAATGTTTTGTAATATTACAAATTCATATTACAGACATATATAACAATAGCATTTTATTAAATCATGTATATAATTCAAAATAAATTCCTTTAATTATAATATTCATTATATAAACCAAATTTTACATACACCTTTCTAAATTAGCTGAATATCAAAATTCTATATCAAAACCATTAAAATCATACCAATTACTTGTTTTATCCTCAATTGATGTTTATATTATATACTATGAGGTCATGCCAGATACACTTAATTGACTGTACGTGCTTGATAACCTGCTGATATTCACTTCACTTTTACAGCTGTAACCCATTATCTGCTGTTGTAGGGTTGTAGGGATGTGGTATAAGGTGTCAAGATAAATCAATTAAAATGTCAAAGGCAATAAGCAAGTAATTCGGATACTGTGTTATTGCATACGATTTTGCAAAGGATATTTGTTATTAGGAATGCAACACACCTTAGCTTTAGATACCGTGTTGAGGTTTATAATAAAGAGTATTCAACTTGCATTTACAAAGTAATAGAGACAAGTCGTTCATGCCGGCAGACTTTCTATATCAAACGGATAATAGATTGATGAACATGTCAATTAAAATTTTACTTTATATCCAATTGCTCTAAAAAATTTGAGAATATTCTTTAACACCATTACGTTTAAAAATCAATTAATCTCAAAACTGCAAATTTTTCAGTTAAGTGGTTGTTGCATTAAACCCTCGATTTACACCAATCATTTGTCATTTTAAAATGAAAATAGATTTTAAAATTGCTCTGCAACTTTTAAAACTAGTTGGTTGGAAAAGTGTAACAAAAATCTTTTGAAGTCACTTTATAAAAATCATTTTCTTAATGAGATTTGAAATTTGTAATTTTCAGGAGATTACATTTTTGATTTCATGAGGATATTAAAAAACTAATAATAAGTTTGTGTTAAAATTGATTTAATTTATCAACAGTTTGAATAAATTAAAGCATTTGCAGTTGCTTGTTTTAGAAAAAAAAATCACATTTCAATCTCATTCTAAAAAGCAAATACTAAAATTGCTCACATTAAGCATTTTCAAATTGATTTTAAATATTAAAGATGAAAAATGCTCTAACATGGAGCATTTTTCATTTTCACTTTAAATATTGACAAATAAAAAATGCTCCAACGTGGAGCATTTTTCAATTTGACTTTTAATATTGAAAAATGAAAAATGCTCCAACGTGGAGCATTTTTCAATTTGACTTTTAATATTGAAAAATGAAAAATGCTCCAACGTGGAGCATTTTTCAATTTGACTTTTGATATTGAAAAATGAAAATTGCTCCATAGAGCATTTTTCATTTTGACATAATAAATTGGAAAATGAAAAATGCTCTAAGGTAGAGCATTTTTCATTTTACTTTCAAATATTACAATTTGAAAAATTATCCAAATTCCATCATTCTTTAGTAGAACGAAATGAAAATTGTTTGAATATAGGTGTTTTAAATGTTTATACTGTCTATCAAGGATATCATGATAGGAAATACAAGCCCGGGAATATCGCATCCATTTGGAGATATATACTCCGTATGCAGGCGCTGCTGGAATGTTGCTACATAGAAATGGAAAGTTCACAGTTTGAAAGCTGAAGTCATCTCTTTTGTCGTAAAGTTTTGTTTAAAAATGGCACCCTTCACTGCTTATACATTTGTATACGCTGACGTAAAAGAGTGCAAAATAACATTTTTATCGCTTCACATAATATTTAATCTCTCATGAACATATTTTTTATGAACATTTATTTGTAAAATCAACTTTTTTCTATCGTGAGAAATATATATCAGTAAATAAACCATGAATATATGTGTACGCAGGTTAATCTTGATTTGAGAAAGTGTTTAAACCTTGATTTGAAAAGAGTCTTTAACTAGCTCAAAACCAAAAGCAGTGTTTTATTTCCCGATAACAGTAAATGTATGTGGTCATTTCAAGTGAATTATAATAACAAAAGATAATATTATGGCGATGCATGCCAGTTTTACCTAATTTCAACTTTAAAAATACGGCCGCTTTTAAGTTTTTGAATAATATCTAGTATGTTACATCATTGATCAATAATAATAATTTGAACTCAGAAATTTGTAATGCGTACCTCTGTATTTATATTAAATCGTTATACGCCTAGTTTTTTTTTATTAGTTTCATGTCCAGTTTTTGAAGAGTATTATTACAGAACGACTGGAATACATGCTACTTATTTATATAAATATAAAGAGATGTGGTACAAAAAATGTATGATTGTAAATAAGATAGCTGTCCACCATAGTTCAAATGAAGGAAATGTAAGCAGTTATAGGTAACCATACGGCCTTCAATAATGACAAAAACAACTATACCGTATAGTCGACTATAAGCAGCCCGGACATGAAAAATGCGAAACAATTCAAACGAGAAAAACTAACGGCATAATTTATAACAATACAAATTACGAAATTACATATAACAGATATGAACCAACGACACCACTGATTTTTAGGCTCATGACTTGGGACAGACACTTCAAGAATGATGCGGGGTAAAACATGTTTGTGAGCGCTCCTTATCTTCGATAACACCCCAGAAACAATATATAAGCGTGTGATGTAGACAATTCGTTGAGTCCAATACACATCATGTTTATTTGATCATTTTAAAGAAGGAATGTTTTATAACTATAATAAATAGAATAATTTTAAATAAACACTAATTTAAAATTAAAGTCACTACGGTAGTAACATAACAAATGGTAACACATGGTTTACACAATTTATTTTTAATTGTTTTACTGCATCGTGGCGGGAGGTTGTGGGTTTGAATGCGACGCGGTCAAAGCAAATACTTGAAAATACATAATTATTGCTTCTCCGCTAGGCACTGTGCATTTAGGAGTAAGAACAAAGTATGGTCGAGGCAGAATAATGTGTCGGCGTAGGCTTAAATGTCTACATATTCCGAATATGGATTAGACTTAAAAGTGTATTTTGTGCTTGTAAAAGGGTGTAAAAGGGGGGTGTGTTAAATTTAGTAGGCATTGTATTCCAATTTACGAAATCAAGCAAACCAAACAAAAAATCTGATAGACCTTGGATTTTTAATTAAACAAAAAGCCAATAGATGTACATGTATGTTAATCTTTTTTGTTAGGTTGCTGACCCTGATTATCTCCTTATGAATATCTTAAATATAAGTATACAAAATGGTTTGGTTCCTTCCTCCTACCCTTATTAATAAATCCCCTTTTCAATAGTTCCTTGATCCACTACTGATTAAGCAATATAGCTAAGAAAAAGACTTCTGTGAATTACTTCTTCCGTTTAGACAGTTCATCAAGACAAATAAAACAATTAATACTATAAACGTGGTATATATTACACGAATTCTAATTATATAGTATATTTAACCTTCATAACCTGTTAAATTGTTATCGATAATCACTCTTTGGCGTCCGACCGTTGTACGCACAGGAAGGGTTTGTGTTTGTAATTGCTAAATGCAGCCTAGTAAAGTTATCATTGACATTCTCCCATGATCTGATTCTTTTTGTGTTTGTTTGTTTGTTTGTTTGTTCAAGTTTATATTTATGTAATTTATCAATATCACAGTCACAAGAAAATACTCCACGAATCGTTTCATCGGTATATTATGAGGCAATTTTTAGAATTAGTAGACGTTTGACGTATACTTAAGGGCATTTATTTGTTCAGTGTATGTTCAATGGTGTTACTATGTCCTTTGATTGACTTAAGCTATTTCAGTTGATATTTTATAGTGTGTCTTTCTATGTTGTGATATTACACTATTGTTTCAGAAAAAGGGTGAAGGTTTGGTACCATTAAAACGTTTAAACCCGCTGCATTTGTTTGCACCTGTCCTAAGTCAGGAATCTGATATTCAGTAGTTGTCGTTTGTTGATGTGGTTCATAAGTGTTTCTCGTTTCTCGTTTTTATATAGATTAGACCGTTGGTTTTCTCGTTTGAATGGTTTTACACTAGTAATTTTTGGGGCCCTTTATAGCTTACTGTTCGGTGTGAGCCTAGGCTCCGTGTTGAAGACCGTACTTTGACCTATAATGGTTTACATTTATAAATTTTGACTTGGATGGAGAGTTGTCTCATTGGCACTCATACCACATCTTCTTATATCTATTTAAATATGACCTGGTCCGTTCGCCAACTTAGTTGTTCCATCACTGTACGTTCGCACTAATTTTCATTCTGTTCAGGTAATTATTTTGTATAATCGTGTGGTGATATATAATATGAATAATAAAAGGTTTCATACAGAGTCATGATATTTCATTTTGTCCTTGGTAAATATGTGTCTCCTTGGTCATCAATCCAAGTCTCAGATATTCAGTGTATTAAATTGATTGATTGATGATTGCTTTACGCCGCCTAAGCAAAAAAAATCTATATCGCGGCGAGATCTGATTCATTTTTTTTACAATAATTACTGTTTAAAAAAAGGACAAAAGGTTCTTAAATACTAAAACATAAGTTTAAAACAAAGTGATTTATCTACAAATACATTTCAACACTAAATTTGCGTGATAGAATTTAAAATCATTTGAAATTGAAAAAAAAAAAACAGCGGTATACTTCTGTTGCCTTTATTAAGATTGTATTCCAATTATTTTTGACAATTGGACAATTTCAGACAGAAATTGTAATTAGTAAAAGTTATAAACGATGTACAAGACAACTGAACCTTTATTTGATACCTTATAGCATTTATGTTCCTTGAATATGTTAAAACAAATGCATGACCTTAAGTATCCTTCTGCCTATCACCTTTAGGCAAGCGAGCTCTTGTCATCACTATGCGTTCTTCTTTGTCCTGAAATTTTTCATAAATCTTCTCTCTAAAACTACAAAAATCTAAATATTTCAAAATTAGGCTGAATAATCATTAGTGTATCTATCTTTTATAATATTTGTTGTTTTTTTAGTTATGTCCATCAACAAACATGGTCTTGTTCTTGGCCACAATTCCCTATATGAGTTGATTCCTGTTAATGCTGATATTTATGAATTGTTTGTATGATAACTACAAAAATTCACTTAAAAAATTCAGAGGTGATGAGTTGAACTGAGACAAACAGTTATTGCTTTTAAATAATTTGATGACGGAATAGGAGAGTGTCATTTCAGTGTGGAGCAAAAGGAAAATTTTGAACATAAATAACTTTTACGTAATAAAAATGGCAGCCATTTATCCAACTTTTGTTTTATTGAGGTGATTTTTATTGTAAGCAGATGTAATTGGCGCTCAAAGAGATAAACATGGTTATTGATACTTGCTTTGTAAGTTTGCAAGGCTGCACAAAGAATATTTTATACATAATTTTAATACACAAAATCTATTTTACAGTGTACCTGGCGTAATGTATGTTTTTGATTACAACAGATAACACGACAGATTGATTAAACAGCATCAACACATCTGTAGGAGCATCACTGCTGACAACATGTTGTTATTTGAGGGCATGATAATCCATCTTTACAGTATTGTCCACTACAGTTGGAATGTAGAGACGGATCTACCAGACAGCTTGGAAAAATTCCAAACACTGGAAACACTGAAAAGTGAGATTATTCATAATGAAAGGATCCACATACAAACGCTGGTTTGCACGATACGTGAAATTGGTAAGCTCAACAAAATAGTCGGAACAATGATCAACGACAATGCTATGTACGACAAACTGAAATGACTTATTAATAGCCAAAATAAATCAGATTTAAAAAAAAAGTTGACGGCGTTTCAATTCAATTTAATTTGATAAGCTAGCACAGGCTGTGCAAGAAACAATGATGCAATATGACTTACACAACATCTCCTGGTTACATAAATGTGTAATTAAAAATCCATAGAGCAAACTCAATTAAATCGGATAAAAATCCATGTCAATTTATTAAGAACTGTTCAGATCACAATTGCCGTTTTAGATATAAATTGGTTAACTAGTGATTTCGTATGGAGTGGTGTAAATGGTGAATTTTAGATTTATATTGAGGGATCTACTATTGGAAGTTTTTGATTTAAAGTTTGCCAAAAGGTCAGTTAATAAAATATTCGTTTTCTCGGAAACCTATCTATTAAAGCGGAGATTCCGCAGTCAATGTCACACTGCAGAATGTGAATAAATCGATTTAAAATCCTATTTTTAAAACAATTCCTGTTGTCGTTTGTACAGATACATTTGTTTTCCTTATTAAGACCTACGATTGATCACACCAGTCGCAATCAAACACGGCCACTACCACATGTGCCATAAGACAGTAAATTTGCAATGAAAAAAATATAAAATTTAGCTAATTACCAGTGAATGAATAAAACGTGTATGATACTCATTCGTAGTTATTGCTTCCTGAGTTAAATAATTAAGACAAATGTAACACACCTTTTACTCTAGATAACTGCTGATAAGCTGAATTTTTCATGTGATAATTACGAAATAAATACATACAGAGCTTGATATGATTGCAAATAAACACATGTGTATCTTCAATGGTCCAAAAAGCGTGACCAAAGCGAAACGTTATGGGTTTTGTAACTCTTATATTCAATAAGCTACATAATGACCCGTCTTGTCAGAAGAGCAAATTCAGATTGTTTAATTATGTTTTGTCTGGTTAACGACAACAATAAAGTTTCATCTTTATCTTAGAGAATATTTCAAATATTGAATAAATTGTATATGCGCGGTGATTAATTGGAGTATATAAATACCCGTTACCTTGACAACAAATGCCAACGTCTTCGGAAAGGGAAGATATCTCACAGTAGAAACCCTTAGCACAAACTGGTTGGTTACTACTATTGCAGTATACAATTTGTTGAGGTTGTACGATTTGGCAATCTGTGGAAAGGAAACAAAGCATAGGTTGCATATGATTCTCAATTTGATTGATTGATTGAATAGTGATTGCTTTACGCTGCATCAACACAAAAGGCTATTTCGGGAGGAGAGCTCTTTTAATGTTTTAGGAAAAACCTTTTTTTAAATCTAACAATAAGTCTTTGAAATTATTAAAACTTTAATTTAAAGCGAAATTAAATATCGACAAATAGAATTCACCAATAAGATAAAGAGACAAAACTTTCAACTTTAAAAAATGAAACAATTATTTGAACTGGAATAATATTAAACAAATCATCTACATTATTTACATTAAAATTTATTTTCTGAATATCGGAAAAGTCAATACATTCAATTAAAACATGTTCAATCGTATATTAGCAATCGCAAAGGTATACATTGTGGTTGAATTTCATTTTTAAAAGATACTCGTGTGTTATTCTAGCATAATCAATACGGCATCTAGAAATGCACATTTGTTTAACACTGTTTAATACAGTAATTTTTTTGTGAAAATCGTTTTTGAAAAATGAAAATTTAATGCCTTAGATTTTATCAACAAAACTTAATAAAAATAATTTTATGGAGGCATTTGACATAAGTGGCATAACCAATGAACCTGCAAGCATTATGAAAATTATCGATTTACCTGTAAATACTGCGCTAATTTGATCATTCTTCCTCATTACAATAACAACCGCTATATTGTTCCACATGTACAGTGAATTTTTCTTTTTCTACTTTGATTGTCGAAACATTTTATTTTACTTTTACCTAATATAAAACCTAAAGAACAAACCAGTGTTTCAGAAACCGTTTGGTTACATTATGTTTGTTTTGCTAGAATAAGCATACATCTACAAAAAAGGAGTTATGTACCGAACGCAACATGTAATAGAATGAGGCACATGCATGTACTATATTCAAGTTTTTTTTAACACAATTATACAATCTGACAAAAATTTAGCGATTTCTTTTTTAATTACAAGTGATATACAATTTAATTTATGATTGGAGCAGTGAATACAGTATATAAAAATCAAATGACACCATAGAAGGGGACAACTAACGTGTATATTTGCCAATATGCTACTTACTTATGCATGTTTTGCAACAAGGAACAGGTTCACAACAACAAAATTCAGGTTCTGCAACATGAAATGATAGATGAATAATGATGGTCTCTGTGCTAGGCAATGAAGTTAAATTCGTAAATGAGCTCAAAATATTTTATCTAGGCGAAAATAATCATTTATAACTATCTGTATTTGAATGTAGCATAATAACCATACATTTTTGGCTTACAATAAATTTCTTCAGTAACTACTCATACTCTTTTGACAAATTTGGATACAAATGAACATCGTTTGCTTGATCCTCACTGGTAAAATAAGTTAGTTTGTTACTTGATGCTGAAGCATTGCGATTTGAATAACCTCGACGAATCCAGTTAAACTCACAGAAACCGTCAAGTCCAGTCTAAATAGAAAGATTTAATATGATGATTCATGTAGGGAGGGAAGTCATCCACGTTAAATACCCTTGCACACGTAGAGTGATCTTTTACAAGGCAACAATTCCTTCTCCAATCAAACAGGCCTTGATTTTCAAGCAGTAGTCTAAAGACCTCGCCCTACTACTGAATTCATCAACCATTCTAATCTTAAATTTCAAGCATCAGTTTAAAGATTTCGCCCTATAACTTAATTCATCAGTCAATAAAATCTTCATTTTCCAGCTTCAGTTTAAAGACCTACTACTCAATACATCAACCAAACAAGTCTCCATTTTCAATCAGCAGTCTAAAGACCACGCTCTATTACTTAATAAAAACAAATCTTTATTTTCAACTAATAGCTTAAAGGTTTTACCCTATTACTCAATCAATCATCCATTCAAGTTTGTCTCACAATTTTGAACAATTATATATTTGATAACAAAAAAAGACTATGAAAATTATTACAAAATAGAGGCGAAAGATACCAGAGGGACATTCAAACTCATAAGGTACATTACTCGAATTGTTTCATAAATAAATAATTAAAGGTGCGCTCTATCATTGTCTATGTCGTAAAACATAATACAATATCATGGAAAGAACGATATGCCTTCAATGTTTGATATCTCCACCTTGGTAACATTTTTTTCAATCTAGCTTTGTTACCACATCAAGATAATTAGCATATCGTTGTAATAAGACAGGGTTTTAAGTACATTTTTTGTTCCGGCTCAAGTATGTGACTCACCTGGAAAGAAGCAATCGTGTCCACAACCACTAGAACAACACTTCTGAGCACCTTGACAATCGCTGTCTACACTACAGATATTAACACATGTCCCGGAAGTATTAGTTGGAACCATTGGACAGGTACCACGCTTAACAGTGACTATGAAAGAAATTATGGCTTTGTACATAGCTTCGTTAATTTAAATCACCGTTGGGGTGCGATTAAAGGTTCACCTGATCGACAATATGTCAGTTAATGATATTTAACTGTTTTTATGTTCTTAGGTAAATCATTCTTTTGATATACTCTTTAATCAATACGTGAAAATGAGATAGATTTATTTTGTAAAATGTGATGCAGACATAGCTTTTCCATAAATGATAAACTGAAATAAAAACGAGTTTGATAATGATTGTAACATATATGGTAATGTTCCAATGCATACATTATATAACGTACAAACATGCAATGGCGTTAAAAGTCTCTGAAAACATGACTTCACTCTACCTGGATCCATTATTTTCCAAGCCGACCAGTCGTTTTCCTCATAAATGCCACAAGATAGCGGAGAAAGAGCAAATGCCAAAAATGGGAGAATAAAGAAAAAGATTGGTCATGATATCGACATCAAATACCTTAACATCTTAAAGTATTTCATTCATCATGCTTTGTAAGGCAAATCGAGAAATGAATGAAACTATGTTGACATGTAGCATTTATTATTCAGTTTGTTTCATATTTTTTATTGATTACTTTACGTAATACAAAATAACTTAACATTTTAATAACAATTTATTCTTAATAGGATTAGGCAACAAGCTGTTAAATTATATTCATCCTTTTCATATATTCACAAGTAAATATTTAATGAATAAATGAATATTCTAGTACATTTTTTCATCAGAAGAAATTAATATTGTGAAGACAAATGATAAAAAGAGAATAGTTTATATATATCATCTATTCATTCATCTGTATCATAGTTTGTTCTTTGCAATTGGAATTTGATTAACAATTGATCTTTTTGATGTGTGCGTCAGTGCGTAATTTGTCTATTATTTTGTATCATTATTGTCTATCCAAATAAAGTCACGGATGTTTGATAACTTTTGGCGATAAGCATCCATCGGCATCGCAGGATACCATCTAAGGCATTTTATGCATTTCGATAAATATCTATGTTGGATAAATGTTTGTACTTACCAAGGTCCGTTCCTTGAACAGTTACATCCTTCTTAATAAAAAATACTCTTGTTAAATAATATAAAATAAGGAGATGTTCTACGATTGCCCATGATACAATTATCCAACAGAGGCCAATTTAGACAAATAAGGGTCAGCGTACGGAGTCCTAAATTGAACAAAATCCATAGCATATAGACAGCTTTTAAAGGTTCCGACATGACAAAATGTGTCCAAATTAAAAAAAAAAAAAAAAAAAAAAAAAAAAAAACACCGAACAAGAAACAATTATATTATACAGAAAAAGACAACAACCGTTTAACTACAGTGGGGACAGGCACATTCAGAATCTGGCGGACTGAAACATGTTTCTTTGTGCCATTCCTAAAACTCCCTAACATGCGACATTGGTGTTACAGCACAGCACAACACAAGAACAAAGAGCAAAAACTTCATTAACAGTGTAGAAAAACATGACATTGTTCATTTCCAGAATACAAGCATCGACAGGATATAGAACTATAAGTATAAAAAGAGGGAGATGTGGTATGACTGCCAATTCAAAATCTATCCATTAGACATGTAAGGGTTCAAATTACAAAAATATACGCAATCGTAGAGCACCGTACAGCCTTCAACATGAGAAAACCCATAACATACAGTCAAGTATAAATGGCCCCGACATGAAAAATTTGAAACATTTAAAACGAGAAAACTAAAGCCTAATTGATAACATTACACTGTGCGAAAATCAAATATGACAGACATTAATCAACGACAACCACTGAAATACAGGCTGTTCACTTGGGACAGGCACATTAAGAATTCAGTGAAGTTAAAACATGTTTGTGAGCGCTCAACCCTCCCCTAACCTAGGACCACGCTGTAACAGCACAACATAAGAACAAACTGTAAAAACCAGTTGCAAATGGAAAGCTTTAATAGACCGTTACTAGGCACAAAATACAACTAACATAAAACCAATAGATACAAATCACTGATATACAAGTATTCCCAGTTACTTAAAGCTACTTTAAACTCAATTAAAGCTACATATGTAATAAATAAATCATGTTATCACAGAATAAAGTATCAATCAGTACACATCGAATGGATTTAGTGTAAAACGCCATAAACAGTCTGAAAACGCTTGACTTTGTGCAATGTCAAAATATAAATAAACAGGATATAAGATCACGAGTTGTAGATTTCATAGCTGTACATATAGAGCAATATATATCAAGTTATTGTTTAATTTAAAAAAAAAAAATCTAAGTTAGTAGCGATGAAAACAATATTTAAAGATTGTACTACGGCGTCAAATTGATAATCTTTAATAAGTTTATTCAGCAGATCAGTGAGTTAACAAGGATCGTACCAAAATTTTCTGTAAAAAATATTGATTTAGATAAGGGATACGATTGTATTAAAGTGTACTGTACAGAGTCGAAAAATCAAAACAGTCAACCGAATTAAACAGACCAAAAACACGTAATTTATGAAGAAAGAAAAAAAACATTCAAAGATTTGTTGACACTTTAAAAATAAATTATTTCGTTATTTTCACATTCTGTATTTCAAAAATTTATTCACTGGTTCTTTAATATAAGTAAGGGAACTCGTTAACAACACAGATTAGTCGTAGACCAAAGCCGAGATGAAATGAAATGTGAAAGGTTTTTCAATTAATGTATAAAATTTAGTTCTGATATTGATAACAAAACCAATGCTAGTACCGATCAAATCACTTTTCAAAGATTTTATTACAGTTTTAAAGTGATAAACTTATAGATTAAGTCTAATCAGAGGATCATAAGCTTACATGAATCGTATCAGCAAGGTCTAAAGTATCTTCCGATGAACTTTTTTTAGAAAATGGACGAGACGTTATTTGACATAACCATGTTCATCAACTGTCTGCGCAGACACTGATGACGTTTTATAAAGTTTGAGTAGCTGCTGCAAGCTTTTGAATACCGAATGAGTTGGGAAATCAAGAACGTAATTGAATGTAAGGTAGATGTGCAAAAAAGTAATCTAATGAAAATTTTCAGTAAGCCAACTAGCCTTTTTGTACTTGGGAATTGCGTAACATCACGTGTCACTACGAGACTTTACACATTGGTTGACGTTTGGCATGTATGAAGTTGATACGTGTATAATTCAGGATTTACATGATTTTTATCAAGTTAAACGTCAGGTATAAAAATTAGAGTGCTGTGGAAATTGAAAAACAATTGGTTGAATATATTGAAATTTTTTATTGCTTGTGTAACACCTATATAACACATGACCAATCTGGGAAAAGGATACTAAACAGCTAGTATAGATCATTCCTTGATAGATGAAATACATGTTTTATCATGTAGTAAAATAGCAAATGAAAATGTATAGTCTATTTCAAAATTAGTAACATCAATCAACGTTAAAAACTATATGTACATGGCAGTATTAATAAGATGGATGAATGAATGCTAAAATGAATCGTATAACGGCTTTTCACTCAGTTGCAAATTTATCATGCATACGTACTCAATACAATTGTTTTTCACACTATGATAAGTAATTCATAACTACACACAACAAGCAAAAGACAAAGTGTCAAACAAAATTGTAAAGTGTCAAAACTTTCTCTTTGTAATGATACATTGTCAATAAAACGTCCCGTTGATAACTTGACTTCGACTTTGTCGTCTAAGTTACATTGGAATTGTCCGTTTAACATGTTAAACTAATAAATAAATTAGAAACTTTTCAATTTTATATTTTTCTAATCATTTTCTCTGAAAAATGCTCTCATTAATTTATTTTAAATAAATAAAATAAAACTTTTCATATACAATCAACAGCGTTCCCAGTTAATTTCCTCTGGTTTTTGAAGAGATATCGCACTATATGGTGTTTTTTTCCAATATTTCATATTGCTAGAATTCTGAATTTTGTTTAAAAATAATAAACTTACTTGAATATATTGTACAACTAATGTTACATATATCCATACGAACAACATGCTGCGTTTCAGATAGTGTTCTGGTTTTAAATCTAAATTTATGCAGTTACATGTATGTTTATAGCTCTTTCCACTTGATAGATATCCGTTAATTCAAGGAATATTTACATTATTTGAATAACAAAAAAACTCATTTTGTTCAAGATTACGTAAATTTATAAAATCGGCATGATTTCATTATAGTCATTTAAATTACAGTTTAAATATAATAATTTAGTAATTCGGAAAGTTAACGTAACATATTGCATTCATCGAAATATAAAATTTTAAACAAGTATAGTAAGAAAACCTTTATTACCTATAAAGGCAACAGTAGTATACCGCTGTTCAAAAGTCATATTTCGATTAAGAGAAAACAAATCCGGGTTACAAACTAAAACCGAGGGAAACACGTCAACTATAAGAGGAAAACAACGAAACAACAGAAACACTAAAGTGCAACAAAAACAAACGACAATGCAACACACACAGAAACGAACTATAAGATAACTACTGCCATTTTCCTGACTTGGTACAGGACATTTTAAGAAAAAAATTGTGGGTTTAACCTGGTTTTGTGGCTAGCCAAACCTCGCGCTTTTATGGCAATGTTAAATATACCATTAAAATGACAACATTACATGACAGGAATACAGTACAAATAAATGCAAGAACATTCAGGACAGAGAAATACACAAATAAACAATACAATAGTACATTTCGACATGCTAACCAAAGAATAACAACGAACACGTAAAACAACCTAGGACAGCACACAAAACAGCACAACAGAACCACGAACTGTCCGTCACACGACTGTATCAACGCCACAAAAGTAACATCACAGGTAAATTATCATATAAAACCTCTAATGTTATTCAATGAGATCATTAATTTGTATGTCAATTTTGTTCTATATAAAACTGAAACAGTTTAGATTTCTAAATATTTAGGCCTTCGCCATCAAAGAAGAGACATAAGTTTTACAAATGTTAATCTTGATTGATTGATTGTTGGTTGCTTAACGTCAAATGGCAAATAATTCATGCAGGTTTAGGACGTGAACAAGTTAACAATAAATACAATAGGTAGGTCTCTTAATAGAGGCCATCCGAGATGATGGTCGGGGAAATTTGGACTGCCACCGGAAAATGAGGGTATATTGCATAGGGACAGAAATTTTGCCTAGCAACAGGCCACGTACGGACCCCTCAAAGAGTTATTGCAAAGGTTCTTAACGTGCAAAGAGTGAGGCACTCTCTTTAAACGAGGCATCGGATTTAACGTCCCCATTCTGATCGGACGTGGCTGCAAACTTGTACATCCCGCAAAGCCAAACGGACGACCCACTTTAGCAAGCGTTTTACTGCCGGTCGGAAGAAGAACAAGTGACCATATTTCTATTCCCCAGTCACCCTTGGGGGCTGTTAATCTTGTAAACTAAAATTGGTAACATTAATAAAATTGAGAATGTTAATGGGGAATGTGTCAAAATGACAACAACCCGACAAAAGAGCATTAAACAGCCCAAAGCCAATTAATGTTGTTTTAAAATACCACATGTATTGTAAAAAGAGGCGTAAAATACCAGAGGCACATCAAAATCATAAGTCGCAAAAAAACTGACAACGCCATGGCTTAAAAAGAAAAAAAAGACCAACAGACAAACAGAAAAACAATAGAAAACTAAACACAACATAGAAAACTATAGACTGAGCAACACGAGCCCCTCCAAAATAAGTGGTGATCTCAGGTGCTCCGGTAGGGGAAGCAGTTCCTGCTCCACATGGGGCATCCGTCGTGTGGCCCATGTTGTAAACCATCAACAGAATGTAGAACACCGTTTCTCTCACTCTCCATCTTTCGTTCACTTGTTTTGATTACATAATATCGTACTCTTTAAAACAATCCCGTGATGTATGTATAAATATTGTAGATGTTTTCTATATCACATTTCGAAAATAATTTTACAATTGAATATGAAGTAAATAATGTACCCATTACTAAGATTACAGAAATTTCAAGAACTCGTTAACATTTTTATTTTATGGTACTGGTGCGCAAAGCAGCCAATATGTTTCTTTTTTTTTTTTGTTGTTGGTTAAAACCAAACATAGAACACTATGAACACGCATTGTGAACGTCATAAAAATGCGATATACGGTCAGTGACTGTGTATCATGTATCAAACTTTTTGTCTATAGAGTGTCAATATGCGAAATTGTTTTTTCTATATTGACATGATGTTTGTTTTCACAGTGATTAAGATTATAACAGAATGTTGCCTACTATACCCCATATTTTCTACATTTTGTATCTATCATGTCTGTTTATTTTACCCACACATTGTTGTCAATATAAAGGTATAATATGCGACTTTCTTACAAGTGAGAGGTTTATCTAGCTATTAATACAGACTTAATCCACCATTATCTACATAAGTAAATGCCTGTACCAAGTCAGGAATATGACAGTTATGTTCCATTCGTTTGATGTGTTTTAGCTTTCGATTTTGCCATTTGATAAGGGACTTTCCGTTTTGAATTATCCTTGAAGTTTGGTATTTTTGTTAATATTGCACATATGACTATACGGTCAATGCACATATGACTGCTTAAACAGCACATTTGCGGTATAAATGGAACATTGGTAGATCTGAACATCATAGATTTTCTATCCATACCAGATATCTGAAACAAAAACATTATCAAATATGAATTCAGTATTTACCTTTTGTATTTGCACCATTGCTTCTGAGTAGTAAAATCGCAAAACTATTGAAAACCTGTTTGATTTGAACTTCAACGATGAATCTTTTGCAGACAAAACAACGCGTACCTGGCCTACAACATTCTAAGCATGGTATCTTTAGTGAGTTTTTTTTTTTAAACATTCAAAGGAACTAGGATGTACATAAACGATAGTGATCATTTAGTTGGTTAATTAAATGTAGACTTGTCATTCGTAATCAATGTCGCTTAACTGCCGTTATCTGTTTTTTAACGAATTCATCTTGCACCTACCTTCATCTCTTTGTACATTTTTGAAAAGTATAGAAGTTGTCCTCCGTCGAAAAGTGACGATCGTTAAGTCGTTCTATTGTTCAATTGTCACTTGAACATTTAGTTTCTCTCCATAGCTGAATGGTTGAAATAGTGAATTTTTGAAATTTTTTCAACAGTATGCACGTGTAAAATAGTTATCAAAGGTACCAGGATTATAATTTAATACGTCAGACGCGCGTTTCGTCTACATAAGACTCATCAGTGACGCTCATATCAACAGTTGAAAAGCCACTGATGAGTATTTGGCTTATATTATGTAATTAGACATTGTAGTGACAAAATTTCTGTTGTTGTGTCATTTTGACGTCATAAGGACCTTGCAAATCACAAACCTACAATTTTACAAAACTTTGAAAATAATCAAAATGAAGAGCAGAATACAGTCTACAAATAAGTCAGCTTAAGGGCATACGATACAGTTACAGGGAGGTAATGACGTTGCTAACGTAACATGTTATTTTCGCGACGTCAAACTGTGACATATCGAGAAAAGATGCATTTTCGACTGATTTTATCATTCAGACTGATTTAATTTGAAAACGAGTTCATTGGCCCCTCTAGTTAAAAATGGCATTTGGCTTGATTATGTATGAAGATTATTTGTGCCAATTTTGATGAACAAATCACCGATAATTTTTTTTTTAAATTAGATAAATATACAGCCAAAAATGCCGGTTTTTTACTAAAATCATGCAAATGTGATAATAATGAATTATTTCCAAAAAATTGTTACACAAATTCAAAACACACTTATGTCGAGAAAATATTTCAGATGAGTTTACAAAAATTCGCTTGCGTTTATCGTTTGAAACAAAAAAGTTAGGTATGTCTTTCGAAAGGATAGAAATGTCCAAGAAACCGATATGTCAAGTAAATGTCTAAAATTTTGACCCCATTTATCTCTAAAAGTAGCACGTGAAGGTATATTTTTTATTACATATTTGAATTTACTAGGTGTAAAATAATTTGTATGCAAACTTTCATCAAAAATTCACCATGGGATCAAAACTGTATCGTATGCCCTTAACCAAGATCATCCGCAGTCACTTTATAGGAGTTATAGCCACTTTCTGCCATACAATATTGGAATATGTTAAATGCTTTGCATGAATGCTATGCAAAATGCCAGGTGAGCGAATAAGCCTCTTTGGAGACTCTTGTTTTATTATTTAAAGAATTGTTTTTCGTAGGAAAATGTCATGCTGAATGGGTGGAACGGAGGAATACTTGTTTTATGTTTTCTGACAGAGGTTCATTTTTCATGGACATTTGTATGCATATTAAGAAAAACACTTGTAATACTTGTGCTCCTTTTGAAAGATAAAATCTTATTTATGTGAAACGGCCATCTGTCGTTAATCTCTAAATATGTATACATGTATTCATACACATGCTGATTTTCTCATTGTGTTATACAAATGGTTGGTCTACTTCCAAATACGTATTTAATTTAATGTCGCCTATCCGACCGAATATAACTTATTAGTGTCTAATTCGAATAGGACTTTTTTTCCCTAACGGAAGATTACTTTTTTTTTCAACGTTTGGTTCGCTTGAGCTCAGTTCTATATCGGCTTATAACATTATTATCTCGTTTCTTTTGATTTTAATATTACAACGTCTCAAAAAGACAACAATGTCTTACAAAGTCATATAAAACGAACTTAATTTGTAGATCATTGTAACGAAAAGACACTGTTTTTCTCACATTTTATACAATAAAATTTCACTTTGTTGCGATATGAAAGTATAATGTTAAATTTTGGCAAAATTTAGACTTTTTCATATCGTATTAAAACGCCACGATCTGTTTCTTTAAACAGGATCTATTTTAATTTTATAAATTCTAGGTAAAATGATCTATTCATTATAGTACATTGTAGGTTCCAGATTCAACACATTTCTTAGACATTATCAAAAGGCTATGATTTTGTACATTTTTAGGACATAAAATATTTAACCGAATCTTAGCCGCTACCTGCAATGCAAAATGTTGTGTAACCAAAAGGTGCCACAGTTACATTCTAATCCCTAGTTACAATAATTTTCTCGATCACATATGGCGGCCAAAATAAATAATACAGTAATAAATTATGGAAAAAAATGGACAAAAACTGACGGAACAAAAACACAATTAAGGTCATAACTTCGTAATCTATAATGTGAAATGACAAACAGAAGTTATTTTGTATTTATACCATATTTTTCTCTGCAAAATTTGTAGTATTTTTGCTTATGAAAACATAAAACTTCCAGTCTGGTTGTCCCTTGCATTTATAATATTAACTTTCATCTGTCTCCGGAAGACATTTTTCGTATCACACTTGATGCAGTGGTTTGATTATTATATACACGTTTTGTTCCGGACGAACATATTCAGCAAGATTTAGTGGTCGCAAAGGGTCATTTATGTGTTGTCTGGCATACTCCCAAGCATCAAGTTTTGCTATCATTAACGTCAAACTTGATGATGTATTAGATATTTACCCTGTTGCCACTGTACGAGTACGGAAAATACTTCATTCGCACTGGAAACCATAAGTTATCCATATTAAGAATGCAAAGAGGTCGAACATCACTTTCATAAATTTCGAAAGGCTGTTTCTTACATTTGATGGACACAACTCTAAACAAGATACAAAGAGAATAAAAACAAACAGCATACAGAATATATTTATCAATAAAAAAGAAAGACAATTTAAGTTTACAAATTTTTGTATAAAAAAAAAAAAAAAAAAACAGTCCTTCCCAATATTTTCGCGGACGTATTGCATTCAGTATCCACAAAATCTTGTGTAAAAGGAACACAATATGTTAGTTTAAATTACACACATCTGGCCCGTAAGAAATCAAATTATCTACATTTAAATAATATAATATGTACTGCAGATAAATATTCCCTTTTGATGAACGCAATAAGTATCTAAAAAAAGTATTTCAATTCACTTGGTTTAAACTGTAAGGTAGCTAATTCGACTTGTTATTGTATGGTAAGTTTATTTCATTTCAAATAATTGTCTCATTGGCAATCAAATCACATCTCCTTATTTTTATATGTATTGATTCTGAATTGAAATGTCTAATGTTGGAATTACTTAAAGAAAATGCGTAATAAAACAAACTGCCTATAGAAAACCGATGATTTGATTCAACCATGAGCTGTAAAGCATAACATTTACCCACCCGACAACACCGCTCTCTCTGAAATCTTTGTACAAACATCATATAATTTTCACACATGTGCTGTCCATCGATATTCACACAACATACACAGCCAAATGACTTCTCTTCGGTTGGAGTCTGATCGTAGTATGTAGAACGTCTAGATGACCATATTTTACGCTTTTTTGTTTTATGTAACAATAGCTTGTTGATTTAGAGATTTATTTTCAGTTAAGGCAATCAACTTTTACCTATCTGCTTTTGTATTATGTCACAATATATTACTCTTAGTTGCCTGTTAAGAAGGACAACATGGCGGGTGTAACTAGTGGTGTAGGAACTTTTGGCCTTATCACGTTACTCTGAAATACTGTCATGGTTGTTGTTCCTCAATCTAAGAGTTTTAGACACTGTTTTGTGGACAGTTGTTTTTCATTAACTCGGTTGTTTGACCAAAGTATAGTCTTCTATTCTTGGACATAGGCTTGCCCCCTTGTTTACTCTATTTTCTCTATTTGTTATATACCGTTGCAATTCCGTTATTTAAAAAAAAATGTCCATATCCTTCAACAAGTTCATGCCAGTTCAATATACTAAAAACACCGACTTTTTGTCGGTCAAATAATGCAGATTAAAGGTGTAAGCGTCGCAGCACCGCTAATCCTAAACGTACTGGTTTGAAACATATTCAAAGAATGCATCAAACAGCAAAACGAGGATAACCGTATGACCGTCTTAAGTGGGAAGCGCTAATTTCCTGATTTCCCGATTGAACATCATTCACTCTCACCTTTACACAGTTCTTAAAACAATTCATCAAAGATTTCAGAAACCATTTTCAGAAACTGGCTCTTTTATGAAATACTTAACATTGATGTTATAAAATGAAGTCGCTAATGATCACTCGGAAAATCCTCTTTTTTTTGCTCTTGGTTCAATATATTTAGTAATCATAACTTCATTTTTCTTTATGATTTCAAGAAAGTAAAGACTGAACATCTGATATTTGGAATGATGACTAATGTGACAACTATCCACCAAGGACCATTGAAGTAAATGTCGACATATCCTCTTAATTTATTGATATATTTGTTTATTATTTTGTATCATTGTCTGCTGCCTTTTCTATGGACTGGTTTTATACGTAAACTGTATTTGCCTTAGGAAATATATAACTAATATACACATTGTTCATGACAAAATAGTTGATACAATATTTGATACCGAAACTAAATTATAGAAATTAATTTGAAACTGTATTTACCACATCAATTGCATGTATTGATATTTTTATAGTATAACACAAGAATGATAAAAAATGTATAAAAATGATGTTGATAAAACGTATTCTATTATTTTTGTCTTTGTTGTTCTTAAGTCGTTACACATAAGACATATTCTACACCGACAATTGTCTATGATTTAACATAAAGATTGATATTCTATCTACCAATTGATTTGTTGTGCCTTGAATAAAAGTAAATAAAAAGAAAACCTACTAGACATCAATGCAGCAACACAGTAAAATAATAAAACCAAGAGGTAAATATTCGACATTTTATAATGAGTATGTGAACATACTATATTCACGCTCTTTATCAATTATTAAAATTAATTCCAAACCACCCTTTAGTGTTGCACGTCAACAAAAAGGATATACTAGAGCTTCCAATAATTCTTAAGATCTTAAAAACAATACGGTCTTCCTGGATCTATCACAAAATCCGAATATTTACTAACATGCATAGCAATTATTATTCTGCTCATCGATTTTATCTAATACTCAGAGTTTGTCGTACTGTAATTCTGGCCACCTATGGATCAAATATCATAAACTTATTCAGATTATACAAATCAAGCATGTGCCAAGGTAACAAAACAAAACTAAGGGAATTGTATAAACTTAAAATAAACAAGACCGGGTGCGTCGAAATTGTTTGCGTTGCTTGCTATGCATGTTTTAACCGCTAATCAAATCCACAATTAGTCTAAATATCACAACCAACAGTAATCAACGGTTTTGACCCATTTTAAAGAGACGACACAATAAAGTCGATTCCTAGGCAGTTCACCTACTTATTTGTTCGATAATAGTCCTAATTTTCATTGTGTTGAGTTTAATATATATTTATATAAAAGTGTGGTAATATAAAATATAGATAAAAGTGTTGCTTATGACGGTTTATGCTACACACGTTAGATAAAATGTACAGATACCCTTCTGTTTTATTTGTTTAAATTCATTCATTTTTCAATTCTAATATACTCTTTTGAGATGCATTATAATGGGACTAATAGTAATGTAATTTAAGAGTTGCCGCCATCAATTGAAATTTGAACGTCGCAAATATCCGTTTCAATATTTTCTTTTGTCCTTGGTTGATAGTTGTCACATTAGTTATCATTCCAAATATCAGATTTCAGTCTTTACTTTCTTGATATGATCCGTTATTTCACCAGTGTTATGCATTCTTATCATGATTAATGTATGCTGTATTAGAGCTGTCAATTTGTTTTTGGTCCATACTTCATCATTACAACTAACCGCCTTGGTGGTCGCGTGCTCGCCTCGAATGCGGGTGGTCGTGGGTTCGACCCCGGCTGGGTGAAATCAAGGACTTTAAAATTCAATGAGACTTCAAAAAAAAAAATGAATATGTTTTATATACTTGAATGGCTAATTTTTACTATAAAACAAGTGTTCGTGAAATTTCTTGGAAAAGAAAATCCCTTATATTATCAAAATAGTTCTAATGTATTACTGTTGAATAATTGTCTTCCCGTACACTAATTAACCGATATTTCCCGTATGCATTGATCTAAACTGCGTGACCTCTCGTTATAACTTCGGCCACCGCACAGCGCAAGTGTAAGGGGAAAACCGTGATGAAAAAATGTAAACACACGTGCACTAGAAGGTAAATAGCAATAACTTATTCTTAAGGATCAAATTGGATACACCAAATCATTAACAGCAGTTAAGGAAAAGGTTGATTAAAATATGGGAATGCATGGAAAATCAATTCACCTATTTTTCAATTGTTTCACGTGCTCTGTGTTGAATGTTTATCAATGTCACGATCCGGTAAAATTCGACAACAAACTCGAAAGTTATTAAGCGTGCGATGAACATTCACTGAATGAAATATTATTTGTCGATTCAAAATATAAGCAAAAAAACGTGCATAAAGGACTAAGTTGAATATGTATGCATTCATATAATCAATAGTTTCGATAACATAATAATTACAAGAAACTCGTTTCATATGACTTTAATATTTTGCTGTTTCTCCACTAAGCACACGACAGTTAGGAGTAATAGCAAAGACTTGTCGTTCCGGAGTGAAAATAATGTGTCAGAGTAGGGTAGCATGTCTTCATGTGGACTGTTACTTTGTGAACTAGCATGTTAAAATTCCGGCTCAGCGTGTCGGAAAAGTACAAAGCAGGATTCATATATAGATCACATCACGTGTTTTTGTCATGAGTATGTGTTTAATCATGGTATCCATGATGAGTTTATTTGCCAGCATGCTAGACAAACCCCAATCCATCCATAGTTTTCAATTGGCTAAACCAACGCTGTTTTTACTAAAATCAATTATTTTACTGTGATATTATCTAATGCGAATAAGAACGAATGAAGATATCAATTTGATGTATCTCTTTCATTATGTGATCATGAAACAACAACTTGAATAATTGATACCATTCATGCAAAACTACCACCCTTTGCTCACACAACCATTCATATCATTCACTATTCATGACAATCTTCATTAAAAAAGAGCACTTTATATCAAATGTGTATTGACCTAACAAAATGCATTTACATATGCACTTTACCATTCTTAATTTATAATGTTCTCTCATGATTACTTTAAGCTTACTGAAATGCTAATATTATTTAAATATAACAGTTGAAAGTAGTATTGGATTTCACGTCCCAATCGCAATGGAACACAGCTGCATACATATTCGCCCAATAAAATGGGAAACCCCATGTATTCATGAATTCAAGAACCGTCGAGATACATAATTGAATCCTTTATGTATCGTATATCAGGCTTTTCACTTCGACGTAGGAGTTTGAATATCCCCTTAGTGTCTTCAGCCTCTTTTTTATTCACAAAAGCGTTAATACGCAAATTATGTCATCGCTAAACATCCTCGTGAAATTGTCACTTAATATCTTTGAATAAAGACATGTGTCCTCAGTTATATCCTTTGAGACGATTATCATTGAACGGAATACTGCAGGTTATGACCTTCGTTCAAAATGTGGACCACTGATAAGGTATTGGTATGTTATGCTATCTTAGTTAGTGTGTGGAATATCATATGACAGGTAAGATGTGTGTTCAAGTTTTAGGCGCTGAAAATGTTTATTCAACACCTCTGCTATATTAACGTATGTAGTGGTTGAAAATACTTTATGGCAAAAAGGAAAATAAATTACTTTCCTCTCCGAAATAAAATTGTATTAATGAGCATAATTTGTCATTAAAGAATGTATCTCCTTGACTCTGCATAGCTACAGTTGGGTGCAGACCAAGCATTACATAAAGTAAACGCACGTTAACGCAGCGTGCACATATTCCGTTAGTTCACTTCAATTTTCGCGTTTACTAGTAAACGCGCGTTTACTATAATTACGTTAACTTGGTCAAAATGGAAATTTCAAATGTCACCCGAGTAAACGCGCGTTTACTCTGTGTCCGTTTAGTCAGTAGTAAACGGGCGTTTACTTCAGATTTCACAAGTTGATTTTACGTGCACTTAAAAGTAAACGGGCGTTTACTACAGATTGGACAACTTTATTATTACGTGCACTTGAAAGTAAACGCGCGTTTACTTTTCGCGTTAACTGATTGTGTAAATTAAGAAATAAACAGCGTGTTTATTTGTACATTTGTTTTATTAAAACGACTTTTATCTTAATAATTTACGTATATGCATTTCAAACCAGAACAATTCAAAATCAGTTTTAATTCGAAATATTTAAAAGAAAGAATTTAAAATCAGTTCCAATAACTTCACTGAGTAGCAGATTTGCTATTTTTCCTTTTAAAAGGTTACATGTACAAAAACTACTGGTATTTATTTACAATTAAATATTTTGAACAATAAGAGGACATGCTGGCACTATAAATTGATGCAAACCAAATTTTTAGTCATTGTATTCAAATATTGCTGTCAGTTGTATTATACAACCCATCCTGATATCAAAATATAACTGATTTACTATGCCGCTATAAAATTTTCATAATAAAGTCCAAATTTGGTCAATTTTGGTTGACGCAGACAGATAATTTTTGTTATACGAGTCAGTCTGGGATATGAAAACTACTGATATTTGTTTAGGATTAAATATTTTGAATAACAAGAGGACATGCTGGCACTATAAATTGATGCAAACCAAAATTTTAGTTATTTTTTTCCAATATTGCTGTCAGTTGTATTCTACAATCCATCCTTATATAAAATATAACTGATTTATTATTGCGCTATATAAATTTTCATAATAAAGTCCAAATTTGGTCAATTTTGGTTGAATCAGACAAATAATTTTGTTATACGAGTCATTCTGAGGTATGAAAACTACTGATATTTGTTTAGGATTAAATATTTTGAATAACAAGAGGACATGCTGGCACTATAAATTGATGCAAACCAAAATTTTTAGTTATTTTTTCCAATATTGCTTTCAGTTGTATTCTACAATCCATCCTGATATAAAAATATAACTGATTTACTATTGCGCTATACAAATTTTCATAATAAAGGGCAAATTTGGTCAATTTTGGTTGAATCAGACAAATGATTTTGTTATACAAGTCATTCTGAGGTATGAAAACTACTGATATTTATTTACAATTAAATATTTTGAAAAAAGATATCGATGACATGCTGACACTATAAATTGATGCAAACTAAATTTTTAGTCATCGTATTCAAATATTGCTGTCAGTTGTATTATACAACCCATCCTGATATCAAAATATAACTGATTTACTATGCCACAATAAAATTTCATAATAAAGTCCAAATTTGGTCAATTTCGGTTGACGCGGACAGATAATTTTGTTATACGAGTCAGTCTGAGGTATGAAAACTACTGATATTTGTTAAAGATTAAATATTTTGAATAAAAGAGGACATGCTGGCACTATAAATTGATGGGAACCAAATTTTTTGTTATTTTTTCCAATATTGCTGTCATTTGTATTATACAATCCATCCTGATATAAAAATATAACTGATTTATTATTGCACTATAAAATTTTCATAATAAAGTGCAAATTTGGTCAATTTTATTGACGCAGACAAATAATTTTGTTATACAAGTCAGTCTGAGGTATGAAAACTACTGATATTTATTTACAATTAAACATTTTGAATAAAAGAGGAAATGCTGGCACTATAAATTGATGCAAACCAAATTTTTAGTCATTGTATTCAAATATTGCTGTCAGTTGTATTATACAACCCATCCTGATATCAAAATATAACTGATTTACTATGCCCTATAAAAGTTTTCATAATAAAGTCCAAATTTGGTCAATTTTGGTTGAATCAGACAAATAATTTTGTTATACGAGTCATTCTGAGGTATGAAAACTGCTGATATTTGTTTACGATTCAATATTTTGAATAACAGGAGGACATGCTGGCACTATAAATTGATGAGAACCAAAATTTTTAGTTATTTTTTCCAATATTGCTGTCATTTGTATTATACAATCCATCCTGATATCAAAATATAACTGATTTACTATGGCCCTATAAAATTTTCATTATAAAGTCCAAATTTGGTCAATTTTGGTTGAATCAGACAAATAATTTTGTTATACGAGTCATTCTGAGGTATGAAAACTGCTGATATTTGTTTACGATTCAATATTTTGAATAACAGGAGGACATGCTGGCACTATAAATTGATGAGAACCAAAATTTTAGTTATTTTTTCCAATATTGCTGTCATTTGTATTATACAATCCATCCTGATATCAAAATATAACTGATTTACTATGGCCCTATAAAATTTTCATTATAAAGTCCAAATTTGGTCAATTTTGGTTGAATCAGACAAATAATTTTGTTATACGAGTCATTCTGAGGTATGAAAACTACTGATATTTGTTTACGATTCAATAATTTGAATAACAGGAGGACATGCTGGCACTATAAATTGATGAGAACCAAAATTTTTAGTTATTTTTTTCCAATATTGCTGTCATTTGTATTATACAATCCATCCTGATATCAAAATATAACTGATTTACTATTGTGCTATACAAATTTTCATAATAAAGTGCAAATTTGGTCAATTTTGGTTGAATCGGACAAATAATTTTGTTATACAAGTCATTCTGAGGTATGAAAACTACTGATATTTATTTACAATTAAATATTTTGAATAAAAAGATATCGATGACATGCTGGCACTATAAATTGATGCGAACCAAATTTTTAGTCATTGTACTCCAATATTGCTGTCAGTTGTATTATACAACCCATCCTGATATCAAAATATAACTTATTTACTATGCCACAATAAAATTTTCATCATAAAGTCCAAATTTGGTCAATTTTGGTTGACGCGGACAAATAATTTTGTTATACGAGTCAGTCTGAGGTATGAAAACTACTGATATTTGTTAACAATTCAATATTTTGAATAAAAAGAGAAATGCTGGCACTATAAATTGATGCAAACCAAATTTTTAGTCATTGTATTCAAATATTGCTGTCATTTGTATTATACAATCCATCCTGATATAAAAATATAACTGATTTATTATTGCGCTATAAAAATTTTCATAATAAAGTGCAAATTTGGTCAATTTTAATTGACGCAGACAAATAATTTTGTTATGCAAGTCAGTCTGAGGTATGAAAACTACTGATATCTGTTAATGATTCAATATTTTGAATAAAAGAGGAGATGCTGGCACTATAAATTAATGCAAACCAAATTTTTAGTCATTGTATTCCAATATTGCTATCAGTTGTATTATACAACCCATCCTGATATCAAAATATAACTGATTTACTATGCCGCTATAAAATTTTCATAATAAAATCTAAATTTGGTCAATTTTGGTTGACTCAGACAAATAATTTTGTTATACGAGTCAGTCTGAGGTATGAAAACTACTGATATTTGTTTACTATAAAATATTTTGAATAACAGGAGGACATGCTGGCACTATAAATTGATGAGAACCAAAATTTTGTAGTCATTGTATTCTAATATTGCTGTAATTTGTATTATACAATCCATCCTGATATAAAAATATAACTGATTTACTATAATGCTATACAAATTTTCATAATAAAGTGCAAATTTGGTCAATTTTGGTTGAATCGGACAAATAATTTTGTTATACAAGTCATTCTGAGGTATGAAAACTACTGATATTTATTTACAATTAAATATTTTGAATAAAAGAGGAAATGCTGGCACTATAAATTGATGCGAACCAAATTTTTAGTTATTGTATTCCTATATTGCTGTCATTTGTATTATACAACCCATCGTGATATCAAAATATAACTGATTTACTATGCCGCTATAAAATTTTCATAATAAGTCCAAATTTGGTCAATTTTGGTTGACGCAGACAAATAATTTTGTTATACAAGTCAGTCTGAGGTATGAAAACTACTGATAATTGTTTAGGATTAAATATTTTGAATAACAAGAGCACATTCTGGCACTATAAATTGATGCGAACCAAAATTTTTAGTTATTTTTTTTTTCCAATATTGCTGTCAGTTGTATTATACAACCCATCCAGATATAAAAATATAACTGATTTACTATTCCGCTATAAAATTTTTCATAATAAAGTGCGAATTTGGTTAATTTTATTTAACGCGGACAAATAATTTTGTTATACGAGTCTGAGGTATGAAAACTACTGATATTTGTTAATGATTCAATATTTTGAATAAAAAGAGCAGATGCTGGCACTATAAATTGATACCAAATTTTTTAGTCATTGTTTTCCAATATTGCTGTCATTTGTATTATACAGTCCTCCTGATCTATAAATATGACTAAATTTATAAATTATATAACTGTGATTTACTGTGCGGCTATATAGATTTACTTGGTGAACGAAATATGGTCAGTTTTGGTTAATGAGGTCAAATAATTTTATTATACGAGTCATCCTGAGTAAGACAGTCTGAGATGTGAAACTGCTGGATTTTGGTGATAATTTAATTATTTGATTAAAAAAAAGACATGCTTGAACTCTTTATTTGTGCAGAAAAAGAAATTTACTATGATTAATTTCAATTAATTGAAGAGGTGTAATAACATTATTGATTAACTGTAATCGTCGATATGTCAATCGAAAATGAACAGTTGGTCATTTAATTATGCTGTACTTTATTATTTGATATTTAAGGTCAGTGTATCCAGGATACGATGTCATTGCGTTAACGCGCGTTTACACACAGTAAACGTGCGTTTACTTTTGACGAAACTAGAAGACTCGCCTTTTTTCACGTTAACGCGGAAGTAAACGCGAAAGTAAACGCCCGTTTACTCTTTACAAAATTAGAAGACGCGCCGATTTTGCGTTAACGCGGAGGTAAACGCGAAAGTAAACGCCCGTTTACTTTTCATGTCTACTGAAATTTCGAGTAAACGCACAGTTAACGCGGCGTTTACTTGAAGTGCACGCGAGTAAATGCCGCGTTAACTTTTTGACCCGTCTACATGTAATGTTTGGTCTGCACCCAACTGTATATTGACTTGCCGGCTTTCTGTTGGGTAATTTTAAGGTTTAATCAGTATCATTTTGGGTTTGGCTTAATTATTTATCATTTCAGGCTTTATCAGCTCTACAACATTTTGTTTGTTACTACATAGTGTAACTTTTCGATTATAAAGGAAATGGTTTCTTCTTTCCAAAGAAAACTACCTTTGCACTGATGTTAGAATTAATCAAACGTAATGGATAAATTCATTGGCGTGATCCAGCACTGGGAAGGATCAGCTTATGTTTGATGCAGTATAAAGTTTGGTCAGTGATATATTTAATACAAGCAAAGGTCATGCGTTTCTCGGGCTGCTCGTGACGTCTTTACACTAGACTCGTTGAGTGTGTACTGATTGATATTTTGGTCTGAAAGAACATGATGTATTTAGGTAACTGAGAGCCTGCTGTATGTTTTATGAATTTTCTAGTTTTAGATTGTAACACAGCAATAGAAGATGATAATACGCTGGTTTTGTCTTCTGTCTGTCATAGTTGGCACACTCTATGCAGTTCCTATGGTTCAAGTGACTGATAAAGGTAATGGAGTATTCAAGGGTCACTTCATATTCAATCTGACCGAAGATTTAGTCGGATGGAAAATTCAGATCGACTTTTCAAAAGCAGTCACAGGACTTACGGTATGTTGATATCTAGATATCTTGCTGGTCTTAAGTTGTTGTATAAAGGAAGGCAAAATTCATAAATCGATTAAAAGAAAATAATTTCTGGTTACAAATTAAAACCGAACAGAACAGCAACAAAAACAAACGCCAACATACATACAAACGGACTATTTGATAACAACTCCCATATTCCTGACTTGATACATGACATGGTTAGAAAACATGGTGGGTTGATTCTGGTTTTATGGCTGACCAAACCTCCCGCTTATATGCGATGTTAAGGATCTCGCTAAAATGAGGACTTGTAATTTTTGTTCTCATAATGATATAGAAGATGAGCTTCATTTTTTGATAACTGTCCATTTTATAATGACTTTCGGGAAATATTGTTTGCACAAGCTCATGAGCACTGTCAAAATTTAAATAACTTAGACTGCAAATCAAAATGTGCATGGTTAATGACCACTGAAGATAGATAAATACTTGAAAAGTTTAGTAATTTTCTCGTCCAGAGTTTTGGACTGAGATTCTAAAATTCTGAAAATGGCTAAATCTCTTTAATTTATCTATATATATTTTAAATTTAAAAAAATAATAAAATAAAATACATATTACTCTATCTATGTGTTCGCATATTTCATGTATATATATATATATATATATATATGTTAATGCCTAATGTATGCGTTAAACTGCAGTTAAATTTGTAAAGGTGCTACTCAAATGCTTGCAATTTTAATATAACATGCATACATATTTAGTAATTGGTTGCTGCGTGTACATGGGAGAAAACTACCCTTATATCTAATTAGTTTGGGCTTTTTTTATCCAACTTTGAACACCATATCTTAAAAATATTAGATACTGTTCAAAGGGAATACTCCTTACATATTTATTGATTGTCGCCCATATTAACTTTCTCTTACATGTGCATGCAATAACTATTCAGTGTTCTATTGTGTTGTATTCTATTTTATTATTATTTCATTGTCATAACAAAAATCTTTATAATCATTTTATGAAATTTAAAACCCGCAAGGGTCCGTATTTGGAATAATAAAATAATTATATTTTCTATTGCTATCATTTACCCCGGAGAAGTAGAAAACGTCAAAAACATTCTTTAAAGATCATGACAAAACGAAAACCCATTAAACCAAACAAAACTCAATGTCAACTGAATGTATGTAAGCATTTTCTTCTTCGTTTATGGACATCCGCTTTCTATATAATACAAGTGTAATAAGTGGTGTCCGTTCGGATTAGCGTGATAAAACATCAGTCATGTCTGTCTGTGCATGTTACCTTTCTTGTTTTACAATGACTTTACAGATAAATCTGTGTTATACTTTTGTCTATTCTAGTCACCAGTCAGCAAGGAATATGTAAAAGATTCGAGCAATGAGACAGTTCATTATCTTGTTAACAAAGATCACACTGGCATTCAGACTACTAAACACCAGTTTGATGTTATGATCGAAGGAACAACAAAGGACGACAGTGTTCCATCTGCGCATGCCTTTTTGCAAAACATGGGACACGACAATTACAATGTTCCAACGCCACCTAATAGTAAGTTCTTTCCAAGAATCAATAATACCATGATGTGGTTTTAAGTGAAATTTGCAATGTTTCAAAATCTCTTGATTACTACGCTCATTATGAATTGGTGTGAACCAGTAACAGAGCGAATCGATTTAATTTGAACTTATCTTCAAATGTCAACACATTAACCGGTCTTTCAAGACTATGGATTTTTGTATGCTAGTAGTAATCAAAGGTACCAGACTTGTAATTTGATACGCAAGACGTGCGTTTTGTCTACATAAGACTCATCAGTGACGCTCAGAACAAAAAAGTTAGAAAGCCAAACAATTATAAAGTTGAAAAGCATTGAGAACCAAAAAATTCCAAAAAGTTGTGCCAAATACGGCTAAGGTAATCTATGCCTGGGATAAGAAAATCTTTAGTATTTCGAATAATTCATACTTTTGCAAACAGTTAATGTTAAATCATTGGCAAAACAAAAGTCTGCAATATACATATGAGGAACATATCTGAACTATTAGTAAGTCATCCTACTTTTATGTTCAGGTATTTCAGATGACGTTATGATCCTCATTGTTTTGAGTGGCCGTTTAAATTGTCTACCCTACATCCCACCCACTTTGCAATTCCTCCTTAATGGATCATATGACAGATCTACGATTTCTTTGCCCATTTCCATAGAAGACATTGTATTTTGACGACAGATATTTCAGTAACGGTAAACATCTCTGAACAATTCAAATGCAAATATTCAAATACATATGTTTAAAAACAAAATGTTCGAATATATCTGAAATCTAAACAGCACTTACGAGTTTCTAATGGGTTCTAGTCATAACAATGTATGAACTAAATGCCATTGAACGTTATGAATCGAGCAATCAATTAATTACTCATCATGAATTTAATGGTTCGAATCGGAAAATTACGAATGCAAATTTACAGATGCAGATTCAACATCCGGGATATATGCATATTAAGGAACTCTTGTAACTATTCGATGCAGTTTTTATTTCACCTTGTCCTCAATATGCAGATGTTCCTCTGGTCGTGGTTTTGTATAATGGATCGTTTTTTCAACGTTTCAGGCAGTAATCCTGCACACAGAAAGAAAGAAATCTTTATTATTATTTACTTTTAAATTATATTTGCAGACGATGGAACAAAATACAATTACGATGAAGTCCTAATGAAATCTATTATGTTCTATCGCGCTCAACGGTCTGGCAAACTTCCTGCTAATAATCAAATACCATGGAGAGAAGACTCAGCACTGAATGACAGGGGACAAAATGGAGAGGATTTAACAGGTGGCTGGTATGATGGTACGTTCGTTTTCGGAAACCTATTAGTTTATTTTTAAATTTTGATAAAAATAAATGATAGAGACATAAATCGGATTAGCACATAGATTCACTCTTGTCTGTTTTACTCCCATGAGTGAGTCGTCTTAGTTTGTAATTTGGTGCGCAAGACGCGTTTTCGTTTACTTTTTTTGAGCGCTCGAATCAAACCGTTGAAAAACAATTAAATAGCAAAGTGCATCGGAAGCCATGTTCATTTTGTGAATCCAATAGTTATCTGGCAATGCTATGAACAACTACAAATGTCTGTTTTAAAACAGTTATTTCTAACAAAAAGCAATGATGTTTGTTTTAAGATTGTATGTAGTTTGGTACGTGAGACGCGCTTTCGTCTACCTTTTAAGCGCTTGAATCAAACCATTGAAATATAAATTCAATAGCAAAGTGTATCGGAAGCCATGTTTATTTTTTGTGAATCAAAAAGTTATCTGGCAATGCTATTCACAACTACAAATGCCTGTTTTAAAACATTTATTTCTAGCAAAAGCAATGACGTTTGGTTTTTAAAGTTCCATTCATACTCCTTTTTTTTTTTTGTGTTTGGTGTTTTCATAAAAATAACAAATTGTAATGATACATACTATTTTTTGCAGTCAGCAAATGTTTTTTATATACGTTCCATGCTTTAAATGTTTTCGGATAAATTAAGTTTATATGTATTTTAAATTTTCGATTTATGATATTGGTATATATTTTAACTCAAATATAATAACGGAACATGGAACGTCTTCGTTAATTTTTTAAAGAGGCTAATCTAGTTTGCGTCGGTAGATAAACTCAGTTCGTAACGATAAACTTTACTTTTTTTGTTAGACAAGGCTACAATAAAGTGCAAACTATCCATATTTCCTTGGATTTTGTTTTACATTCTTTACTAAGGCTTGGGTAATCAAATAACAATCTTCAATCTTCAGAAAATAATAAAACATTTATAAAACGATCTCATTTTTCAATTAAAGTAATTATCATCTAAAGTTTCCAATAATTCTTCTCTATGTTCGTGTTTCTCAGTCATTAGTTTTCTACCTGTTTCTTTATTGTTCGTTGGATACCAATTTTCGTTATTACCCGGGAACCACTAATTCAAATGTCCAACGAATTACAGATTTTCTATAGGAATGTATGCAGACTTTGGCAACACTACTAAATCAAATATCGACGAAAATGCAAATTATCCTCTATCGGGAAATTTGGTATCCACGAACATCAATGAATCCACACTATGTTGTGTTTGATATATGGTAATTGTCTTTAAACGTTTTCGATTTTACCATGGCATTGTCATTTTGTTTTCAACCTTTGAGTTTGAATGTCCTTCAAGTATCTGTCGGCTCTATTTGCATGACTTTTCTACAGCTGAGAGAAGTACTAACCACCATCCAGTGTAGTTTATTATAGCAAGCACTAAGATTATTTATTATCTAAATATGAAAGGTATTATCTAAAAAGCCTTTTATAACAAATAAATGCGAAAGATACAATACAATAGGAACATTCAAACTCATAAGTCCGAAATAAACTGACAACGCAATGGCCAAAAGAAAAGACAAACAATAACACACACACACACAACATAGAAAACTAAAGACTGAACAACACGAACCCATAGAAAACGAGGGTGATCGCAGGTGCTCTGGAAGGGTAAGGATATCCTACTTCACATGTGGCCACATGTATTCCCGACTGTGCGAGGGCTTTATGGCCAGTCAAAACCCCATAAGATATGCAACCTAATACTTTCAACTACAGAATAACATAAACGCCTTTCATCAAAGATGTACTATTTTAGTTGGATTGTTATCATTAATGTGATAGATTTTCTTTTGTATTTCTAGCGGGCGATCATGTAAAATTTGGATTTCCACAAGCAAGTGCTGTAACTTTACTGACATGGAGTCTCCTTCAATACAAAGACGCATACAATGCCAGCGGACAATTGGATGACATGTATGACTGTATTCGTTGGCCACTAGAATGGTTACTAAAATGTCATACAGGACAAAATGAACTTTATTTTCAGGTACAGTTTTAAATTTATAAATCTTTAAATAAATGAAGAACTTTTAACAAATGATTACTTATCATCGTTATATAAAAGAAGAAATAAAAATAATTATTTGTAAAAATTCAAATGATTGTAGATAGATAATGAATTTAAAAATAACTGACGCGGCCGACACCGAAAAAAAAACCATGCCTACACATCAGAAACCTATATCTTTAGCATAGTTTATTGAATCACGTATATAGAGGATAATGCTATTGATCACATTACACTTCATCAGATATTTGTTCTATATAAACACAATGTGTTCATGTTTACGACGTCAAGGTGAAATTACATGTGACATTTCTGCATTGCGACAATATTGTAAAAATAACAGAAACAGAAAAGGAAAATTAGGTCAGAAGTTCTAACTATTTAGTCTATAAGTAAAATATTTCATATCTATCTATCTATGTGTGGTTGTCCCTCCATTAATATGTTTCACAACTATGTTTACATGTCTCGTTTCATTTGTTTTAAATTTGTAATTTCGGGGCCTTTTATAGCTGACTATGTGGTATGGGCTTTGCTCATTGTGGTGAAGGTCGTACAGTAACCTATAAGAGTTAATGTTTGTGTCATTTGGTCTCTTGTGAAGAGTTGTCTCTTTGGCAATCTTGCCCCATCTTTTTTTCGTCATGTATTTCTTATTGTAGGTTAACAATTCAAGTAAGGCACATATTAAAAATGTTCACATTTTTTTGCCGTCATATGTTTTATTTCATTCATAATTAATTCAAAGGTTCAATGATGGACATCAGACCCTTTTCTTAAATGAAAATTGTTTCAAATGAAATAAAGAGTTATCTGATTCTATTCACGGTCTTCCAATAACAAAAATCATTTTATATGAAGGTAGGAGATGGCAATCTAGATCACAATTTCTGGGGAAGACCAGAGGACATGAAGATGGCGAGACCATCATTTAAAGTGACATCTGATAAACCAGGAAGTGACGTAGCTGGGGAATACGCAGCCGCAATGGCTGTCGCATCAATGGTGTTTAAAGATAAAGGTTGTTAATAGTTAAGATCCCATATGTTAACACTGTTGAAATTCATAATATACAATGTATTACAAAATATAAATCCAGTAAAAACTTTAACCATTTCGTAAAAATCTAAGATCATGTTGATCAATGGGGAACGACCATAACAATATCACTGGATATTCAAAAAAAAATGTGTATAAGAAAGATAAGCCTAATTATAACTAATTGCAATGATAACCGCCGTGACTTTTATCAATATGTATAATACACTGATGTTTGGACTTTGAAGTTAATTTGAACAGTATTTTATCAAGGGAAGAATCGAAGTAAACCAATGGAACGCAGCAAACTTCGATGCAGTTTTAGTCGTATGATACGATCTAGAATGAATCTAAACCCCAAAAGTGTTTAAGGTGGTACCTAACACTACAGGAGATAACTCTGTAAAATCAGCTAAACGTTTTAATCACGTTGTTTTGTTCAGGAAATATTAAGCTTCTCAATGATCAAAATTAGTGTTTGTCAAACTGCTATATAACCAACAAAATTTTTCTGATAAAGTGGTTGGTTCAAATTTTTGAAATTTTATATTTTTGTCAAAGGGTCAAAGTAAACATTTTGTCAAAATTTTATGAAAATTAAACGAGCCAAATTAATATTAGTCAAGGTGTTGGGTACCACCTTAATAGCTCTGTATTATTATTATTTTTTTTTATTATTAAAGATGACATTTGACGAACCTGTAAAGATAAGTCGCCATGAAAATAAATACACATAGGCATATGAAAGTTGACTGAAACTTGAGAAAGGTACACAAAACTAAAAAAAATCATTCTCATTGAGGTATACTTAATATCTCTGATTGTTCATTTTCACTTGATATTCTCATAACACATTTTGACTAACGCGGACTATGACTAATTTATAATATTGTCATTTTTGCCCGTACAATTTATCCTAGTTATTATACCATTAAATAACGAAATACTTGTTGTCTACCAAATTAAATCGTATTAAGTAATGTCAGTGCAAAAGTAAAGGGTTTCAATTATATATTAAATTGTAATATGGCATACAGATTGGACATGAGTTATTTGTTCATGTTTCCAGATCCAGCGTTTTCTGCCAAGCTTTTGAATCATTCAAAGCAGATCTATACTTTTGGAAAGACTTATCCAGGAATATACAGTCAAAGTCTTAAGGAAGCCGGCCCCTTCTACGGGTATAATACTTAAATGAAATTAATAATTTAAGAATATTTATGATATTGATATAAGTCTTGTAGGTTTGTTTGGGTCCCTTCGTACGTGTCTTCAAATTTGTGAGATGTAGAAAATTATTACAAACGTCTCAATATGTTCTTATTCAAATGAGTTTGTGTTTTCTACTTATTAAGCTCTACTTATATTTGCATCTGGTTTTCTCAAAATATGAACCTCAAATCCTATATGAAACCTGAAACTGTCAGACAAAGTTCATTAACTACATCCACATATCCTTCTTCAAATTTGTATTTAAACAGGAATGATTGCTTACTATTTTGCTTATGTTTGGGTCA
Organism: Mytilus coruscus; assembly: GCA_017311375.1. NCBI lineage: Eukaryota > Metazoa > Mollusca > Bivalvia > Mytilida > Mytilidae > Mytilus > Mytilus coruscus. The sequence goes on along the minus strand of CM029605.1, from coordinate 64,534,333 downwards.
GCGATGTGTCTTATGCGGTCATAACATGTGTCTTGTGATCCTTGTTATGCATTTGCAAGTCTGCTAGTGTTTGTTGTGTCTAAATAGTTCATTCTTGTACACGCATGTTCTAATTGATTTTATTTGTGAGAATTGTTTGGTTTTATGCCACTGGAGTCAATTTAATTAATCATGAATATTATATCAACATAAAATGAAAAACAAAATGTTCTACTTGCAATTGGATCTTTGTCTACATTGAAAAGCGAACAATTGAAATGTGAATCGGTGGTGCCATATTATATAATACAAGAAAACATGTCCAAATGAGTATCCAGACACCAATTCGTGACGGCGTTCACGTTCACGCATATTGTCAGAAAATCAAAACTGCATCGAGAAATTTTTTTTTTTTTGTGAAAGAAGTGATTATGAATTGATATGGTCAGAATTATAAATAAACTGTTTACAAAATTTGGAATTTTTGAAATACTAAGGCTTTTTTACCTCAGGAAAAGATTACCTTAGCTGTATTTTGCAAAACTTTTTGGAAATTTTTGGTCCTCAATGCTCTTCAACTTCGTACTTTATTTGGCTTTTTTAACATTTTTTGTTTTCATTCAGCGTCATTGATGAGTCTGTTGTAGACGAAACGCGCGTCTGACGCAAATATTAAATTTCAATCCTAGTATCTATAACGAGTTTATTTACAGATCAGATGGCTATAAGGATGAAATGGCAGTTGGCGCAGCCATGTTATACTTAGCCACAAATAACTCCCAATACTTGACCGATGCCGAATCTTTTCATCAACACGGAAATCAGTGGGGACAATCATGGGGAAGCAAATTTACTGCATCAATGGTAGGTATAGACTCAGGAACGAGTTGTCATGGAAAGCAAAAAAAGTTTGTCTGTTTGGTGTACAGAACACTTAAGAAAGTTAGATTTAAAAAAAATAAGCTGGACGTTTCAATCACATACTAAAAGTATTACTAAATCAAGCTTTTTGATGATCAAAATTGGTAATTTCAAACATCTATATATACAATGAAATTAGTCCTGTAGTTGTGTGGGTTTTTTTTTCAAGGCGACTTTGCAGTTAATAACAATATGTCTAAAGTATTCTTATTATTTGTCATCGTTACATTTCTAAAAGACTGAGAAAGGTTTATTCATTCTTTATCAAAACTAATTTTATGTTTTAATCACATACTACAATTAATGATAAATTAAGCTTTTGATGATAAAAACTACAATATATCCAATTAATTTTTCCTGAAATTGTGTGGTTCAAATTTCTTGAAATGTATGTATTTTTGTTCACAGGTCAAAGTAAATGGTGTTCGCAATATTGACATGAAAGAATTGTCTTGTGAAAGTAAATAGACCTTGAGTTCATTTTCCTTTTTAAGGTTTTGCTATACCAGATAACAAAGAAAGATGTTTACAAACAAGACATTGAAACTACGTTCACTAATTGGTTACCTGGAGCAACAGGTCCAAATGCAGTTCCTACACACCAAAAGGCCTGGCATTCCGAACTAAATGGGGTTCTCTCAGACATGCTGGTAATGTTTAATGAAACATTCTATTCTCGCTAAAATATTTCTTGCATTTTTATTTATAGGCTACAGATTATTAATAACTTCACACAGATAGCTTAATTTTAATATGTAAGTGTACACTCATTGTTTTCGTGTACTCGTACATCTTTTGCTAAAATATTTTTGACATTGAGCGTTTCTGATGAAAGTAAACTAAGAAAGGGTTTGAACGCAGTTGATTTAACACGTGTTCTCTTCATTTAACGTGGCATGGCGTGAGTATTCAATAAAAAATTTAAATGTGAAGATATATGTATTCCTGGTAACATACTTATGAAATAAAATGTATTACCGAATTATAGTACATATTGTTTGGAATTATTTTAAAAGTCATATGTTCTTATTTTCAAAACTGAAATATATTATTTTTTTAGCAAATAATGCTTTTATGGCACTCATTGCGGCTGAAGCTGGAATAAACCCTACACAATATCGAAACTGGGCTAAAGGTCAAATAGGTTATATCTTAGGCGATACTGGAAGGAGCTATGTTGTAGGATTTGGTGTTAACCCTCCATCACACGAACATCATAGGGCAGTGTGAGTTTATATCTGATTCTTCCTGATTCATTAATTAAATCTATCAGTCAGTCCGATCAACGTGCTCATTAGGTAAAATAGAGGCAAACGATATCAGAAGAATATGCAAATTCATAAGTAAAGGAAAAGTAATCTGACAACGTCATGACCAAAATGAAAAAAACAAAAAAACAAACAATGGCACACAAAACACAAAATAGAAAGCTGACACTGAACAACACGAACCCCACAAAACACTGGAGGTGATATTAGGTGCTCGGGAAGGGTAAGCAGATCCTGCTTCCATGTGGTATCGTTGTCAATATAATGGAATTTGATGCGACTGTCATACCAGTGAGAGGTTTAGCTAACTTTAAAACCAGGTTCAATCCACCATTTTCTACATAAGAAAATGCCTGTACCAAGTCAGGAATACGACAGTTGTTGTCCATTCGTTTGATGTGTTTGAGGTTTTGATTTTGAAATTTGATTAGAGACTTTCCATTTTAAATTTTCGTCAGAGTTCAGTGTTTTGTGATTTTACTTTTAAAGCAAGATTGAAAGATTTTAAGCTTTGTAAGATTCCGTAATAATTGAAATATTTTATGGTGGTACCAAACACCTTGACTAAAATTAGTTTATGCTTGTTCAATTTTCATAAAACTTTGACAAAATGTTCACTTTGATCCTTTAACAAAAAAATATACTTGAACCAAACACTTTATCCAAAAATGTCATTGGATGTATGGCAGTTTGACAAACTTTAATTTTGATCATTGAGAAGCTTAATATCTCCTTAACAATACAATGTGATTAGACGATTTTTTTAAAGAATTATTTACCTGCTGTGTTATGTACCAACTCAACATTAATCTAACCTTTGAGCATTTCCTTTAATACAATTACATTGAAGTAACCCCATTTAAAAGAAAATCATGTTTAAAACGCAAATCAAGAATTTTTTTCGACTAAAACATTCTTATTCTCTCAGCAGTGATGTACAAATGCTTCCCCATTAGGAAAGAATGCCCATTTGACAAATGATTTAAACTCTTCCGTCATTCTGTTTTTGATCAATCGACCTTCGATTTGAAAGTTCGCCTCGGTTTTCTCTTGACGAATTCACAGCACGAGAGTGGAATTTGTGGGGTTCGAACCCGTCCTTGTCTAACCATAGAATAATATGCCGTATAAGGAAGGAGTAAAAGCTGATACTGGTCGGCACAAAGTGTGAACAATTTGTCCGGGAAATGTTACAAGTCTTCCTGTGAACAGTGAACCAGCAAGTTCATAAACCGACTCAAATTGTCTTTAGTACAGAGGAGGATTATCAATCATACCGCATTAACAAGTTATCGTCCTGAATATACATTTAATTCCCATTGTACGTTAGACAGCCATACGTAAACATCAGCATCAATTTCAAGCTGTTAATCCTTTATGAATAAGACCTTATATTTCTTTTATGAAATACCACGAACGAAACAATATGTAATTAAACAAATCGAATATTGACGTATTTAATGGAAAGTCATCCTCATCTTCACAATGGATTCAGAATTTAAATTATAATAGTAGTATTATTCATTTAAAGATTTTCGAATATGGTGTCATATGATTAGAGAAAAAGTAAAATCACAAAAATACCGAACTCTGAGGAAAATTCAAAACGGAAAGTCTCTAATCAAATTGCAAAACCGAAAGCTCAAAAACATCAAACGAATGAATAACAACAGTCATATTTCTGACTTGGTACAGGCATTTTCTTACGTAGAAAATGGTGGAATAAACCTTGTTTTTATAGCTAGCTAAACCTCTCACTTGTATGATAGTCACCTACATTTCATTACATTGACAACGATGTGTGAACAAGTAAGCTAGAAGGTACACTTTAGTACAAATTGAAATGCTTACATGTATCAAGCACAACAAATATATTTAAAACCGCATGTTCAAAACGAATATTTTAGAAAATATGCGAGTCCATAATGAATAAAGCATTTTTTTTACACTTTTGCATTTCCCGATATATCATGAAGTACTGATTTTGTAACAGCTCATAACATTTTCTAGCTCATGTCCGCTGATTCCAGCCTCGTGTTCACATGATTTTTATGAAATGAAGTATTCGAATCCACACGTCTTGTATGGTGCAATAGTTGGAGGTCCGGGACCAAATGACGAATACGATGACGTACGTTCGGACTATGTCCGAAACGAAGTGGCTGTAGATTATAATGCTGGTTTTCAAGGCGCCGTTGCAGGTATTCACATTTATTCTAAACTTAAAGCATGGTTTTCATCACTTGCATCTCTATAAGACTTAGAAAGATGTACTTATTCTATCACAACAGTTAATATTACTTTCCGTTTAACAGGTCTACAATTGTTCAAAGCATGCGTTATGTCTGTTAATTCATAGAACATATTACCTTAAAGATATAAAGAATTCTGGAAAAATAGTTTCTTTAATGACCAAAATAACCCTAATGGAAACAATCTGATTACATGCTTTTCTTAATATAGTCAGACCAATACATGATATCTACTTGTAAAAAGGTTAAGAAATAATTATCTAATATTGAACATGGTATAAATATCCGGAAAAATAGTATGTCAGCTCTGGGATAAGGAGTTGAAGATAAGTTATAATGCCAAAATTAAAAGAAACAAAAAGACAAAAATATTTCAGGAAGTAGAGAGTATAGCTCCATAATTCAACAAAATGTCTGATAAGGAAACATATACATAAATGTTTACATTTAATAAGTATAACATAACTGAAACATTTTCAAATTTGCATAAGTTCCTCCTCCTCCATGATATAAATACTGGTTAACTTTGAATATTGTATGTTTGTAAATATTGTCATGTTTGTAACAACCAAATATTTGGATTTTAACCAATAGAATGATTGGATTTAACTTATATCTAGTTCATAGCCGTTCCGCTGTAATTGTTGTGCTTGCATAAATGATTTATTAATGTCACTTTTAACTCATATTCACATTTTTGAAAAAAAAAGTGATACTTTTGGGAGATTTAAGTCCATTTCTGTCGTTTAAGAATCTAATGCATTATGGGCAATAGTTTCAAAAGTGTGCACCAAAGCGTATTGATTGACAAAAAACATCATTAACAATAAAAAATCAACCTATTGCTTGACGTTAGTTTCATTTTGGGGTGCGAACAATAAAATTACACAAAGTCCGTTCGATTCTGAAACGGCCTATTGTACTCTGTTAACATAGTTTTGTCTGCTGAATCACAATCAATTTCCTTCCAAGATCCAAAATTACGTTTAATAGATTTTGACAAAAAACAAGTAGAGTAAAAATAAAGATCAACGAAAGTAGTCAAGAAAACAAAAACCAGCAAAACGCAACATTAACAAATAAACGCTCTTGAAACAATATTTTTCGTGTAGCACTAGTAAATGAACACACCCTGAAATTCATTATTTACCTTATAAGTAAATCAAACTATTACAATTATTACCAATTTAAACAATGACTTGGCCCTATTGTACATCATCTGACTGTCAGTGTGATTTAGCTACCAACATAATTTGGATATGATTTTTAAAGTCGATAAAACGTTACTCTGCATTACAAAATGCTTTTACAGATTATGCATTTTGATTTCTTTATACATTATTAATTCTTTGTTACTTATTTTTCAAATACTTAATTTCTCCTTTGAAAAAAAAAAAATTTTCTTTTTAATCCAAATTTCAATAATTTTAAAATTTATGATCTGAAAAGAAAACGATAACAAGGAAATCCAACTAAAACTCATAATGCACACACATAAAAATTATAAAACTTTTTGGGAGAGTTTTAGATATTTTGCATTATAAAGATGTTAAACTAACTTATTCCTTTACAGGTTTGAAGTCACTTCACCTTAGAAACATTCTGGATTAACAATTGTGTTGTCTTGAAAATAAAAAAAAAAAAAAACAAATTGTCATATACTTAACGTATTTTTAACCTTATTGAATTAAACTCATAGCAAACACACAAGCCTAATAAAAGCTACAGATAATGTTGATAATGATAAACAAGTCTCAACGCAACAAGAAAAGCCAGCTCAGCGTACGTTTAATAGACGACTGAATTCTACATTATCCGTTTATATTTCTACAAATTGATAGCATTTTATTTAATTCTATGTAAGTTAAAACAAGTATTAAATCTTTCGTTTGTATTTGTCTAGCCTACAAAAAGAATCAGGACTCGGTATACAACAGGATTAAAGCAACGGCTTCATATTTGAGCAGAGAAAATCTGTATATAATCGTTATTTGAATCATGATAGCTAATATGAAGTTGATGTCTGCTGTTCTAGATATGATTTAGATATGTATGATGAATCATGCAAAGTTTATATGTCAGACGGACTTCTTTCAACTTGCCTAACTTTCATGCTTAAAGAAACGTTTTCGTGAATTTGTCTTTTTCTCAGATTTTATCAGCAATACATTTACTTTTAATATATATTGTTCTCGACCTGGTCCTGTTTATAATATGTGTTACTGATCGTTAAGCAGAACACAATCAATCAAACAACATGTAGCTTTTTAAATGTTTTGAACCACCCAGTTTAAACTTTTGTTTACCTTATGATTTGGCAGTGTTAAAATCTATGATCGTCCATTGGTGTTCTTCCGACCCACAATAAACCCAATCGATTGTAATTGATTACATTGTTTCTAGTAATCGACAGTAATCTGTAATCGACAACATTTTTGTTTTGTCTACGAAAGACTCATCAGTGACGCTCGAATAAAACAAGTTAAAAAAGCCAAATTAAGTACGAAGTTGAAGAGCATTGAGGTCCAAAAAATCCCTAAATTTTTATTCTAAATTAAGTTGACCATCACAATAATGTTTAAAAATTCTCCATTATTTTATAACATGTAATCGACAGTAATCGAAAACTAATGTAATTACTTTTGCAATAGATTACATACGAAAATCAGAGTAATCGTTTCATGTAATCCATTATTCATCGATTACATGTGTCCGTAATCGTAACAATCCCTATTGTACATTCTAGCTATTGTGATCGCTTTGTATTCTTCCTTGTTGTTAACGTTAAAAAAATATGTCTGATGTAATAAGACTGATTATTTTATCACCTATAGAACATTGTATTGGCAATTAACTGTTTCCATGACTAACTAGGAGAGAGTCATTTGTTGTCTGGCGGACGTACCATTTTAAACAAGATTGATTACTTTTCAAATGACAGCCGTTTATACAGTTTCTGAGTGAATTTTATCGTATGCATGTTTGATTGGCCCTTAAATTGGATCAACTGTTGTTTTATATTTGTTGAACGAACAAAGCTGCACAAATAAACAAACATATATTTCACAGTGTAATACAGTTATTTAATTTCAAAAGATTAAATCACTGAATGATTAAACAGCATCGACACATTTGTAGGAGCATCCCTGCTTACAACACTTTGTCCTTTTAGGGCATGATGAATCATTGTTACAGTATCTGTGATTATGTCCATAACAGTTGGAATTAGGACCTGGATCAACTGGACAATGGCGTTCTGAAAAAGAATACATCTCAATTCAAGGATTCAAAACAATTCATAAAAAAACAAAACACGGATTTACACGGTATGTGAAACAAGATAAACTTGTACACGAGGTAGTCCATCAAATAAGCGATCACAGAATATCTGTGCGACACAGAGGAATGACTTTAATTAATAAATAAAAATATAATAAAATTAAAACTGTAGCTGCCATTTAAATTTGATTAGTCAGACTAACTCAGGCTCTGTGAGATACGGAGATACAACCAGTTTCAATATAAATTGTCGAGTAGAAAATGAAATGCCAAACGACGACTTCAATTAGATAGAATTACAAACCATTGATATCTCCGAACAAAGAAAACGAACTTACTATCCAATTTAAAATCACAATCAGATATTTTAAAATTTAATTCAAAATTTTTAAATTATATCCATTCACCATATGTATATACCAGAGTACAATATGTGTAAGGACACGCTTGTTTTGTCAACAATAGACTCACCAGTGATGCCCAAATAACAAATGAAGGTCTAGAAATTCCGAAAGTTTATTTTTTGTAAAAAATGCAGTTAAGGTAATATACTCTTGAATTATAAAGTCCTTAGTATTTCAAACAATTCTTAGCTTTGTAAACAGGCAATGAATAATTAGGACCAAAGTATATTATTGTTAAACTGAATGTAGACTTGCATGGTTGGTGATGCATGCCAGAGAGTCAAATTGTAAACAAGCATATCACTGCCACTACCCAGCTTAAAGCCTCTTCCAAACATTTGAAAGTCCCTACTGTGTACTGCTTACCTAAATTGCACAAAAAAACCATTTAAATTCCGTTTCATCTCCGCATCTAGTAAGTGTTCTACTACCAATCTATCAGTGCTTCTAACTACTATCAAAGAACTTGTTATTAACTTTTGTAATAAAGCTTATGAAAATAATGGTATTAATTATTTTTGGAGTGTTAAAAATTCTTTAGAGGTTTTAGATAAAATACATGCTTTTGATGCTCCTTTTAATTCTGTTGACAGTTTTGATTTTCTACTCTCTATACTACACTTTCACACAATCTTATCAAGAAAAAGTTTTTATATTTAATTAAATAGTTTTTTTGAAAAATCTCATTACAAATTTATTTGCTGTAACTCGTTTAAAGCCTTTTTCTGTAATGAAAAAGGAAAGTATGCTTGATACACTTACTGGAAATGTGAAGATATGATTGAAGCTTTAAATTTTCTCCTGGACAACATATATGTACGTTTCGGCGATAAAATTTATCGACAAATAGTAAGTATTCCTATGAGCACTAACTGCGCCCCTTTAATAGCAGATTTATTCCTGTATTGCTATGAATCTCAGTTTATGACCAAACTCAATAAAGACACGTCATTGTTATATTTGGTTGATACATTCAACAATACCTTCCGTTATCTAGATGATATTTTTTCGTTAAATTATCCAGAGTTCTCCAAATATACTACCGAAATTTACCCAATAGAACTTACTTTAACTAAATCTAACATAAACAGCAGTAGTTGTCCTTTTCTGGATTTGGACATTTCAATATCTAAAGGAAAACTCCATACGAAAATGTACGACAAAAGAGACGATTTTTCATTCCCTATTGTTAATTTTCCCTTTTTTAGACGGCGATGTTCCTTTGGCACCATCATACGGTGTTTATATATCCCAACTCGTTCGTTATGCCCGTGTGTGTAGTGATGTCATAGATTTTAACGAACGTAATCAATGCATCACTGGTAAATTATTAAGTCAGGGATTTCGTTACCATAAATTACGTAAAACTTTTCTAAGTTCTTTCATAGATACAAAGATTTGATTAGTAAATTTGGCTGTACCTGTAGAAAACTGATTAAAAACGATATTTCACAACCTAAATTTTACGGTATTATTGTACTTAAAGCGCGGAAATCACTATGTGATCCGTGTAAACTCATCGAACCTTTAAATAAACTAATTAGTAAAGGTTATCTTACCAATGTTGTAATTAGATCTTTCAATATAGTTTACATTGGCACTAATACCGATTTTGTCATCAGCAAATTAAAACATAACTAAATTTGTAATCTTTTCAAACGGGATGTATAAAGACACATCCACGTTCATTTTGATCTATAAAGAGGTTAAACTCTAACTATCCTACTGTCTGTCGATACATTTATTTTGGCATTGCACTAGTCATGTCTTCTTTGACTGTCCATGACGTTAAAATACTAAATCCCTGGGATGTGTTGATTTTAGTCTCTGATGCATGATTTTTATTATTAATTGTTTTGGCTTTTAACTAGCTGTCAGTAACTGCGAGTACTCCCAAATCGTACTTTCTTGTTTATTTGATCTGTTGATACTAATTGTAATGCTTTTTTGTTATTTAATGTTATTCAGGGTTATATCTGGTCTATATATAAAAAGAAGATGTGGTATGATTGCCAATGAGACAACTGTCCACAAGAGACAAAAATGACACAGAAATTAACAACTATAGGTCACCGTACGGCCTTCAACAATGAGCAAAGCCCATACCGCATAGTCAGCTATAAAAGGCTCCGAAATGACAATGTAAAACAATTCAAACGGGAAAACTAACGGCCTTATTTATGTACAAAAAATGAACGAAAAACAAATATGTAACACATAAACAAACGACAACCACTGAATTACAGGCTCCTGACTTGAAACAGGCACTTACATACATAATGTGGCGGGGTTAAACATGTTAGCGGGATCCCAACCCTCCCCCTAACCTGGGACAGTGATATAACAGTACAACATAAGAACGAACTATAAAAATCAATTGAAAAAGGCTTAACTCATCAGATGGACAAAAATACAAGTGGACGTGGCAGGGTACTTGTACATCCAACAACAAAAAGATATTAGGAACAGATCTGAGAGTACTCGCAGTTATCTGACAGCTAGTTCAAAGCCACTAACAACTAATAAAAATACTAATAAAAGTGTTTGGTACTACTATAAATTTTCACTTCGAACTATGAACATTAAAATTATTCATTTTGTAAAAATATTTCCTTTCTCTATTGGAACTGTACACGTATACCTAACAACAAAATTATTTTCATTTACCTGTGTTTAAAGTTATTGTAAATGGCTGATATTTTTGTTCGAGCATATTGTTTTTCTTAAATTGTTTAACATTTCATACCTATATAACATGTTACTTTTATTATTCTTCCCTTAGTTTATTTATTTTGTATTTACATTGTATCATAGGTCAACTTTATTTGTTCAGTGTATGTTCACTGGTGTTAATGTGTCCTTTGATTGAGTTAAGCTATTTCAGTTGATATTTTATAGTGTGTCTTTCTATGTTGTGATGTTACACTATTGTTTCAGAAAAAGGGTGAAAGTTTGGTACCATTAAAACGTTTAAACCTGCTGCATTTGTTTGCACCTGTCCTAAGTCAGGAATCTCATGTTCAGTAGTTGTCGTTTGTTGATGTGGTTCATAAGTGTTTCTCGTTTCTCGTTTTTTTATATAGATTAGACCGTTGGTTTTCCCGTTTGAATGGTTTTACACTTAGTCTAGTAATTTTTGGGGCCCTTTATAGCTTACTGTTCGGTGTGAGCCAAGGCTCCGTGTTGAAGACCGTACTTTGACCTATAATGGTTTACTTTTATAAATTTTGACTTGGATGGAGAGTTGTCTCATTGGCACTCATACCACATCTTCTTATATCTATTTATACACATAACTGAATCTTTAGATGTGTGATAAAGTAAGAAGGTCTTTGTGCAAGACAATAACATTATATTCGTATATTTTTTGGGATGGCGTCAGAATAGCATTTTACATTTTGTAAGAAAAAGCGAATCACTAAAGAGAAAATAGGAAATATGTACTTGTTTCTGTCATTCTTGATTAACCTTTATGCCTAAGGTTAGGAGGCAGGTTAAGCCCTAACACACATGTTTAACCCGCCACATTACTTCTGTTCCTATCCCAAGTACAAGTCAGGAGCCTGTAGTTCAGTAGATCATGTCTGTAATAATTGTTTTGTTATAAATTAGGCCGTTATTTTTCTGAATTGAATTGTTTCATATTTTTCATGTTGGGGCCTTTTATAGCCGACCATATGTTATGGGTTTTTCTCACTGTTGACGGCCGTAAGATAGCTTATAATTGCTTACATCCACTTCATTTCAACTAAGGTGGATAGTTGTCTCATTTGCAATCATACCACATCTCCTTAACATAATAAATAATAAAGAATTAATCTCGTTTTCCTGAACCTCATCAGTAATATATGTTACCTGTTATGTTAAAGTTTACATTATGGCAACACACTTAGTTAATAATGTTGATAGCATTGGTATTAGAATAATCCAATAAAGCTGACAGTGATGGGACTATGCCGATATGAACAAACAAAAACGAAGAACATATTAAGGTTGATCACATCATTTGGTATAATTTAACAGTGATATTATACACAATTTGTAGTATGAATGTTGTGGTTAAGAAACATCGTTTCAACTGATAAAATATTCCACTTTCCGATGGACCGTATTCAACTTATAGAATTCGTAGGTAGAAAAAAAGGAATACTTTGTTATAAAAGTGCAATGGTATACTTATTGGCATTACAATTTAAAATACACCAGTAGGGAGTTTAATTTAGTATATGGCACGTACTTACACTCCAAAGTAACCAATTATGTTTTTTTAATAAAGAATTGTTTTAAAATACGAACATCTCGGACAGAAATTATTGCCAATGCAGAAAGACCGTAAAATCCCAGAAACAAACAAAACATTGAACAACACAATACTGATTTGTGTTTTACGCCAAATGGTCTGGAAGCAAAATGTAGAGACAGAGAAGCGAACGGACAGCTATTCAACATACTTTGTTTACAATTTGTCTATTCCTATACAGATATAAAAGAGAAACGAAGGATACATATGAATTAATTGGATTTATCAAAACAAATGTTCGTAAGACACACTCTATAGCAAAAAAAGGTAAACAGTTAAATAACAAAAAATACTGAACTCTGCGAAAAATTTAAAACGAAAAGCTAGGCAAAGTTTTCAGAAGATATTATTGTAGGTTTCTTCATAGACATTTTACACAAAAAACGTTGTGCTCCGCCTAATATGGAGAAATTTTATATTCCATATTGAAATTTTAATGGTTAACCATTCTAATTGTTTAATAGAAAAAAAAAACTTTTTGTGGTTCCTATTTTATTTAAATCATGTAGAGGATTTACACTTAGAACTAAATTTCTCTGTCTATTTTTCTCTGCATTTTAAGTATTTTTAAGTAAGTAAAGGTATAAAGCATTCAATGAAATCTGAGACTTTTAAACACGTATTTTGCAGACACGCTGAAAAAAGTAAAACACAAAGATACTGAACTCAGAGCAAAATTCAAAACGGAAAGTTCATAATCGAATGGCAAAATCAAAAGCTCAAACACATCAAACAAATGGATAACAACTGTCATATTCATGACTTGGTACAGGCATTTTCTTATGTAGAAAATGGTGGATTAAACCTGGTTTTAAAGCTAGTTAAACCTCTCACTTGTATGACAGTCGCATCAAATTCTATCATAAACAAGCTCACGGAACGTGACTACTATGAAATTGAAATTATGCATTGTATTTATAAAGAACAATGCTGAATAAAGATACAATAAAAAGTGTTGGCTTGACTGAAATGTCAACTGTTAAATTAATTAAAGGTATAAAAACATGTACAACATATCTGTTTTTATTAACTATATTTGCCTCAAGTTATAACAGCCGAAAGTGTGTAAAGTTTAACCTGGTGAGAGGTTTAGCTAGCTATATAACCAGGTTTTATCCACCATATTCTGCTTAAATGTACCAAATCAGAAATATGACAGTTGTTATCAACTCGTTTGATGTGTTTGAGCTTTTTATTTTACCATTTGATTACGTTCTTTTCGTTTTGAATTTTCCTCGGTGTTCGGTACTTTTCTTATTTTACTTTTTCTGGTACAACACTAATTATATTGTTATTCTTTGTTCATCTCATTGGCTTTTCGAATTGTATTTTGGTATGATGACACCTTTCAACTTTGTTTAAGTAATACATTGTTTTACTGGTTTATAAATCGTACCTCCTAATAGTGCTCCAGAGAAACCTTGTTGAGCTGCCGGCTCTGGTTGTCCTGCACCGGGACACTACAATTATTGTATACAAGTACATATAAAGTTAATAAAGACTGAAATTACACATGTATGTCTGCTGCGATTAACGTATTTGATAGAATTTAAATGATACATCGTATATAAATGTCGATCAACTGAATCATTTTTAATTTCATTAAATCATGAACTACGGCAAATATTTTGAAATTAGTGTATTTTCTTAAAACAAATTGTATCGATTATTTGATGTCGCCTATTTATTTCAAGTCTAGCTAAATCTACCGTAATGCACATTGTTGTTTACAAAAAAAAAACTTATATTTTGATGTTTTTGCAGTATTTACTTATCAAAATATATAATTTCTGTAAATATTTTGTAGCGATACTTCATTCATTCATCATTTAAAATTGAAAAATAAGCCAGAACAAAAGTTTTATTATAATTTTTCTACAAAAAATTACGGGAAAAGAAGAAAATCGTTTTCTTAGTGAACGGACAGGAAAAGATGTAAAACATGTAGTAAATGCCTATTTACTGCTAGTTAAACGGACGTTTACTCGCTTATACATTTCAAATTTTCTTTTTGACCACGTTAACGCAATTGTGTAATCGCGCGTTTACTGGTAAACGCGAAAGTTGGAGTAAAGAAATCAAATATGTACACGCAATGTTAACGGGCGTTTACTTTATGTTATGCTTGGTCTGCACCCAACTGTACACTAACACCTTCAATAAATAAATATATAAGAATGATATTGAAAATGCTATACTGCTATTATCTATACGTCACGGTCTCTAACAGTAGCATATTACTCTGTCTTATCAGATTGCTGCATGGATATATTAAATATTTAATTTTGAAAACTTATTTCACTCTATTGTTGCAAGAATGTATGAATGTTGTTCTATCTTTTCTGATCTATATAAAAAAGAAGATGTGGTATGATTGCCAATGAGACAACTGTCCACAAGAGACCAAAATGACTAGCCGATTTGAAAATAATAAAATAAATAAATGATTGCGAAATTATTTCACTGTAATAGACACGGATGTACAAACTAAATCAATCCTCAAAACAAAAATAATATTCAATTTAGAATTAATTGAAGACTAGTCCAACATCAAGGAAAGAAGCTAACAGTTGCAAACACAGTTGCCAAAAGCAAAGTTTATTCCCTGAGTCATACATTTTTACTATACTATCAAATTTGTATTACCACAATATTGTTGGTTTTAATTTCTGTGTGAGCAATTGATGACAATTTTTGATAAGTTATAATTTTAGAATTCAGAACTACTATTCTTTCATGCACAACTTTAATTCAAAGGAGAACAATACACCACCATAGATATTCGAACCATACATAATTGATACTCATCCAACCACTGAATTATTTAATTCTGGTCGCGTCCTATAGGTACAGATGGGTGCGGTACTAACCTGTACAAAAGTTAACCTGAAGCAGACTTGTTGACTGCTTTCTAAGTTAACTTTAGAAATTTCAGGCAGACAAACGAGTTAACTTCGTCGTTTGTAGACCAGACCTACGCTCTGCTTTTTTAGGACTGCTGCAGACCTATTGACAGGTCTGCTCCAGACCAGACCTGTGGACAAGTCTGCTTTAGATCAGACCTGAGGACAGGTCTGCTTTTGACATATTTACGTGTTTAAGACTTTTCATATCAGACTCTAGTCCTGAGGACAGGTCTGCCCCAGACCAGACCTGTGGACAGGTTTGCTCCTGACCAGACCTGTAGACAAGTCTGCTATTGACAGATTTCCGTGTTTAAGACTTTTCATGTCAGACTTGAGCTTTAAATATGTTAACAATAATCGTATAGTTTTTCCCAGTAGGCCTTCATAGCAAATTTCTTTACTCGTAAGACTCTATAGATATTATACACATTTAAAAAACAATCATTTCATATTCTTATACACATTAAATAATGGCTATAAAATCACATACATCTATCATAAAAGAAATTAAAGTTGGGTTTTTTATAAGAAGGCGGATAGAAAGGTTATCCAACGCATCAGAACAATATTCTTATATCATGGGATATCAACATCATTGTCGACGTTGCTTCGTTCCCCATTTTTTACAGTCTTTCCTTAATTTTATTTTATGCATTACATGGATATTTCATCGTTATTTACCTTGTTTGCCTTGGATTTACAATTCTGTTTTCAACAAAATATTCCAACGAAAATTGTACAGTGTCCAGATACATAAGGTGTTGTATAATTATGAATAATCTCGTCAATTGCGTCAGATTTGTCTTTGCCGATATGGGACATCCGTAAAATATACTCGTTGTGCACATGAATGAATATTGCCACTTGACGTTTAGGTACAAACAAAATCAATCAACCCGAAATAATATAATTACAGTATACTATTCCCAGAAGAGAACCTCATATTCTTTTTATTATAAAGTACAAATGAAATCAAACATGTCAGTGATGGATGATGCTGTCATATAGTTTTTTTTTATACACACCATCCTGAACTACTAACTTAAGTGTCCATTCAATATTATGAATACAAAGATGAAATGCTGACAATCTAAATTAATGCGGGAAACATTTTGCATTCATTATTTCCAATATTGCTTTCATTTGTATAATACAATCCATTCCGACATAAAACAAACTTCAGATTTATAATGCAGCCATATAGATTTACATACTAAAGTGCAAATATGGTCAGTTTTGGTTGATACGTTCAAATAATTTTGCTAAACCAGTCAGCTTGAGGTATCAAAATTACTGAGATTTTGTTACGTATCAATATATTGAATAAAAGAGGACATGCTGGCATTCTAAATTTATGCGGACAAAGTTTTGTAGTTATTGTGTTTCAATAATGCTGTCATTTGTATTATACATTAAATCCGGAAGTAAAAATACTGCTGATTTTCTATCTACAAAATAAAGTGCAAATGTGGTCAGTTTTGGTTGATGCGGTCAAATAATTTAGTTATAGGAGTCAGCCTGAAGTATCAAAACTACTGCAATTTTGTTGCAAGACAATATTTTGAATAAAAAGAAGACATGCTCGCACTCTGAATTTATGCGGACAAAGTTTTGTAGTCATTGTGTTCTAAAGTTGCTGTCATTTGTTTTATACAATACATCCTGACATAAAAATATTGCTGATTAATACTATGCCGCTATATGGATTTACATGATAAAGTACAAATAAGGTCATTGTAGGTCGATGCAGTCAAATAGTTGTGTTGTACAAGTCAGTCTGAGGTATCAACACTACTGAAATTTTGTTACGTATAAATATTTTGAACAAAAGGATGACATGCTGGCACTCTAAATTTATGCTGACAAACTTTTATAGTCATTGCGTTCTATTATTGCTGTTATTTGAATTATACATTAAATCCTGACACAAATATTGCTGATTTACTAGTATGTGGCTATATAGATTTACAATATAAAGTGCCAATATAGACAGTTTTGGTTGATGTGGTCAAATAATTTTGCTATACAAGTCAGCATGCGGTATCAAAAGTACTGAAATTGTGTTACGTATCAATATATTGAACAAAAGGAGGACATGCTGGCACTCTAAATTTATGCGGACAAAATTTTGTAGTCATTGTGTTCCAATATTGCTTTCAAAGGTATTATACGTTATATCCTGACACAAAAAATATTGCTGATTTACTATGCGGCTATATAGATTTACAAAATAAAGTGGAAATGTGGCCAGTTTTGGTTGATGCGGTCAAATAATTTGGCTATTTAAGTCAGCCTGAGGTATCAAAACTACTGAAATGTTGTCACGTATCAATATATTGAACAAAAGGAGGACATGCTGGCACTTTTTGTTTATGCAAACAAAATTTTGTAGTCATGGTGTTCCAATATGGCTGTCATTTGTATTATACATTCTATCTTGACATACTATGTGGCTATATAGATTTACATAATAAAGTGCAAATATGGTTTACACGATTTAAAGAATTTGATATGTATTGCAATATATATCCGATACCCGTTAGCAATGTAACCAATATCACTTTTTAAATCTACAGAAAGGCATATCACGGATACATTTGTATAACAAGCAAAGTTGTATGCGTACTTTATTTACAAATACATGTATTTAATCGTTGTTATATCACAGAAGTATTAATTTTACTTTATTTTTTTATGTTTATATCAAGAAACAAAGACATTATATTTTGTTTTAATCGATGTAGAGCTGTCCTTGTTCCAAGTTAACTTAGTGTTGAGCAGACCAGCCAAAAGTTAACTTGTGAACAGGTCTGGTTTGATCGGAGTTTCCAAAATCAAAGTTAACATATGTTAAGTTATGGCAGGACTAGTTCCTAAGTTAACTTATTTTAACTTATGGCAGGACTGGTTCGATATGTTATATCAGTAGCGGACCTGTTTCCAAGTTAACTTTTTCGGCAGACATAAAAACAGTCCTAGGACCAAGTCCGCTTTTCAAGTTAACTAGATGTGGTCCTAGCACTAGTCAGAGCAGTCCTAAATCCGGTCACAGGTTAACTTTGACCAGACCAAATGACTGGTTATCAAGTCAACTTGCCGTACAGGTAAGGACTGCACCCATCTGTACCATGGTTACAAGGTTGATTATGAAATACATGTTTTAAATCATAGTAAAATAAATCTACCCCGGTTGGCGGACAAGGTGGTCCTCGTGGCCCCTGGGGACCAATAACACACTTTATTCTACATCGGAGTCCATTGATAACCTTGTACTCAAATATGCACTGCGGTTTGCATGTTCCTGGAGGACCTCTTGGTGGTATTGGACATTTTGGTTCAGGCGGACAGGAACTGACTAAAATGATAAGGAATTGTTGTTATAATACCCTAAAACATTCACGAAAAGTAAACTTATTATAATCGAGATGTGAACTTATCGAAAGATGAGAGAAACAAAATATGCATGAAATATTTTATCAAGTTATATTTCAAAAATAAAGTGCTGATTCCAACTACAGAATAGGATAAATAAAGGCAACAGTAGTTTACCGGTGTTCAATAGTCATACATCGATTGAGAGAAAACAAACCGGGTTACACACTATAACCGAGGGAAACAGATCAACTGTAAGAGGAAAACAAAGGAAGAAAGGATCACTGACGTGCAACAAAAACAAACGCCAACATATATCGAAACTAACTATTTGAAATCCTGACTTGGTACAGGACATACAAAAATGGTGGGTTGAACCAGCTTTTATGGCTGCCCAAACCTCCCGCTTATGTGGCAATGTTAAAAAAATATATCTAAAATGACACCACTACGTGACAAAAAATGAATTCTACGTCCGACACCAATTATCATAGGTCGAGACATTTGTTTCACTTTTAATGTAGCCAAACGACTTTCAAAAGAACATGTGTAGAGAATACATGTTATTATCTTTTTTTAAAAGGGAAAAAAAGGAGGATTGTCTTTCAATATTGTTCTGGACAGACTTCGTACAGAAGGAAGATTCCGGATTACTTGTGAAAAGTTCAACTGTGTTGAATGAATAAGACGAGGTACCCATGTTGCGTACTTTCAATTAGTCTTGTTACTATTGATGTATCGTTCATTATTTTCTTTTCACTGAAGGATATGCACATATGGATGAACAACACAGTTAAGATGCCAAGTAAACAATAAAAACGCATTACTTTAAATCTGGTAAAGTAGATATAAAAGCCACACTTCCTTAATGTTGTTTCAGGACTTGCAACATTAGCAATCATATCAACAACCGTGTTAAGGTGGCTCGGGTGTCTTCCTCTATCTTTGATTTTGAAGTAGCAGACATAAATTGGTCTAGACCTTTAATGAAATGTGCATATTTTTAGAATGTATGTGATTCATGTGTAAGACTTTTCATATTGATACAGAAAATTCTTCTCACATTTTATCTTAAAATTCTTTGGTGTAGTTTTCTTTTTATCACACAAAATTAGATATTCCATGCATCATCCATACAAAATCTGACAATGTTTCACAACCTGTAGTGTCAAAGAAGTCCGGTGACCTATACTTTTTATTATATTTTTGTTAAAAGCATGATAAAAACTTCATTTTATCAAAACATTCTATGAATTTTAATCAAGACGCGTTAAGAACAACACTTCTTGTCTAATGACCAATCGTTGTCTACACTGCACCGATCATGGACCAACGGGAATAGGCGGAAGAAGTGAACAAGAGTAAGGCTTTGTTTGGCTAATTAAACATAGAAATATAGGTTGCACTTTGTAAAACAACTGTATCATCAACCACGCTTCTTTTTGGGAGATTTATAATATTCATAGATATTTCGTTTTGTTTACGTACTGGTTCCCATATAAGATCTCTATGTTTCATCTCATAGAGACATAACTTTCAGATTTTACAAGTATAAATTCACATAGTAGGCTGTGAAATTGAACTATGGGTAAGACATGAAATGAAGGGAGGGGTAGAGCAAAATTGAATTATACGTTTAAACTTTTAGAAGTTTGGGGCATACAAATATTGAAAATATGCCGCACAGCCTTATGTTTTGACCTTTGAATAAAACAGCAGCGCATATCAACTTTCTAGAATATAATTGTTTAGGACACTTCATAATAAAAGTGTTACAGCTTGAGCCGTAAATAGAGTTCTTACAGATGTATAAGAAATTGCATTTTCTATATTTACAGAAATATAACATAAATGTGTTGTGCATATATATATACTAGGCAAAAAAAAAAAAAAAAAAGTTACATTTTTGCAAGATCATTTATATTTTTTATAACAAAAAATTGAAACAATAAGTTTATGGAATAGTTAGCTAACATCATTTTGAGGAGAACAATAACAAGTTTTCTGTATTGGAAACAATATTGCAAATTTTGGGACAATTTTAGCAGGACGACTACAAATTTCAAGTTAACATGTCAATTCCGTGTATGACAACCTCTTGCATTTATGACCGCCTGACACCTCCGTCGCACTGAATCGATTAAACGTCGAATGAAGTCTTGAGGGATGTTGTTCCATTCCATTAAAAGTGCTCTGGGCGGGCGTTTACGGTGGATGGTGGCTACTTCTGATACATCGTCCACGTTCGTCCAAAAGATGTTAGATTGGCAATAAATCTGGAGAAATTGCTGGAAATGGCAACACACGAATGTGAATATTCTCCAAAACGTTCCTCAAAATATATGCCACGTGACAACGGGCGTTATCCTGCTGAAAAACGTGGTTAAAACGATGCTTACGGAGATACTGGAGAACAACTGCAGCCAGTATTTCGTCCTTATACCTGGTAGCATTTAGGTAACCATAAATAATTTTGAGATCGGTTATTCCGCCTCATTCCACAATGTCGCCACTGTTTCCTGTACGCACGCATCATAAAATCGTTCACTGCGCCTCCGGTTGACGCTGGATCTGCCGTCGCTAAATTTCAGGTAAAATTTCGATTCATCGGTAAAAAGAACCTGTTTCCATGTAAGCCTATTCCATCGAATCCGTACCCGAGTCCATTCAACTCGCGGTATCCTGTGACGCTGCATTAGGATGTGTCCTTTCAACGGACGACATACTCTTAGACTTGCCGCAATCGGTTACGAACTGTTTGGGCAGATATTCTGTTGTTATTTCTTCCGTGGTTTGTCGTGCTGTTTGTGACGCATTTACAAATTCATTCTGGAGATGAATAATGCGGGTGTGTCTGTCTTGACGTAACGTCATTTCACATGGCCTGCCAGTATCTCTTAAACGAGTCTTAAGCGTTACAAAAGTAATTCTGGAGACATTAAAATGATTTGCAACCTGCATTTGAGTCATTCCTGATGCCAATTTCCTAATAGCTCGTATACGGAGCATTGTCTTATGTGTAAATTGTTCAATTTTAAATGCGATCTTTGTAAACAATAGTGTTCAACACAATTAATGACCAAAACGACACCTTTTTACAGGTATTTTTTTTAATAAGTGAGTATTTGTTTGAAACCAGAAAATAACCTTACGTCAGATCCGATTATTTTTTTAAATGAGTGAATGTGATAGATAAATCATTCAGGTCAATAGTTTTAATCTTTAAAATATTTAAAACAAGAAATGATTGTAACAGGATGCTGTTACGAAGTCTCCCAAACGAAGCTCCCATAATTCGTCATTCCCAGGGTCGCCTGACATTGGGCAAAGTCCAGTGAAAATTGGTTTGGTCTAGTAAAGTTATATGCATTAGTGATGCCTGGGGACTGACCCTGTATATCATTCAAATCATATTGGCATGACAAACCAGAATATTTATGGTTTCGGGATGGATCTCGACCATTTACAAGATATTAAATCATTGGGGGTGGGGGACCCCTGGGGACTGACCCTATATATCTTTCGAATCTTTGTGACATGACGAACAGGAATATATATGGTTTAGGGGTGGGGATCTCAACCATTTACAAGATATTAGAACTTTCTCAAATGGCAGGGGGTGGGGGTGATCCCTATGGACTGACCCTTTATATTATTCAAATCTTCTTGACATGATGAATAGGAATATATATGGTTTAGGGGTGGGGATCTCGACCATTTACAAGATATTAGATCATTTGGGGTTGGGGACCCCTGGGGACTAACCCTATATATCATTCGAATCTTTGTGACACGACGAACAGGAACATATATGGTTTAGGGTGGGATCTCGACCATTTACAAGATATTAAAACTTTCTCAAATGGCAGGGGGTGGGGGTGACCCCTGGGGATTAATACTTTATTTCATTTGATGGACTGTATCATGACTAACCAGAATATATATGGTTTAGGGGTGGGGATCTCGATCATTTACAAGTTATTTGAACATATTGAGATGGCAGTGGGATGGGATGACACCTTGGGTCTTACCATGTGTATCATTCAAATCATCTTGACATGCCAATCCAGAATATATATAGTTAAGGGGTCGGGATCTTGACCATTTACAAGATATTAGACCATTCGGGGTGGGGGAACCCCCTGGGGACTGACCCTATATATCATTCAAATATTTGCAACATGACAAACAGGAATATATATGGTTAAGGGGTTTGGGATCTCAACCATTTACAAGTTATTTGAACATTTTCAGATGACAGGGGGTGGGGATGACACATTGGGTCTTACCCTGTGTATCATTCAAATCATCTTGGCATGCCAATCCAGAATATATATGGTTAACGGTTGGGGACCTTAACCATTTACAAGATATTAGAACATTAGGGTGGAAACCTACTGGGGACTGACCCTATATATTATTCAAATCTTTGTGAAATGACGAACAGGATTTTATATGGTTAAGGGGTGGGGATCTCGACCATTTACAAGATATTAGAACTTTCTCAAATGGCAGGGGGTGGGGATGACCCATGGGGACTAATCCTTTATTTCATTTGATAGACTGTATCATGACAAACAAGAATATGTATGGTTTAGGGGTGGGGATCTCGACAACTTACAAGATAATAGAACTTTCTCAAATGGCAAGGGTGGGGTGATCCCTAGGGACTGACCCT
>CM029605.1:64271874-64510874 GCA_017311375.1 Mytilus coruscus | reverse complement strand
TATTGGGAAAATAATGCATCGTTTGTGCCTATTTGTACATTTCATCAAAACGTTTATGATTACCATCGAGTTACCACCGACATAATAGGTATCGGTTTGAATAAATGTAAATTGTACTCTATGAAAAAAAAAATGGTCTTAGCACGATAAGGGACCGATTCACTTTAAAAACTAAAGCGTTCATTATTTCATATGGATATTGTTTAAATATAGACAAAACTGTTTTACTTTAAAATATTTTATGCCAGTGAACATGAATGAAACCTTTAACAAGATACACCTACTTTCGTCGTATAGGCAAGATAACATCACTATCAAACATTCTTTTAAAGACAAATAAAATATTCGAATATATATCAGTCACGTCTGATCATGTAACTCGGTGTATGCCATTAGTTCCTGTTTGTTATATTTGGCTTTTCGTTTTTGTTTGTTGTTTTATACATAAACTAATGCTTTTGTTTTTTTTTTTTTTCTCGTTTGAAAAGATTGATATCTTTTTATTAAGGTATCTAACATAGCTGACTACACATTATGTGTTTTAATCATTGTTAAAGGCAGAACGGTGACCCATTATTGCTAAAATATACTTACTGTTGATTCTGTTGGATAGTTGTTTCAATTCAAATCGTACCATATCTTATTATGTTATATTATCCAACTAGATTAATCTTTCTTTTTTATTATCAGGTTGCAACTAGTCAACGCACTTATGGTGGTAAGTAGAAAAAGTCAAATAAACATGTTTATGTATCATGTCTAAAATGTATCAATCAGATGTCCAACATTTAATGCGCATTCATTATATGCATATTTTCAAACGTTTATATGATTACTCAATTATTTCAGTAGGCGATCAGTTACTTTTTTAATAGACATGATATAAAAAAACTAACTTGATCATGCACGTACACTGCAGTGAATTATGTACTTAGTTAACCTCAAAAACAAACTATAATACCGATGAATGCAAACCTGAAAACGGATGATATTTACTATTCTTGCTTTATTATTTGTCTTCACAGTACTTCATGTGTCCAGTTTTCAAATACACAAGAAGTATTGACTCATACCGACTTGTGAATTAAACATATGAAATGCATATGTGTGCTTTAAAACTGGTATATATTGTAACAGCTTGATTCCTAATCCTATTACGATTTTAACTATTTGTTGTGATTACTAGTATTCTGTGTTACGTGAGTTAATCAATACATCTTATAGCTATTTAGTTCACACCGAGTCACTTTCACTTATATACAAATTTGTATAGAAAATTATCCAATATTTTAAACACAAATTAGGGTAAAAATGCTTTTTTTGAAGTATTAACTAAGCTTTAAACTCAACTGTTTATTTTTTTTAAGAACAGTTGTTTTGTTGAAACAGGGCCGCAGATAGACTGGTTTGAAAAAAATGTGTAATTGTAGAACTTTGCCGGCATGGCATAAATAGCAATAAGGTTTATACAATTTATGACACTAAGGGATCAACGAATGCTACAAGTATAATTTCATGCGTCAATTTCTTGGTATGTCTTATCGAACATGATTACTGAAATAATTGTGTTAACTTATTTGATGTCGATATGATAACAAATCTTGGTAGTCCGTATCATATTTTTGTTTGTTAGGCATATTATTTATGTTATGTTATGTTATGTAAAAAAAATCGTCACTATTTTTTATCAAGAAAGTATTATCCCTGAGGTAAATATACATAAGCTTCACGTCTGTAGCACCTGAGTTCCTTATCGCTCATTTTCTTATGTCAGAGTGAGTCTTACTTATTCATGTTATTAACCCTAAAATAAAAAAATACTTTTTAAAGTACTTTGAACAAATTGTTCGTTATAGGTAAACCTTTTTACAATGCTTTTAGCTTCCTCTCCTCCAAGTAGACTGGGGAATAAAAGTATTGTCACCATATGATTAGGATATTTATTAAACAATTAACATGGCCAGAGGGAAAATAACACTACTGAGAAATATGTTTTAACCGAAGTACTACAGGTGCTCCGGAAGTAAAATAATAGAAATACACAATAAAGAAAACAAGGGCATTGGAAAATATCAACTTCTCTTAAAACGATATTTACCTGCAATATTACACATTCTTACGTTTTTTTCAACCTCAATGTTTCTATCGATAATTTATCCGCGTATATAACATATATATCTTAAAGTATCTTAATGCATCAGCAATATACTTAGTGATGCGTCTATCTTAGGCAATGGAAAACCTGGACGATGTCCAGCCGTTCCACCAGATTCTATCGGTCCGTGTGTTGACTTACCAATATGCAATGTAGATAGTGATTGTTACGGTGTTCAGAAGTGTTGTCCAAATGGTTGTGGACATTAAGTAGTGATTAATGTATGTCAATATTTTTATGTATTTTGTTGAATCTGTTAAACGTACTTTAGTAACCTTTCATTATTATCCTAGTCTCTAGTTTGTACATCTGTATTTTTTAGTCAGATTAACTTTATGTTTGTATGTTTATTCACTGTAACATTGGGAGGTTGGGTCTAGTTTAACCCGCAATTATTATAATGCCGTTCAATCAGCTGTAACTGTTTCAGTGTTGCGTTTTGATCTTAATTCTTGAATTTTGTTATATGCTATTTTTGTATTACTTTGTATTAGGCACTTTCGTTGCGTTAAATGTTAATCAGTTGATGTCATTGTGCATTTGGTCTTTAAGTTGTAATCTGCATATCAGAAATCTTTCTATGCAATTGCTATAACATTCATTGTAAATTACATTATATTTAGACAATAACAAATAATACAAAAAGTAATCGAACAGAAACAAGTAGTTTGAACTTTAACCAAAATATCACAGAGACAAAATATAAATCAGATTAGTATAAAGTCATGACATCAAGAATGATATGAAAGTGCATAATAAAGATCGACAGACAGTGATAGGTTTAATCCTTTTAAATCAAAAATGACGAAGGTACATAGTTTGTTAAGTAAAATTAAGTGTTAATCATTAAGTACAATTTATGATAATATGATATAATGAATACTATTCCAATTATTATTAAATCATATTACGTAACATAATTTACGTAATTAGTTATAATCGATATTTAGGTTCAATATGATTTGTAATAGTATATCGGTAGAAATTATTAAAAATTTTTATGTAATACAAAATTTATACTAATAAGAATTTTACTAATCAATTACATGAAATTGAATACTATATTTTAACGCTATTATTAACGTTGATTAACAGTTCTAGATGAAGTCCTATTAAAACATACAGCAACAAGGAAAGACATATGATAGTGAATAAATCGCGTCATGATTCAAATTTGAAATGCTTTTTGAAAATTCAATGGGAGAATTGCTTTTAAACTTTTCAAAGATAATGGAATCGTTTAATATTAATGTAATTGTCAATTACAATTCTCTGTTTAAATAGTAAATGTTATAATTTGATTTATATTTCTAGAACGGATATAACATTTAAAAATCTGATCAGGCATATATTAGTGTCAAAATATTGTATAATTGGATAAGCAATATTTGCAAAAAGCTATCTCTTTAGCATATGATTAGGAATACATATTGTTATTAAGAAAACTTTACATATTATATTGTAGGATTTAAAATCATTTATATTGAATACAATTTTCATTACAAATAGCTTTCATGATTACAATAAACTGAATTATTACAAAGAATTTTTAATCAAATTTACCTGTTAATAATAAATATACATTAAATTTGATAATAGTTATAATAAGATCAAATAACTTACAAGTTCGTAAGAATTGATAATTAACATTATTTATAAATTTAAACAGTCACATATTTAAATTTTGTGAATTGTATAACTTTATCAGGATAGTTTAAAAGCTATTGTGTATTAAAGACTTACATTTACTTTGGCATTAACATTCTGTTACAATATTGAAATCAATTAATCAGTTTTTATAGCTGATTTTAAGCAATGCTTTAATTCATATTAAATTTAACTTTAATATGCTACTTGATTATTGTTAAACATTTTTCATGACACTATTGTTCAACATTGTAACAATTGTATTGTATAATAGTGTTAAGAACAATTTAAATAGATACTTAGATAAATTAATTATAAACTTTAATAATCTGTTCATTGTAATAATTTGCATTTTATATTACTTTACGACATACTGTCTCTACATTGACTATGAATACTGTTATGTGTAAATCATTTAACATATTAAATTTATTTAGATTAATTAAAAGTTTTTTCTATTCAATAGTGATTAATTAGATTAATAGTCTGTTATCAAATATGTGTAATTATTGTTTTAGAATATGCAAACGTAATTTAATACGTATTTCAGTAATTGGATTGTTATATGATCAATTATGAATCATTTAGATTTACTTCAATTGTCATTATTCAATTTAAGGCACTTTATACGTTACGATGTCGTAAAATTTGTGACTAAAACATGTTATTTTAAGTTAATTACATGTGATTCTGATTGTTTATTTATCAGATCTCCAAATTGTAAGTTGTCATTAAACTAATAACTGATACGTAACATTTGCTCATGCAATAAACTGTTTAAAACAACTGAAATTGTCCTTACACATGTCTTCTTTGATGAACAATTCATGATTAAAAACGTTATGAAAATAATTAATATGTGATTGTATGTACATCAGAACACAATTACTTAAGCATAAACGATCAATAGCAAAATTCACTGGACTGTTAAATGCATGATCTTATTATGCAGTACAATCTTTAAATAAACTAAGAATACAATACGATTCTACATCTTTAAATTGAAGAGTTTTTAATTGTAATACTGTATAGTTTAATAAAGCTTGATTACATACTTTATTTTTAATTAATGATTATGAAGTATACATAGACGAACATACATAAAAAACATTTATTACAAGATACTGTATTTAAGAATGTATTCATGATTATCAAGACTAATTTATCATTGATTAATTAAGTCAATTAACAGTTAATGAAGATACTTGTTTATAACAATTTAAAGTACAATTTTATCGAATGTTCTAATCAATCGATTATTTAAAGTGTTTATGAAACATATTGTACAAAATATTTAATAAATCTAAAAGTATTCAAGTAAACATTTTAAGTCATTATGAGATTGGTTGATAAGTGTAAATAGACTTCATCAGATTCATATACATATTATAAAATATGATTAAAGAAATCGAACTATTTTCTTTCAAAAGAATTAAGTTTGAATAAGTTGAAATCACGTTATATAATATTTATTGTACATCAAAAATTTATATAATATTTATCTTAAATCTACAAATGACACATTCACATATTTATAAGTCATAGATAATTAGCAGATTATCGTCTTAAACTTGTTATTGCGTTGTAATTTATTATCCAAAGTCGACTATTACTTATATTGCTAAGAACAATAAGTTAACAAGATTTATTGTAATTGACGTTGTTTTTTTTTTCTTATTTTAGACAACATTTAATCAGATATCTGTTTACTTAAATTAATAGTAATTTGATAAGTTAACTTATGCTTAACTATGTTAGATTATGAGCTTTATTACGGTTATTGTTTGTATATGTTAACAATAAGTACAATACTTGGTTAATGATTTTTTTGTCAATAATTATTATTAAAAATAATCAAATTGTTATTTAAGCTACAAAGACATAATTTAAGTAACTTTTCAATGAAATGATTAAACTATCATAAGTTTAGTCATACTGCATATCAATATTTAACTCTTCGCATAATTGTATATTATTTATTAAATTCAATTTATTGTGATTATGGTAAAATATTTCAAGAATCAATGCATTTGTAAAATTTTTTTCAAAGAATAGTATTTATCTATGGTAAAAATTAATCAAATTGAAAAATCATGCATTATGTAATTATGCATTTGTAGCAATTGTTACAGACAATATTTATTACGGAATATATGTTATTACATGAACAATATTACCAAATATTGTTAAATTTATTTGTAATGTTGACTTTTCTGTATTAACTGTATTTCATTTTAATATGCTAAGTTTTATATCTTAAACGTAATTATTTGGTTATTCAACATGTTCAACTTTTAAATGTTGCATTAAATAACTGTTTTAAATCTTTATTTTTGAAGATTCATTACAGAATAATAGTAATCAATCTGTTGAATCTTTGTAATATTTTCAACATAATATAATTAACTATACTATATGGATTAATTATAATAATGCATGTCATTAATTAAATGAAATCTATTATAATGCAATAGACTTCGAATTATAATCTAAATTCATTTAATATAGTAATGATTATCTTATGGAACAACATATCTGAATTCGTATAATATTCATATTTAATCCAATATTGTGTTACAACAACTTTTACAAAATATTCAATTCATTAAAAAGCATAGGATTCATTCAATTGGTAGAAAATTTATTGAATTTTATAAATTTAGTATGTTCAATTAAGTAACAATGATGTAAATTTTTGATTTAGGACTATATTTGTTTAAAATTATCTTTTTCTTTAAGTGACTATATAATTTTGCAGTGTTAATTTGAATTTGTTATTACAGTTATTAGTACATTACCTTTTACATGTGAATTTCTTAGTATTGTGGACATAATCAGACTATTGTTCTTACTATTTATAATAATTTAGATTCAGACAGATCTGTTAGAACATATAGCCTGTACAAGTCTTACAAGATATACGACTGAAGTTATATTAATTTATGAACTATCTTTCAATTATAGATAATGTTTAAATCTAAGAGTTTGAAACGATTTGATATTTCTAACTTTTCGACTATGTGAACTACTTTCTATTCTATCTGTCATTGAGATAAAGTGATTGATCCATAAAAAATCTTGTTGAAACTATTATCTGAAGTATAAAAGATTATGATTTACGTAAAATGACTTTGTTACAAGCAAAGAAAATGACTTTATTCATTATGAGTTTACATCGTTATGATTTTAAATAATTTCGTTTTAATCTTGCTATAATTCCATTTGTACTAAATGATTGTCTTTATAACTTTCAATGTATCAAATGTTAATTAATGACTAATAATTTACGAACATGATTACCATTTAGTAAATGCTATTCTATAAATATTTATCGTTAGTCAAAGGTCGGTTCAACATTTAGTTACATTCGTTTGAATTTTAGCAAGTAATTGGATATTCAATTTTTAGAACTATGCTAATTATAATCTTTATTTAAATTTGATCTTAATGAACTTTTAACGTACAATCTTTTAAATCTCTGAATTAAAAATTTAGGAATCTACTGAATTTCTTAAAGATGATATTTTATAAATCGGTTTCAACTAAACATGTATTAGAATGATTCAAAACGAGTAATTTATCGGTAGATAACAGTAATTGTCTGATAGATTTAGTGGTTTAACTGGGTTAAATGTAAGGAGCTTAACTTCCGTAAAAGTTGTAATTGTACACTTCTTTAAGTTTCTCATGTATATGAATCTAGGTTGCAAGGAAGTTGATTACCATTTTCGTAATTCGAAGTAAAAACACACCTTCCATTTAAGGTAGTTTTATGGTTAGACGAAACTGTTTCAATACATTTCTAATTGTGTTAATTGTAATTTGAGTAAATTTAAAATGTGTCAAATTAGAATTAGAAAATTTAATTGTTATCATTTTAAATTTATCATTTAATAGAATGCTCAAATTAAATTTGTTTGTCTAAATGAGTAAATTTAAAAATGAAATTATGTAGAAAGTTGATAATTAACAGTCAAATCAAAACTCAACAATACTTGTTTGGATGCATTTCAATATTAAATTGAACTAGAGTTAAGCAAATCTTCTTCACAATACTTTATATCACATACTAAGTTTTGTTTCGAGCCAATTCATCTTCTGTTGTGTACTATTTTCGTCTCCAATTTGATGCATATTTGCTATTATTTCAATTTATACTATACTTATCAATTTGAATCTAACATATGTTTCTATTTCAACAGCATTTTATGACACTGTGATAACCGTGATGAAATTTCTAGAATGAAGGATCAAACTTATGAATGTCATGAATTTCATTACTCAGACACCACTCCATTCGATAAACGTGCCTATCCAGTTCTGCCTTGTTCTATTACTTCCAGTTTGATGTGTTTTCATGTCATATGTTGAAAGTTATTGTATTATTTTAATTTGATATTATACTTTCTAATTTAATTATAATTACATATCGTATGACTTATTGCTATAGATAAAATCATAATCATTTAGAGATATATATCAGCTTTAATTAATAATAACCCACTTAAGAAACCTCTTTAAATTTACTCAGTTGATATTTTAGGTTTCCATCAGCAAAGCTAACATATTTTAAAAAATATTAGTTATAGAAAATAAGACATATGATTTATTAATATTCAAAATTATAATTCTGGTTACTTTTATTACATAATTAGTATGAATAAATATCTTGCAAAAAATTTTAAACACTAGCAGAGTTAATAAGAAACCAGTGTTAACCCTTTGTTTCAGAACCTTTCGTTGTAATCAATTGTACTAGTTCAAAAATATGTCTGTTAAAAATCTTCGTTTAAAATTTACATATTTAAAAAAGAAATTAGGAATATTGAAGTTTATAAAATTCAAGTCAATATTTCATAATCATTTTGCTAACTACAACTTACTTTGAAAATAAAATTTCAGGAATTTAAATTCAATTTGGAAATTGATTTGTATACATAGTAGTTAATTAAAGCTATTAATCAGTTTACTGTAAGAATTAAATAAAATTATTTGACTAAGAATAATAACTTTCCAAGCAAATTTAGATCAAAATTAGAAATTAGAATTTGATTATAATGACTCCTATAACTAAATTATCTGACCGCATCAACCAAAACTGACCACATTTGCACTTTATTTTGTAGATAGAAAATCAGCAGTATTTTTACTTCCGGATTTAATGTATAATACAAATGACAGCAATATTGAAACACAATAACTACAAAACTTTGTCCGCATAAATTTAGAATGCCAGCATGTCCTCTTTTATTCAATATATTGATACGTAACAAAATCTCAGTAATTTTGATACCTCAGGCTGACTGGTATAGCAAAATTATTTGAACGTATCAACCAAAACTGACCATATTTGCACTTTAGTATGTAAATCTATATGGCTGCATTATAAATCT
This sequence comes from Mytilus coruscus, assembly GCA_017311375.1. Classification (NCBI taxonomy): domain Eukaryota; kingdom Metazoa; phylum Mollusca; class Bivalvia; order Mytilida; family Mytilidae; genus Mytilus; species Mytilus coruscus. The sequence continues at coordinate 64,501,679 of CM029605.1, read as the reverse complement.
GAAGTTTGTTTTATGTCGGAATGGATTGTATTATACAAATGAAAGCAATATTGGAAATAATGAATGCAAAATGTTTCCCGCATTAATTTAGATTGTCAGCATTTCATCTCTGTATTCATAATATTGAATGGTCACTTAAGTTAGTAGTTCAGGATGGTGTGTATAAAAAAACTATATGACCGCATCATCCATCACTGACATGTTTGATTTCATTTGTACTTTATAATGAAAAGTATATGAGGTTCTCTTCTGGGAATAGTATACTGTAATTATATTATTTCGGGTTGATTGATTTTGTTTGTACCTAAACGTCAAGTGGCAATATTCATTCTTGTGCACAACGAGTATATTTTATGGATGTCCCATATCGGCAAAGACAAATCTGACGCAATTGACGAGATTGTTCATAATTATACAACACCTTATATATCTGGACACTGTACAATTTTCGTTTGAATATTTTGTTGAAAACAGAATTGTAAATCCAAGGCAAACAAGGTAAATAACGATGAAATATCCATGTAATGCATAAAATAAATTTAAGGAAAGACTGTAAAAATGGGAACGAAGCAACGTCGACAATGATGTTGATATCCCATGATATAAGAATATTGTTCTGATGCGTTGGATAACCTTTCTATCCGCCTTCTTATAAAAAACCCAACTTTAATTTCTTTTATGATAGATGTATGTGATTTTATAGCCATTATTTAATGTGTATAAGAATATGAAATGATTGTTTTTTAATGTGTATAATATCTATAGAGTCTTACGAGTAAAGAAATTTGCTATGTAGGCCTACTGGGAAAAACTATGCGATTATTGTTAACATAATTAAAGCTCAAGTCTGACATGAAAAGTCTTAAACACGGAAATCTGTCAATAGCAGACTTGTCTACAGGTCTGGTCAGGAGCAAACCTGTCCACAGGTCTGGTCTGGGGCAGACCTGTCCTCAGGACTAGAGTCTGATATGAAAAGTCTTAAACACGTAAATATGTCAAAAGCAGACCTGTCCACAGGTCTGATCTAAAGCAGACTTGTCCACAGGTCTGGTCTGGAGCAGACCTGTCAATAGGTCTGCAGCAGTCCTAAAAAAGCAGACCGTAGGTCTGGTCTACAAACGACGAAGTTAACTCGTTTGTCTGCCTAAAATTTCTCAAGTTAACTTAGAAAGCAGTCAACAAGTCTGCTTCAGGTTAACTTTTGTACAGGTTAGTACCGCACCCATCTGTACCTATAGGACGCGACCAGAATTAAATAATTCAGTGGTTTGATGAGTATCAATTATGTATGGTGGTGTATTGTTCTCCTTTGAATTAAAGTTGTGCATGAAAGAATAATAGTTCTGAATTCTAAAATTATAACTTATCAAAAATTGTCATCAATTGCTCACACAGAAATTAAAACCAACAATATTGTGGTAATACAAATTTGATAGTATAGTAAAATGTATGACTCAGGAATAAACTTTGCTTTTGGCAACTGTGTTTGCAACTGTTAGCTTCTTTCCTTGATGTTGGACTAGTCTTCAATTAATTATAAATTGAATATTATTTTTGTTTTGAGGATTGATTTAGTTTGTACATCCATGTCTATTACAGTGAAATAATTTCGCAATCATTTATTTATTTTATTATTTTCAAATCGGCTAGTCATTTTGGTCTCTTGTGGACAGTTGTCTCATTGGCAATCATACCACATCTTCTTTTTATATAGATCAGATAGGATAGAACAGCATTCATATATTCTTGCAACAATAGAGTGCAATAAGCCTTCACAATTTAATATTTAATATATCCATGCAGCTAAAGACAAACGAATTTGCAACTGTTACAGACCGTGACATATAGATCATAGCACTGTAGCATTTTCCATATCATTCTAATATATAATTATTGAAGGTATTAGTGTACAGTTGGGTGCTCACCAAACATAACATAAAGTAAACGCACGTTAACACTGATTGTGCATATATAATTTGTTTACTCCAATTTTCGCGTTTACCAGTAAACGCGCGATTACTACAATTGCGTTAACGTGGTCAAAAGAAAATTCCAAATGTATAAGCGAGTAAACGTCCGTTTAACTAGCAGTAAATAGGCATTTACTACATGTTTTACATCTTTTCCTGTCCGTTCACTAAGAAAACGATTTTCTTCTTTTCCCGTAATTTTTGTAGAAAATTATAATAAAACTTTGTTCTGGCTTATTTTTCAATTTTAAATGATGAATGAATGAAGTATCGCTACAAAATATTTACAGAAATTATATATTTTGATAAGTAAATACTGCAAAAACATCAAAATTTAAGTTTTTTTTTGTAAACAACAATGTGCATTACGGTAGATAGCTAGACTTGAAATAAATAGGCGACATCAAATAATCGATAAAATTTGTTTTAAGAAAATACACTAATTTCAAAATATTTGCCGTAGTTCATGATTTAATGAAATTAAAAATGATTTAGTTGATCGACATTTATATACGATGTATCATGTAAATTCTATCAAATACGTTAATCGCAGCAGACATACATGTGTAATTTCAGTCTTAATTAACTTTATATGTACTTGTATACAATAATTGTAGTGTCCCGGTGCAGGACAACCAGAGCCGGCAGCTCAACAAGGTTTCTCTGGAGCACTATTAGGAGGTACGATTTATAAACCAGTAAAACAATGTATTACTTAAACAAAGTTGAAAGGTGTCATCATACCAGAATACAATTCGAAAAGCCAATGAGATGAACAAAGAATAACAATATAATTAGTGTTGTACTAGAAAAAGTAAAATAAGAAAAGTACCGAACACCGAGGAAAATTCAAAACGAAAAGAACGTAATCAAATGGTAAAATAAAAGCTCAAACACATCAAACGAGTTGATAACAACTGTCATATTTCTGATTTGGTACATTTAAGCAGAATATGGTGGATAAAACCTGGTTATATAGTTAGCTAAACCTCTAACCAGGTTAAACTTTACACACTTTCGGCTGTTATAACTTGAGGCAAATATAGTTAATAAAAACAGATATGTTGTACATGTTTTATACCTTTAATTAATTTAACAGTTGACATTTCAGTCAAGCCAACACTTTTATTGTATCTTTATTCAGCATTGTTCTTTATAAATACAATGCATAATTTCAATTTCATAGTAGTCACGTTCCGTGAGCTTGTTTATGATAGAATTTGATGCGACTGTCATACAAGTGAGAGGTTTAACTAGCTTTAAAACCAGGTTTAATCCACCATTTTCTACATAAGAAAATGCCTGTACCAAGTCAGGAATATGACAGTTGTTATCCATTTGTTTGATGTGTTTGAGCTTTTGATTTTGCCATTCGATTATGGACTTTCCGTTTTGAATTTTGCTCGGAGTTCAGTATCTTTGTGTTTTTACTTTTTTTCAGCGTGTCTGCAAGATACGTGTTTAAAAAGTCTCAGATTTCATTGAATGCTTTATACCTTTACTTACTTAAAAATACTTAAAATGCAGAGAAAAATAGACAGAGAAATTTAGTTCTAAGTGTAAATCCCTCTACATGATTTAAATAAAATAGGAACCACAAAAAGTTTTTTTTCTATTAAACAATTAGAATGGTTAACCATTAAAATTTCAATATGGAATATAAAATTTCTCCATATTAGGCGGAGCACAACGTTTTTTGTGTAAAATGTCTATGAAGAAACCTACAATAATATCTTCTGAAAACTTTGCCTAGCTTTTCGTTTTAAATTTTTCGCAGAGTTCAGTATTTTTTGTTATTTAACTGTTTACCTTTTTTCCTATAGAGTGTGTCTTACGAACATTTGTTTTGATAAATCCAATTAATTTATATGTATCCTTCGTTTCTCTTTTATATCTGTATAGGAATAGACAAATTGTAAACAAAGTATGTTGAATAGCTGTCCGTTCGCTTCTCTGTCTCTACATTTTGCTTCCAGACCATTTGGCGTAAAACACAAATCAGTATTGTGTTGTTCAATGTTTTGTTTGTTTCTGGATTTTACGGTCTTTCTGCATTGGCAATAATTTTTGTCCGAGATGTTCGTATTTTAAAACAATTCTTTATTAAAAAACATAATTGGTTACTTTGAGTGTAAGTACGTGCCATATACTAAATTAAACTCCCTACTGGTGTATTTTAAATTGTAATGCCAATAAGTATACCATTGCACGTTTATAACAAAGTATTCCTTTTTTTCTACCTACGAATTCTATAAGTTGAATACGGTCCATCGGAAAGTGGAATATTTTATCAGTTGAAACGATGTTTCTTAACCACAACATTCATACTACAAATTGTGTATAATATCACTGTTAAATTATACCAAATGATGTGATCAACCTTAATATGTTCTTCGTTTTTGTTTGTTCATATCGGCATAGTCCCATCACTGTCAGCTTTATTGGATTATTCTAATACCAATGCTATCAACATTATTAACCAAGTGTGTTGCCATAATGTAAACTTTAACATAACAGGTAACATATATTACTGATGAGGTTCAGGAAAACGAGATTAATTCTTTATTATTTATTATGTTAAGGAGATGTGGTATGATTGCAAATGAGACAACTATCCACCTTAGTTGAAATGAAGTGGATGTAAGCAATTATAAGCTATCTTACGGCCGTCAACAGTGAGAAAAACCCATAACATATGGTCGGCTATAAAAGGCCCCAACATGAAAAATATGAAACAATTCAATTCAGAAAAATAACGGCCTAATTTATAACAAAACAATTATTACAGACATGATCTACTGAACTACAGGCTCCTGACTTGTACTTGGGATAGGAACAGAAGTAATGTGGCGGGTTAAACATGTGTGTTAGGGCTTAACCTGCCTCCTAACCTTAGGCATAAAGGTTAATCAAGAATGACAGAAACAAGTACATATTTCCTATTTTCTCTTTAGTGATTCGCTTTTCTTACAAAATGTAAAATGCTATTCTGACGCCATCCCAAAAAATATACGAATATAATGTTATTGTCTTGCACAAAGACCTTCTTACTTTATCACACATCTAAAGATTCAGTTATGTGTATAAATAGATATAAGAAGATGTGGTATGAGTGCCAATGAGACAACTCTCCATCCAAGTCGAAATTTGAAAAAGTAAACCATTATAGGTCAAAGTACGGTCTTTAACACGGAGCCTTAGCTCACACCGAACAGTAAGCTATAAAGGGCCCCAAAAATTAATAAATTACTAGACTAAGTGTAAAACCATTCAAACGGGAAAACCAACGGTCTAATCTATATAAAAAACGAGAAACGAGAAACACTTATAAACCACATCAACAAACGACAACTACTGAACATGAGATTCCTGACTTAGGACAGGTGCAAACAAATGCAGCAGGTTTAAACGTTTTAATGGTACCAAACTTTCACCCTTTTTCTGAAACAATAGTGTAACATCACAACATAGAAAGACACACTATAAAATATCAACTGAAATAGCTTAACTCAATCAAAGGACACATTAACACCAGTGAACATACACTGAACAAATAAAGTTGACCTATGATACAATGTAAATACAAAATAAATAAACTAAGGAAGAATAATAAAAGTAACATGTTATATAGGTATGAAATGTTAAACAATTTAAGAAAAACAATATGCTCGAACAAAATATCAGCCATTTACAATAACTTTAAACACAGGTAAATGAAAATAATTTTGTTGTTAGGTATACGTGTACAGTTCCAATAGAGAAAGGAAATATTTTTACAAAATAAATAATTTTAATGTTCATAGTTCGAAGTGAAAATGTATAGTAGTACCAAACACTTTTATTAGTATTTTATTAGTTGTTAGTGGCTTTGAACTAGCTGTCAGATAACTGCGAGTACTCTCAGATATGTTCCTAATGTCTTTTGTTGTTGGATGTACAAGTACCCTGCCACGTCCACTTGTATTTTTGTCCATCTGATGAGTTAAGCCTTTTCAATTGATTTTATAGTTCGTTCTTATGTTGTACTGTTATATCACTGTCCCAGGTTAGGGGAGGTTGGGATCCCGCTAACATGTTTAACCCCGCCACATTATGTATGTAAGTGCCTGTTTCAAGTCAGGAGCCTGTAATTCAGTGGTTGTCGTTTGTTTATGTGTTACATATTTGTTTTCGTTCATTTTTGTACATAAATAAGGCCGATAGTTTTCCCGTTTGAATTGTTTTACATTGTCATTTCGGAGCCTTTTATAGCTGACTATGCGGTATGGGCTTTGCTCATTGTTGAAGGCCGTACGGTGACCTATAGTTGTTAATTTCTGTGTCATTTTTGTCTCTTGTGGACAGTTGTCTCATTGGCAATCATACCACATCTTCTTTTTTATATATAGACCAGATATAACCCTGAATAACATTAAATAACAAAAAAGCATTACAATTAGTATCAACAGATCAAATAAACAAGAAAGTACGATTTGGGAGTACTCGCAGTTACTGACAGCTAGTTAAAAGCCAAAACAATTAATAATAAAAAATCATGCATCAGAGACTAAAATCAACACATCCCAGGGATTTAGTATTTTAACGTCATGGACAGTCAAAGAAGACATGACTAGTGCAATGCCAAAAATAAATGTATCGACAGACAGTAGGATAGTTAGGAGTTTAACCTCTTTATAGATCAAAATGAACGTGGATGTGTCTTTATACATCCCGTTTGAAAAGATTACAAATTTAGTTATGTTTTAATTTGCTGATGACAAAATCGGTATTAGTGCCAATGTAAACTATATTCAAAGATCTAATTACAACATTGGTAAGATAACCTTTACTAATTAGTTTATTTAAAGGTTCGATGAGTTTACACGGATCACATAGTGATTTCCGCGCTTTAAGTACAATAATACCGTAAAATTTAGGTTGTGAAATATCGTTTTTAATCAGTTTTCTACAGGTACAGCCAAATTTACTAATCAAATCTTTGTATCTATGAAAGAACTTAGAAAAGTTTTACGTAATTTATGGTAACGAATTCCCTGACTTAATAATTTACCAGTGATGCATTGATTACGTTCGTTAAAATCTATGACATCACTACACACAAGGGCATAACGAACGAGTTGGGATATATAAACACCGTATGATGGTGCCAAATTAACATCGCCGTCTAAAAAGGGAAAATTAACAATAGGGAATGAAAAATCGTCTCTTTGTCGTACATTTTCGTATGGAGTTTTCCTTTAGATATTGAAATGTCCAAATCCAGAAAAGGACAACTACTGCTGTTTATGTTAGATTTAGTTAAAGTAAGTTCTATTGGGTAAATTTCGGTTGTATATTTAGAGAACTCTGGATAATTTAACGAAAAATATCATCTAGATAACGGAAGGTATTGTTGAATGTATCAACCAAATATAACAATGACGTGTCTTTATTGAGTTTGGTCATAAACTGAGATTCATAGCAATACAGGAATAAATCTGCTATTAAAGGGGCGCAGTTAGTGCCCATAGGAATACTTACTATTTGTCGATAAATTTTATCGCCGAAACGTACATATATGTTGTCCAGGAGAAAATTTAAAGCTTCAATCATATCTTCACATTTCCAGTAAGTGTATCAAGCATACTTTCCTTTTCATTACAGAAAAGGCTTTAAACGAGTTACAGCAAATAAATTTGTAATGAGATTTTTCAAAAACCATTTAATTAAATATAATATAATTGTGTGAAAGTGTAGTATAGAGTAGAAAATCAAAACTGTCAACAGAATTAAAAGGAGCATCAAAAGCATGTATTTTATCTAAAACCTCTAAAGAATTTTTAACACTCCAAAAATAATTAATACCATTATTTTCATAAGCTTTATTACAAAAGTTAATAACAAGTTCTTTGATAGTAGTTAGAAGCACTGATAGATTGGTAGTAGAACACTTACTAGATGCGGAGATGAAACGGAATTTAAATGTTTTTTTGTGCAATTTAGGTAAGCAGTACACAGTAGGGACTTTCAAATGTTTGGAAGAGGCTTTAAGCTGGGTAGTGGCAGTGATATCCTTGTTTACAATTTGACTCTCTGGCATGCATCACCAACCATGCAAGTCTACATTCAGTTTAACAATAATATACTTTGGTCCTAATTATTCATTGCCTGTTTACAAAGCTAAGAATTGTTTGAAATACTAAGGACTTTATAATTCAAGAATATATTACCTTAACTGCATTTTTTACAGAAAAATGCTTTCGGAATTTCTGGACCTTCATTTGTGTTTAAAACATTTGTTATTCGGGCATCACTGGTGAGTCTATTGTTGACGAAACACTCGTCTCCTGTACACATATTGTACTGTGGTATATACATATTGTGAATGTTTATAATTACCAATTTAGAATTAAATTTAAAAATATCTTATTGTGATTAAAAATTGAAAAATTAGTTCCTTTTCTTTGTTCGGAGATAGCAATGGTTTGCAATTCGATCTAATTGAGTTCGTTTGACATTTTATGTTCTACTCGACACTTTATATCCAAACTGGTTGTAACACTGTAACTCGCAGAGCATGCGTTAGTCTGACTAATCGAATTTAAATGGCAGCTACAGTTTTAATTTTATTATATTTTTATTTATTAATTAAAGTCATTCCTCTGTTTTGCACAGATATGCTGTGATCGCTAATTTGATAGACTACCTCGGGTACAAGTTTATCGGTTTTCACATACCGTGTTAATATGTGTTTGTTTGTGAATTGTTTTGAATCCTTGAATTGAGATGTATTCTTTTTCAGAACACCATTGTCCAGTTGATCCAGGTCCTAATTCCAACTGTTATGGACATTATCACAGATACTGTAACAATGATTCATCATGCCCTAAAAGGACAAAGTGTTGTAAGCAGGGATGCTCCTACAAATGTGTCGATGCTGTTTAATCATTCAGTGATTTAATCTCTTGAAATTAAATAACTGTATTACACTGTAAAATATATGTTTGTTTATTTGTGCAGCTTTGTTCGTTCAACAAATATAAAACAACAGTTGATCCAATTTAAGGGCCAATCAAACATGCATACGATAAAATTCACTCAGAAACTGTATAAACGGCTGTCATTTGAAAAGTAATCAATCTTGTTTAAAATGATACGTCCGCCAGACAACACATGACTCTCTCCTAGTTAGTCATGAAACAATTAATTGCCAATACAATGTTCTATAGGTGATAAAAATAATCAGTCTTATTACATCAGACATATTTTTTTAACGTTAACAACAAGGAAGAATACAAAGCGATCACAATAGCTAGAATGTACAATAGGGATTGTTACGATTACGGACACATGTAATCGATGAATAATGGATTACATGAAACGATTACTCTGATTTTCGTATGTAATCTATTGCAAAAGTAATTACATTAGTTTTCGATTACTGTCGATTACATGTTATAAAATAATGGAGAATTTTTAAACATTATTGTGATGGTCAACTTAATTTAGAATAAAAATTTAGGGATTTTTGGACCTCAATGCTCTTCAACTTCGTACTTAATTTGGCCTTTTAACTTGTTTTATTCGAGCGTCACTGATGAGTCTTTCGTAGACAAAACAAAAATGTTGTCGATTACAGATTACTGTCGATTACTAGAAACAATGTAATCAATTACAATCGATTGGGTTTATTGTGGGTCGGAAGAACACCAATGGACGATCATAGATTTTAACACTGCCAAATCATAAGGTAAACAGAAAGTTTAAACTGGGTGGTTCAAAACATTTAAAAAAGCTACATGTTGTTTGATTGATTGTGTTCTGCTTAACGATCAGTAACACATATTATAAACAGGACCAGGTCGAGAACAATATATATTAAAAGTAAATGTATTGCTGATAAAATCTGAGAAAAAGACAAATTCACGAAAACGTTTCTTTAAGCATGAAAGTTAGGCAAGTTGAAAGAAGTCCGTCTGACATATAAACTTTGCATGATTCATCATACATATCTAAATCATATCTAGAACAGCAGACATCAACTTCATATTAGCTATCATGATTCAAATAACGATTATATACAGATTTTCTCTGCTCAAATATGACGCCGTTGCTTTAATCCTGTTGTATACCGAGTCCTGATTCTTTTGTAGGCTAGACAAATACAAACGAAAGATTTAATACTTGTTTTAACTTACATAGAATTAAATAAAATGCTATCAATTTGTAGAAATATAAACGGATAATGTAGAATTCAGTCGTCTATTAAACGTACGCTGAGCTGGCTTTTCTTGTTGCGTTGAGACTTGTTTATCATTATCAACATTATCTGTAGCTTTTATTAGGCTTGTGTGTTTGCTATGAGTTTAATTCAATAAGGTTAAAAATATGTTAAGTATATGACAATTTGTTTTTTTTTTTTTTTTTATTTTCAAGACAACACAATTGTTAATCCAGAATGTTTCTAAGGTGAAGTGACTTCAAACCTGTAAAGGAATAAGTTAGTTTAACATCTTTATAATGCAAAATATCTAAAACTCTCCCAAAAGTTTTATAATTTTATGTGTGTGCATTATGAGTTTTAGTTGGATTTCCTTGTTATCGTTTTCTTTTCAGATCATAAATTTTAAAATTATTGAAATTTGGATTAAAAGAATTTTTTTTTTTCAAAGGAGAAATTAAGTATTTGAAAAATAAGTAACAAAGAATTAATAATGTATAAAGAAATCAAAATGCATAATCTGTAAAAGCATTTTGTAATGCAGAGTAACGTTTTATCGACTTTAAAATCATATCCAAATTATGTTGGTAGCTAAATCACACTGACAGTCAGATGATGTACAATAGGGCCAAGTCATTGTTTAAATTGGTAATAATTGTAATAGTTTGATTTACTTATAAGGTAAATACTGAATTTCAGGGTGTGTTCATTTACTAGTGCTACACGAAAATATTGTTTCAAGAGCGTTTATTTGTTAATGTTGCGTTTTGCTGGTTTTTGTTTTCTTGACTACTTTCGTTGATCTTTATTTTTACTCTACTTGTTTTTTGTCAAAATCTATTAAACGTAATTTTGGATCTTGGAAGGAAATTGATTGTGATTCAGCAGACAAAACTATGTTAACAGAGTACAATAGGCCGTTTCAGAATCGAACGGACTTTGTGTAATTTTATTGTTCGCACCCAAAATGAAACTAACGTCAAGCAATAGGTTGATTTTTTATTGTTAATGATGTTTTTTGTCAATCAATACGCTTTGGTGCACACTTTTGAAACTATTGCCCATAATGCATTAGATTCTTAAACGACAGAAATGGACTTAAATCTCCCAAAAGTATCACTTTTTTTTTCAAAAATGTGAATATGAGTTAAAAGTGACATTAATAAATCATTTATGCAAGCACAACAATTACAGCGGGAACGGCTATGAACTAGATATAAGTTAAATCCAATCATTCTATTGGTTAAAATCCAAATATTTGGTTGTTACAAACATGACAATATTTACAAACATACAATATTCAAAGTTAACCAGTATTTATATCATGGAGGAGGAGGAACTTATGCAAATTTGAAAAATGTTTCAGTTATGTTATACTTATTAAATGTAAACATTTATGTATATGTTTCCTTATCAGACATTTTGTTGAATTATGGAGCTATACTCTCTACTTCCTGAAATATTTTTGTCTTTTTGTTTCTTTTAATTTTGGCATTATAACTTATCTTCAACTCCTTATCCCAGAGCTGACATACTATTTTTTCCGGATATTTATACCATGTTCAATATTAGATAATTATTTCTTAACCTTCTTTTACAAGTAGATATCATGTATTGGTCTGACTATATTAAGAAAAGCATGTAATCAGATTGTTTCCATTAGGGTTATTTTGGTCATTAAAGAAACTATTTTTCCAGAATTCTTTATATCTTTAAGGTAATATGTTCTATGAATTAACAGACATAACGCATGCTTTGAACAATTGTAGACCTGTTAAACGGAAAGTAATATTAACTGTTGTGATAGAATAAGTACATCTTTCTAAGTCTTATAGAGATGCAAGTGATGAAAACCATGCTTTAAGTTTAGAATTAATGTGAATACCTGCAACGGCGCCTTGAAAACCAGCATTATAATCTACAGCCACTTCGTTTCGGACATAGTCCGAACGTACGTCATCGTATTCGTCATTTGGTCCCGGACCTCCAACTATTGCACCATACAAGACGTGTGGATTCGAATACTTCATTTCATAAAAATCATGTGAACACGAGGCTGGAATCAGCGGACATGAGCTAGAAAATGTTATGAGCTGTTACAAAATCAGTACTTCATGATATATCGGGAAATGCAAAAGTGTAAAAAAAATGCTTTATTCATTATGGACTCGCATATTTTCTAAAATATTCGTTTTTACATGCGGTTTTAAATATATTTGTTGTGCTTGATACATGTAAGCATTTCAATTTGTACTAAAGTGTACCTTCTAGCTTACTTGTTCACACATCGTTGTCAATGTAATGAAATGTAGGTGACTATCATACAAGTGAGAGGTTTAGCTAGCTATAAAACAAGGTTTATTCCACCATTTTCTACGTAAGAAAATGCCTGTACCAAGTCAGAAATATGACTTTGTTATTCATTCGTTTGATGTTTTTGAGCTTTCGGTTTTGCAATTTGATTAGAGACTTTCCGTTTTGAATTTTCCTCAGAGTTCGGTATTTTTGTGATTTTACTTTTTCTCTAATCATATGACACCATATTCGAAAATCTTTAAATGAATAATACTACTATTATAATTTAAATTCTGAATCCATTGTGAAGATGAGGATGACTTTCCATTAAAAACGTCAATATTCGATTTGTTTAATTACATATTGTTTCGTTCGTGGTATTTCATAAAAGAAATATAAGGTCTTATTCATAAAGGATTAACAGCTTGAAATTGATGCTGATGTTTACGTATGGCTGTCTAACGTACAATGGGAATTAAATGTATTTTCAGGACGATAACTTGTTAATGCGGTATGATTGATAATCCTCCTCTGTACTAAAGACAATTTGAGTCGGTTTATGAACTTGCTGGTTCACTGTTCACAGGAAGACTTGTAACATTTCCCGGACAAATTGTTCACACTTTGTGCCGACCAGTATCAGCTTTTACTCCTTCCTTATACGGCATATTATTCTATGGTTAGACAAGGACGGGTTCGAACCCCACAAATTCCACTCTCGTGCTGTGAATTCGTCAAGAGAAAACCGAGGCAAACTTTCAAATCGAAGGTCGATTGATCAAAAACAGAATGACGGAAGAATTCAAATCATTTGTCAAATGGTCATTCTTTCCTAATGGGGAAGCATTTGTACATCACTGCTGAGAGAATAAGAATGTTTTAGTCGAAAAAAAATTCTTGATTTGCGTTTTTAAACATGATTTTCTTTTAAATGGGGTTACTTCCAATGTAATTGTATTAAAGGAAATGCTCAAAGGTTAGATTAATGTTGAGTTGGTACATAACACAGCAGGTAAATAATTCTTTAAAAAAAAAATCGTCTAATCACATTGTATTGTTAAGGAAATATTAAGCTTCTCAATGATCAAAATTAAAGTTTGTCAAACTGCCATACATCCAATGACATTTTTTGGATAAAGTGTTTGGTTCAAGTATATTTTTTTTGTCAAAGGGTCAAAGTTAACATTTTGTCAAAGTTTTATGAAAATTAAACGAGCAAAACTAATTTTAGTCAAGGTATTTGGTACCACCATTAAACTTTTCTATTATTACGGAATCTTACAAAGCTTAAAATCTTTCAATCTTGCTTTAAAAAGTAAAATCACAAAAATACTGAACTCTGACGAAAATTTAAAATGGAAAGTCTCTAATCAAATTTCAAAATCAAAACCTCAAACACATCAAACGAATGGACAACAACTGTCGTATTCCTGACTTGGTACAGGCATTTTCTTATGTAGAAAATGGTGGATTGAACCTGGTTTTAAAGTTAGCTAAACCTCTCACTTGTATGACAGTCGCATCAAATTCCATTATATTGACAACGATGCCACATGGAAGCAGGATCTGCTTACCCTTCCCGAGCACCTAATATCACCTCCAGTGTTTTGTGGGGTTCGTGTTGCTCCGTCTCAGTCTTCTATGTTGTGTTTTGTGTGCTATTGTTTGTTTGTTTGTATTTTTCATTTTTGGTCATGACGTTGTCAGTTTACTTTTCCTTTACTTATGAATTTGCATATTCTTCTGATATCGTTTGCCTCTATTTTACCTAATGAGCACGTTGATCGGACTGACTGATATATTTAACCAGTGTATCAGGAAGAATCAGAAATAAACTCACGCTGCTCTATGATGTTCATGTGATGGAGGGTTAACACCAAATCCTACAACATAACTCCTTCCAGTATCGCCTAAGATATAACCTATTTGACCTTTAGCCCAGTTTCGATATTGTGTAGGGTTTATTCCAGCTTCAGCCGCAATGAGTGCCATAAAAGCATTATTTGCTAAAAAAATAATATATTTCAGTTTTTGAAAATAAGAACATATGACTTTTTAAAATAATTCCAAACAATATGTACTATAATTCGGTAATACATTTTATTTCATAAGTATGTTACCAGGAATACATATATCTTCACATTTAAATTTTTTATTGAATACTCACGCCATGCCACGTTAAATGAAGAGAACACGTGTTAAATCAACTGCGTTCAAACCCTTTCTTAGTTTACTTTCATCAGAAACGCTCAATGTCAAAAATATTTTAGCAAAAGATGTACGAGTACACGAAAACAATGAGTGTACACTTACATATTAAAATTAAGCTATCTGTGTGAAGTTATTAATAATCTGTAGCCTATAAATAAAAATGCAAGAAATATTTTAGCGAGAATAGAATGTTTCATTAAACATTACCAGCATGTCTGAGAGAACCCCATTTAGTTCGGAATGCCAGGCCTTTTGGTGTGTAGGGAACTGCATTTGGACCTGTTGCTCCAGGTAACCAATTAGTGAACGTAGTTTCAATGTCTTGTTTGTAAACATCTTTCTTTGTTATCTGGTATAGCAAAACCTTTAAAAGGAAAATGAACTCAAGGTCTATTAACTTTCACAAGACAATTCTTTCAAATCAATATTGCGAACACCATTTACTTTGACCTGTGAACAAAAATACATACATTTCAAGAAATTTGAACCACACAATTTCAGGAAAAAATTAATTGGATATATTGTAGTTTTTTATCATCAAAAAGCTTAATTTATCATTAATTTTAGTATGTGATTAAAACATAAAATTAGTTTTGATAAAGAATGAATAAACCTTTCTCAGTCTTTTAGAAATGTAACGATGACAAATAATAAGAATACTTTAGACATATTGTTATTAACTGCAAAGTCGCCTTGAAAAAAAAACCCACACAACTACAGGACTAATTTCATTGTATATATAGATGTTTGAAATTACCAATTTTGATCATCAAAAAGCTTGATTTAGTAATACTTTTAGTATGTGATTGAAACGTCCAGCTTATTTTTTTTAAATCTAACTTTCTTAAGTGTTCTGTACACCAAACAGACAAACTTTTTTTGCTTTCCATGACAACTCGTTCCTGAGTCTATACCTACCATTGATGCAGTAAATTTGCTTCCCATGATTGTCCCCACTGATTTCCGTGTTGATGAAAAGATTCGGCATCGGTCAAGTATTGGGAGTTATTTGTGGCTAAGTATAACATGGCTGCGCCAACTGCCATTTCATCCTTATAGCCATCTGATCTGTAAATAAACTCGTTATAGATACTAGGATTGAAATTTAATATTTGCGCCAGACGCGCGTTTCGTCTACAAAAGACTCATCAGTGACGCTGAATGAAAACAAAAAATGTTAAAAAAAGCCAAATAAAGTACGAAGTTGAAGAGCATTGAGGACCAAAAATTTCCAAAAAGTTTTGCAAAATACAGCTAAGGTAATCTATTCCTGAGGTAAAAAAGCCTTAGTATTTCAAAAATTTCAAATTTTGTAAACAGTTTATTTATAATTCTGACCATATCAATTCATAATCACTTCTTTCACAAAAAAAAAAAAAAAAAAAAATTCTCGATGCAGTTTTGATTTTTTGACAATATGCGTGAACGTGAACGCCGTCACGAATTGGTGTCTGGATACTCATTTGGACATGTTTCGTTGTATTATATAATATGACACCACCGATTCACATTTCAATTGTTCGCTTTTCAATGTAGACAAAGATCCAATTGCAAGTAGAACATTTTGTTTTTCATTTTATGTTGATATAATATTTATGATTAATTAAATTGACTCCAGTGGCATAAAACCAAACAATTCTCACAAATAAAATCAATTAGAACATGCGTGTAAAAGAATGAACTATTCAGACACAACAAACACTAGCAGACTTGCAAATGCATAACAAGGATCACAAGACACATGTTATGACCGCATAAGACACATCGCTGACGCTCGGACCCAAACATAAGCAAAATAGTAAGCAATCATTCCTGTTTAAATAAAAAATTGAAGGATATGTGGATGTAGTTAATGAACTTTGTCTGACAGTTTCAGGTTTCATATAGGATTTGAGGTTCATATTTTGAGAAAACCAGATGCAAATATAAGTAGAGCTTAATAAGTAGAAAACACAAACTCATTTGAATAAGAACATATTGAGACGTTTGTAATAATTTTCTACATCTCACAAATTTGAAGACACGTACGAAGGGACCCAAACAAACCTACAAGACTTATATCAATATCATAAATATTCTTAAATTATTAATTTAATTTAAGTATTATACCCGTAGAAGGGCCGGCTTCCTTAAGACTTTGACTGTATATTCCTGGATAAGTCTTTCCAAAAGTATAGATCTGCTTTGAATGATTCAAAAGCTTGGCAGAAAACGCTGGATCTGGAAACATGAACAAATAACTCATGTCCAATCTGTATGCCATATTACAATTTAATATATAATTGAAACCCTTTACTTTTGCACTGACATTACTTAATACGATTTAATTTTGTAGACAACAAGTATTTCGTTATTTAATGGTATAATACCTAGGATAAATTGTACGGGCAAAATGACAATATTATAAATTAGTCATAGTCCGCGTTAGTCAAAATGTGTTATGAGAATATCAAGTGAAAATGAACAATCAGAGATATTAAGTATACCTCAATGAGAATGATTTTTTTCTAGTTTTGTTTACCTTTCTCAAGTTTCAGTCAACTTTCATATGCCTATGTGTATTTATTTTCATGGCGACTTATCTTTACAGGTTCGTCAAATGTCATCTTTAATAATAATTAAAAAAATAATAATAATACAGAGCTATTAAGCACTTTTGGGGGGTTTAGATTCATTCAAGATCGTATCATACGACTAAAACTGCATCGAAGTCTGCTGCGTTCCATTTGTTTACTTTCGATTCTTCCCTTGATAAAATACTGTTCAAATTAACTTCAAAGTCCAAACATCAGTGTATTATACATAGTGATAAAAGTCACGGCGGTTATCATTGCAATTAGTTATAATTAGGCTTATCTTTCTTATACACACTTTTTTTGAATATCCAGTGATATTGTTATGGTCGTTCCCCATTGATCAACATGATCTTAGATTTTTACGAAATGGCTAAAGTTTTTACTGGATTTATATTTTGTAATACATTGTATATTATGAATTTCAACAGTGTTAACATATGGGATCTTAACTATTAACAACCTTTATCTTTAAACACCATTGATGCGACAGCCATTGCGGCTGCGTATTCCCCAGCTACGTCACTTCCTGGTTTATCAGATGTCACTTTAAATGATGGTCTCGCCATCTTCATGTCCTCTGGTCTTCCCAGAAATTGTGATCTAGATTGCCATCTCCTACCTTCATATAAAATGATTTTTGTTATTGGAAGACCGTGGATAGAATCAGATAACTCTTTATTTCATTTGAAACAATTTTCATTTAAGAAAAGGGTCTGATGTCCATCATTGAACCTTTGAATTAATTATAAATGAAATAAAACATATGACGGCAAAAAATGTGAACATTTTTAATATGTGCCTTACTTGAATTGTTAACCTACAATAAGAAATACATGACGAAAAAAGATGGGGCAAGATTGCCAAAGAGACAACTCTTCACAAGAGACCAAATGACACAAACATTAACTCTTATAGGTTACTGTACGACCTTCACCACAATGAGCAAAGCCCATACCACATAGTCAGCTATAAAAGGCCCCGAAATTACAAATTTAAAACAAATGAAACGAGACATGTAAACATAGTTGTGAGACATATTAATGGAGGGGACAACCACACATAGATAGATAGATATGAAATATTTTACTTATAGACTAAATAGTTAGAATTTCTGACCTAATTTTCCCTTTTCTGTTTCTGTTATTTTTACAATATTGTCGCAATGCAGAAATGTCACATGTAATTTCACCTGATGAAGTGTAATGTGATCAATAGCATTATCCTCTATATACGTGATTCAATAAACTATGCTAAAGATATAGGTTTCCTGATGTGTAGGCATGTTTTTTTTTTTCGGTGTCGGCCGCGTCAGTTATTTTTAAATTCATTATCTATCTACAATCATTTGAATTTTTACAAATAATTATTTTTTATTTCTTCTTTTATATAACGATGATAAGTAATCATTTGTTAAAAGTTCTTCATTTATTTAAAGATTTATAAATTTAAAAACTGTACCTGAAAATAAAGTTCATTTTGTCCTGTATGACATTTTAGTAACCATTCTAGTGGCCAACGAATACAGTCATACATGTCATCCAATTGTCCGCTGGCATTGTATGCGTCTTTGTATTGAAGGAGACTCCATGTCAGTAAAGTTACAGCACTTGCTTGTGGAAATCCAAATTTTACATGATCGCCCGCTAGAAATACAAAAGAAAATCTATCACATTAATGATAACAATCCAACTAAAATAGTACATCTTTGATGAAAGGCGTTTATGTTATTCTGTAGTTGAAAGTATTAGGTTGCATATCTTATGGGGTTTTTGACTGGCCATAAAGCCCTCGCACAGTCGGGAATACATGTGGCCACATGTGAAGTAGGATATCCTTACCCTTCCAGAGCACCTGCGATCACCCTCGTTTTTCTATGGGTTTGTGTTGTTCAGTCTTTAGTTTTCTATGTTGTGTTGTGTGTGTGTTATTGTTTGTCTTTTTCTTTTTGGCCATTGCGTTGTCAGTTTATTTCGGACTTATGAGTTTGAATGTTCCTATTGTATTGTATCTTTCGCATTTATTTGTTATAAAAGGCTTTTTAGATAATACCTTTCATATTTAGATAATAAATAATCTTAGTGCTTGCTATAATAAACTACACTGGATGGTGGTTAGTACTTCTCTCAGCTGTAGAAAAGTCATGCAAATAGAGCCGACAGATACTTGAAGGACATTCAAACTCAAAGGTTGAAAACAAAATGACAATGCCATGGTAAAATCGAAAAACGTTTAAAAGACAATTACCATATATCAAACACAACATAGTGTGGATTCATTGATGTTCGTGGATACCAATTTTCCCGATAGAGGATAATTTGCATTTTCGTCGATATTTGATTTAGTAGTGTTGCCAAAGTCTGCATACATTCCTATAGAAAATCTGTAATTCGTTGGACATTTGAATTAGTGGTTCCCGGGTAATAACGAAAATTGGTATCCAACGAACAATAAAGAAACAGGTAGAAAACTAATGACTGAGAAACACGAACATAGAGAAGAATTATTGGAAACTTTAGATGATAATTACTTTAATTGAAAAATGAGATCGTTTTATAAATGTTTTATTATTTTCTGAAGATTGAAGATTGTTATTTGATTTACAAGTTACCCAAGCCTTAGTAAAGAATGTAAAACAAAAATCCAAGGAAATATGGATAGTTTGCACTTTATTGTAGCCTTGTCTAACAAAAAAAGTAAAGTTTATCGTTACGAACTGAGTTTATCTACCGACGCAAACTAGATTAGCTTCTTTAAAAAATTAACGAAGACGTTCCATGTTCCGTTATTATATTTGAGTTAAAATATATACCAATATCATAAATCGAAAATTTAAAATACATATAAACTTAATTTATACGAAAACATTTAAAGCATGGAACGTATATAAAAAACATTGCTGACTGCAAAAAATAGTATGTATCATTACAATTTGTTATTTTTATGAAAACACCAAACACAAAAAAAAAAGGAGTATGAATGGCACTTTAAAAACCAAACGTCATTGCTTTTGCTAGAAATAAATGTTTTAAAACAGGCATTTGTAGTTGTGAATAGCATTGCCAGATAACTTTTTGATTCACAAAAAATAAACATGGCTTCCGATACACTTTGCTATTGAATTTATATTTCAATGGTTTGATTCAAGCGCTTAAAAAGGTAGACGAAAGCGCGTCTCACGTACCAAACTACATACAATCTTAAAACAAACATCATTGCTTTTTGTTAGAAATAACTGTTTTAAAACAGACATTTGTAGTTGTTAATAGCATTGCCAGATAACTATTGGATTCACAAAAATGAACATGGCTTCCGATGCACTTTGCTATTTAATTGTTTTTTCAACGGTTTGATTCGAGCGCTCAAAAAAAAGTAAACGAAAACGCGTCTTGCGCACCAAATTACAAACTAAGACGACTCACTCATGGGAGTAAAACAGACAAGAGTGAATCTATGTGCTAATCCGATTTATGTCTCTATCATTTATTTTTATCAAAATTTAAAAAAATAAACTAATAGGTTTCCGAAAACGAACGTACCATCATACCAGCCACCTGTTAAATCCTCTCCATTTTGTCCCCTGTCATTCAGTGCTGAGTCTTCTCTCCATGGTATTTGATTATTAGCAGGAAGTTTGCCAGACCGTTGAGCGCGATAGAACATAATAGATTTCATTAGGACTTCATCGTAATTGTATTTTGTTCCATCGTCTGCAAATATAATTTAAAAGTAAATAATAATAAAGATTTCTTTCTTTCTGTGTGCAGGATTACTGCCTGAAACGTTGAAAAAAACGATCCATTATACAAAACCACGACCAGAGGAACATCTGCATATTGAGGACAAGGTGAAATAAAAACTGCATCGAATAGTTACAAGAGTTCCTTAATATGCATATATCCCGGATGTTGAATCTGCATCTGTAAATTTGCATTCGTAATTTTCCGATTCGAACCATTAAATTCATTATGAGTAATTAATTGATTGCTCGATTCATAACGTCCAATGGCATTTAGTTCATACATTGTTATGACTAGAACCCATTAGAAACTCGTAAGTGCTGTTTAGATTTCAGATATATTCGAACATTTTGTTTTTTAAACATATGTATTTGAATATTTGCATTTGAATTGTTCAGAGATGTTTACCGTTACTGAAATATCTGTCGTCAAAATACAATGTCTTCTATGGAAATGGGCAAAGAAATCGTAGATCTGACATATGATCCATTAAGGAGGAATTGCAAAGTGGGTGGGATGTAGGGTAGACAATTTAAACGGCCACTCAAAACAATGAGGATCATAACGTCATCTGAAATACCTGAACATAAAAGTAGGATGACTTACTAATAGTTCAGATATGTTCCTCATAGTATATTATGTATATTGCAGACTTTTTGTTTTGCCAATGATTTAACATTAACTGTTTGCAAAAGTATGAATTATTCGAAATACTAAAGATTTTCTTATCCCAGGCATAGATTACCTTAGCCGTATTTGGCACAACTTTTTGGAATTTTTTGGTTCTCAATGCTTTTCAACTTTATAATTGTTTGGCTTTCTAACTTTTTTGTTCTGAGCGTCACTGATGAGTCTTATGTAGACAAAACGCACGTCTTGCGTATCAAATTACAAGTCTGGTACCTTTGATTACTACTAGCATACAAAAATCCATAGTCTTGAAAGACCGGTTAATGTGTTGACATTTGAAGATAAGTTCAAATTAAATCGATTCGCTCTGTTACTGGTTCACACCAATTCATAATGAGCGTAGTAATCAAGAGATTTTTGAAACATTGAAAATTTCACTTAAAAACCACATCATGGTATTATTGATTCTTGGAAAGAACTTACTATTCGGTGGTGTTGGTACATTGTAATTGTCGTGCCCCATGTTTTGCAAAAACGCCTGCGCAGATGGAACACTGTCGTCCTTTCTTGTTCCTTCTATCATAACATCAAACTGGCGTTTAGTCGTCTGAATGCCAGTGTGATCTTTGTTAACAAGATAATGAACTGTTTCATTGCTCGAATCTTTTACATATTCCATGCCGACTGGTGACTAGAATAAACAAAAGTATAACACAGATTTATCTGTAAAGTCATTGTAAAACAAGAAAGGTAACATGCACAGACAGACATGACTGATGTTTTATCACGCTAATCCGAACGGACACCACTTATTACACTTGTATTATATAGAAAGCGGATGTCCATAAACGGAGAAGAAAATGCTTACATACATTCAGTTGACATTGAGTTTTGTTTGGTTTAATGGGTTTTCGTTTTGTCATGATCTTTAAAGAATGTTTTTTTGACGTTTTTCTACTTCTCCGGGGTAAATGATAGCAATAGAAAATATAATTATTTTATTATTCCAAATACGGACCCTTGCGGGTTTTAAATTTCATAAAATGATTATAAAGATTTTTGTTATGACAATGAAATAATAATAAAATAGAATACAACACAATAGAACACTGAATAGTTATTGCATGCACATGTAAGAGAAAGTTAATATGGGCGACAATCAATAAATATGTAAGGAGTATTCCCCTTTGAACAGTATCTAATATTTTTTTAAGATATGGTGTTCAAAGTTGGATAAAAAAGAAGCCCAAACTAATTAAATATAAGGGTAGTTTTCTCCCATGTACACGCAGCAACCAATTACTAAATATGTATGCATGTTATATTAAAATTGCAAGCATTTGAGTAGCACCTTTACAAATTTAACTGCAGTTTAACGCATACATTAGGCATTAACATATATATATATATATACATGAAATATGCGAACACATAGATAGAGTAATATGTATTTTATTTTATTATTTTTTTTTAAATTTAAAATATATATAGATAAATTAAAAGAGATTTAGCCATTTTCAGAATTTTAGAATCTCAGTCCAAAACTCTGGACGAGAAAATTACTAAACTTTTCAAGTATTTATCTATCTTCAGTGGTCATTAACCATGCACATTTTGATTTGCAGTCTAAGTTATTTAAATTTTGACAGTGCTCATGAGCTTGTGCAAACAATATTTCCTGAAAGTCATTATAAAATGGACAGTTATCAAAAAAATGAAGCTCATTTTCTATATCATTATGAGAACAAAAATTACAAGTCCTCATTTTAGCGAGATCCTTAACATCGCATATAAGCGGGAGGTTTGGTCAGCCATAAAACCAGAATCAACCCACCATGTTTTCTAACCATGTCATGTATCAAGTCAGGAATATGGGAGTTGTTATCAAATAGTCCGTTTGTATGTATGTTGGCGTTTGTTTTTGTTGCTGTTCTGTTTGGTTTTAATTTGTAACCAGAAATTATTTTCTTTTAATCGATTTATGAATTTTGCCTTCCTTTATACAACAACTTAAGACCAGCAAGATATCTAGATATCAACATACCGTAAGTCCTGTGACTGCTTTTGAAAAGTCGATCTGAATTTTCCATCCGACTAAATCTTCGGTCAGATTGAATATGAAGTGACCCTTGAATACTCCATTACCTTTATCAGTCACTTGAACCATAGGAACTGCATAGAGTGTGCCAACTATGACAGACAGAAGACAAAACCAGCGTATTACCATCTTCTATTGCTGTGTTACAATCTAAAACTAGAAAATTCATAAAACATACAGCAGGCTCTCAGTTACCTAAATACATCATGTTCTTTCAGACCAAAATATCAATCAGTACACACTCAACGAGTCTAGTGTAAAGACGTCACGAGCAGCCCGAGAAACGCATGACCTTTGCTTGTATTAAATATATCACTGACCAAACTTTATACTGCATCAAACATAAGCTGATCCTTCCCAGTGCTGGATCACGCCAATGAATTTATCCATTACGTTTGATTAATTCTAACATCAGTGCAAAGGTAGTTTTCTTTGGAAAGAAGAAACCATTTCCCTTTATAATCGAAAAAGTTACACTATGTAGTAACAAACAAAAATGTTGTAGAGCTGATAAAGCCTGAAATGATAAATAATTAAGCCAAACCCAAAATGATACTGATTAAACCTTAAAAATTACCCAACAGAAAGCCGGCAAGTCAATATAGCTATGCAGAGTCAAGGAGATACATTCTTTAATGACAAATTATGCTCATTAATACAATTTTATTTCGGAGAGGAAAGTAATTTATTTTCCTTTTTTGCCATAAAGTATTTTCAACCACTACATACGTTAATTTAGCAGAGGTGTTGAATAAACATTTTCAGCGCCTAAAACTTGAACACACATCTTACCTGTCATATGATATTCCACACACTAACTAAGATAGCATAACATACCAATACCTTATCAGTGGTCCACATTTTGAACGAAGGTCATAACCTGCAGTATTCCGTTCAATGATAATCGTCTCAAAGGATATAACTGAGGACACATGTCTTTATTCAAAGATATTAAGTGACAATTTCACGAGGATGTTTAGCGATGACATAATTTGCGTATTAACGCTTTTGTGAATAAAAAAGAGGCTGAAGACACTAAGGGGATATTCAAACTCCTACGTCGAAGTGAAAAGCCTGATATACGATACATAAAGGATTCAATTATGTATCTCAACGGTTCTTGAATTCATGAATACATGGGGTTTCCCATTTTATTGGGCGAATATGTATGCAGCTGTGTTCCATTGCGATTGGGACGTGAAATCCAATACTACTTTCAACTGTTATATTTAAATAATATTAGCATTTCAGTAAGCTTAAAGTAATCATGAGAGAACATTATAAATTAAGAATGGTAAAGTGCATATGTAAATGCATTTTGTTAGGTCAATACACATTTGATATAAAGTGCTCTTTTTTAATGAAGATTGTCATGAATAGTGAATGATATGAATGGTTGTGTGAGCAAAGGGTGGTAGTTTTGCATGAATGGTATCAATTATTCAAGTTGTTGTTTCATGATCACATAATGAAAGAGATACATCAAATTGATATCTTCATTCGTTCTTATTCGCATTAGATAATATCACAGTAAAATAATTGATTTTAGTAAAACAGCGTTGGTTTAGCCAATTGAAAACTATGGATGGATTGGGGTTTGTCTAGCATGCTGGCAAATAAACTCATCATGGATACCATGATTAAACACATACTCATGACAAAAACACGTGATGTGATCTATATATGAATCCTGCTTTGTACTTTTCCGACACGCTGAGCCGGAATTTTAACATGCTAGTTCACAAAGTAACAGTCCACATGAAGACATGCTACCCTACTCTGACACATTATTTTCACTTCGGAACGACAAGTCTTTGCTGTTACTCCTAACTGTCGTGTGCTTAGTGGAGAAACAGCAAAATATTAAAGTCATATGAAACGAGTTTCTTGTAATTATTATGTTATCGAAACTATTGATTATATGAATGCATATATATTCAACTTAGTCCTTTATGCACGTTTTTTGCTTATATTTTGAATCGACAAATAATATTTCATTCAGTGAATATTCATCGCACGCTTAATAACTTTCGAGTTTGTTGTCGAATTTTACCGGATCGTGACATTGAAAACATTCAACACAGAGCACGTGAAACAATTGAAAATAGGTGAATTGATTTTTCCATGCATTCCCATATTTTAATCAACCTTTTCCTTAACTGCTGTTAATGATTTGGTGTATCCAATTTGATCCTTAAGAATAAGTTATTACTATTTACCTTCTAGTGCACGTGTGTTTACATTTTTTCATCACGGTTTTCCCCTTACACTTGCGCTGTGCGGTGGCCGAAGTTATAACGAGAGGTCACGCAGTTAAGATCAATGCATACGGGAAATATCGGTTAATTAGTGTACGGGAAGACAATTATTCAACAGTAATACATTAGAACTATTTTGATAATATAAGGGATTTTCTTTTACAAGAAAGTTCACGTACACTTGTTTTATAGTCAAAAATTAGCCATTCAAGTATATAAAACATAATAATTTTTTTTTTTTTAAATTTGAAGTCTCATTGAATTTTAAAGCCCTTGATTTCACACAGCAGAGGTCGAACCCACGAACCACTCGCATTCGAGGCGAGCAAGCGACCACCAAGGCGGTTAGTTGTAATCATGAAATATGGAACAAAAACAAATTGACAGCTCTAATACAGCATACGTTAATCATGATAAGAATGCATAGCACTACTGAAATAACAGATTATATTAAGAAAGTAAAGACTGAAATCTGATATTTGGAATGATAACTAATGTGACAACTATCAACCAAGGACAAAAAGAAAATATTGAAACAGATATTTGCGACGTTCAAATTTCAATTGATGGCGGCAACTCTTAAACTACATTATTATTAGTCCCAATATAATGCATCTCAAAAAGAGTATATTAGAATTGAAAAATGAATGAATTTAAAACAAATAAAACAGAAGGGTATCTGTACATTTCATCTAACGTGTGTAGCATAAACCGTCATAAGCAACACTTTTATCTATATTTTATATTACCACACTTTTATATAAATATATATTAAACTCAACACAATGAAAATTAGGACTATTATCGAACAAATAAGTAGGTGAACTGCCTAGGAATCGACTTTATTGTGTCGTCTCTTTAAAATGGGTCAAAACCGTTGATTACTGTTGGTTGTGATATTTAGACTAATTGTGGATTTGCTTAGCGGTTAAAACATGCATAGCAAGCAACGCAAACAATTTCGACGCACCCGGTCTTGTTTATTTTAAGTTTATACAATTCCCTCAGTTTTGTTTTGTTACCTTGACACATGCTTGATTTGTATAATCTGAATAAGTTTATGATATTTGATCCATAGGTGGCCAGAATTACAGTACGACAAACTCTGAGTATTAGATAAAATCGATGAGCAGAATAATAATTGCTATGCATGTTAGTAAATATTCGGATTTTGTGATAGATCCAGGAAGACCGTATTGTTTTTAAGATCTTAAGAATTATTGGAAGCTCTAGTATATCCTTTTTGTTGACGTGCAACACTAAAGGGTGGTTTGGAATTAATTTTAATAATTGATAAAGAGCGTGAATACAGTAAGTTTACATACCCATTATAAAATGTCGAATATTTTCTTCTTGGTTTTATTATTTTACTGTGTTGCTGCATTGATATCTGGTAGGTTTTCTTTTTATTTACTTGTATTCAGGGCACAACAAATCAATTGGTAGATAGAATATCAGTCGTTATGTTAAATCATAGAAATTGTCGGTGCAGAATATGTCTTATGTGTAACGACTTAAGAACAACAAAGACAAAAATAATAGAATACGTTTTATCAACATCATTTTTATACATTTTTTTTTATCATTCTTGTGTTATACTATAAAAATATCAATACATGCAATTGATGTGGTAAATACAGTTTCAAATTAATTTCTATAATTTAGTTTCGGTATCAAATATTGTATCAACTATTTTGTCATGAACAATGTGTATATTAGTTATATATTTCCTAAGGCAAATACAGTTTACGTATAAAACCAGTCCATAGAAAAGGCAGCAGACAATGATACAAAATAATAAACAAATATATCAATAAATTAAACAAATATATCAATAAATTAAACAAATATATCAATAAATTAAAAATATATCAATAAATTAAACAAATATATCAATAAATTAAGAGGATATGTCGACATTTACTTCAATGGTCCTTGGTGGATAGTTGTCACATTAGTCATCATTCCAAATATCAGATGTTCAGTCTTTACTTTCTTGAAATCATAAAGAAAAATGAAGTTATGATTACTAAATATATTGAACCAAGAGCAAAAAAAGAGGATTTTCCGAGTGATCATTAGCGACTTCATTTTATAACATCAATGTTAAGTATTTCATAAAGAGCCAGTTTCTGAAAATGGTTTCCGAAATTTTGATGAATTGTTTTAAGAACTGTGTAAAGGTGAGAGTGAATGATGTTCAATCGGAAATCAGGAAATTAGCGCTTCCCACTTAAGACGGTCATACGGTTATCCTCGTTTTGCTGTTTGATGCATTCTTTGAATATGTTTCAAACCAGTACGTTTAGGATTAGCGGTGCTGCGACGCTTACACCTTTAATCTGCATTATTTGACCGACAACAAGTCGGTGTTTTTAGTATATTGAACTGGCATGAACTTGTTGAAGGATATGGACATTTTTTTTTAAATAACGGAATTGCAACGGTATATAACAAATAGAGAAAATAGAGTAAACAAGAGGGCAAGCCTATGTCCAAGAATAGAAGACTATACTTTGGTCAAACAACCGAGTTAATGAAAAACAACTGTCCACAAAACAGTGTCTAAAACTCTTAGATTGAGGAACAACAACCATGACAGTATTTCAGAGTAACGTGATAAGGCCAAAAGTTCCTACACCACTAGTTACACCCGCCATGTTGTCCTTCTTAACAGGCAACTAAGAGTAATATATTGTGACATAATACAAAAGCAGATAGGTAAAAGTTGATTGCCTTAACTGAAAATAAATCTCTAAATCAACAAACTATTGTTACATAAAACAAAAAAAAGCGTAAAATATGGTCATCTAGACGTTCTACATACTACGATCAGACTCCAACCGAAGAGAAGTCATTTGGCTGTGTATGTTGTGTGAATATCGATGGACAGCAAATGTGTGAAAATTATATGATGTTTGTACAAATATTTCAGAGAGAGCGGTGTTGTCGGGTGGGTAAATGTTATGCTTTACAGCTCATGGTTGAATCAAATCATCGGTTTTCTATAGGCAGTTTGTTTTATTACGCATCTTCTTTAAGTAATTCCAACATTAGACATTTCAATTCAGAATCAATACATATAAAAATAAGGAGATGTGATTTGATTGCCAATGAGACAATTATTTGAAATGAAATAAACTTACCATACAATAACAAGTCGAGTTAGCTACCTTACAGTTTAAACCAAGTGAATTGAAATACTTTTTTTAGATACTTATTGCGTTCATCAAAAGGGAATATTTATCTGCAGTACATATTATATTATTTAAATGTAGATAATTTGATTTCTTACGGGCCAGATGTGTGTAATTTAAACTAACATATTGTGTTCCTTTTACACAAGATTTTGTGGATACTGAATGCAAAACGTCCGCGAAAATATTGGGAAGGACTGTTTTTTTTTTTTTATTTTCTATACAAAAATTTGTAAACTTAAATTGTCTTTCTTTTTTATTGATAAATATATTCTGTATGCTGTTTGTTTTTATTCTCTCTGTATCTTGTTTAGAGTTGTGTCCATCAAATGTAAGAAACAGCCTTTCGAAATTTATGAAAGTGATGTTCGACCTCTTTGCATTCTTAATATGGATAACTTATGGTTTCCAGTGCGAATGAAGTATTTTCTGTACTCGTACAGTGGCAACAGGGTAAATATCTAATACATCATCAAGTTTGACGTTAATGATATCAAAACTTGATGCTTGGGAGTATGCCAGATAACACATAAATGACCCTTTGCGACCACTAAATCTTGCTGAATATGTTCGTCCGGAACGAAACGTGTATATAATAATCAAACCACTGCATCAAGTGCGATACGAAAAATGTCTTCCGGAGACAGATGAAAGTTAATATTATAAATGCAAGGGACAAACAGACTGGAAGTTTTATGTTTTCATAAGCAAAAATACTACAAATTTTGCACAGAAAAATATGGTATAAATACAAAATAACTTCTGTTTGTGATTTCACATTATAGATTACGAAGTTATGACCTTAATTGTGTTTTTGTTCCGTCAGTTTTTGTCCAATTTTCCATAATTTATTACTGTATTATTTACTTTGGCCGCCATATGTGATCGAGAAAATTATTGTAACTAGGGATTTGAATGTAACTGTGGCACCTTTTGGTTACACAACATTTTGCATTGCAGGTAGCGGCTCAGATTCGGTTAAATATTTTATGTCCTAAAAATGTACAAAATCATAGCCTTTTGATAATGTCTAAGAAATGTGTTGAATCTGGAACCTACAATGTACTATTATGAATAGATCATTTTACCTAGAATTTATAAAATTAAAATAGATCCTTTTTAAAGAAACAGATCGTGGCGTTTTTAATACGATATGAAAAAGTCTAAATTTTAATCCGTATTTTGCCAAAATTTAACATTATACTTTCATATCGCAACAAAGTGAAATTTTTATTGTATAAAATGTGAGAAAAACAGTGTCTTTCCTTTACAATGATCTACAAATTAAGTTCGTTTTATATGACTTTGTAAGACATTGTTGTCTTTTTGAGACGTTGCAATATCAAAATCAAAAGAAACGAGATAATAATGTTATTAGCCGATATAGAACTGAGCTCAAGCGAACCAAATGTTGAAAAAAAAAAAGTAATCTTCCGTGCGGGAAAAAAAGTCCTATTCGAATTAGACACTAATAAGTTACATTCAGTCTGATAGGCGACATTAAATTAAATACGTATTTAGAAGTAAACCAACCATTTGTATAGCACAATGAGAATATCAGCATGTGTATGAATACATGTATACATATTTAGAGATTAACGACAGATGGCCGTTTCACATAAATAAGATTTTTATCTTACAAAAAGGAGCACAAGTATTACAAGTGTTTTTCTTAATATGCATACAAATGTCCATGAAAAATGAACCTCTGTCAGAAAACATAAAACAAGTATTCCTCCGTTCCACCCATTCAGCATGACATTTTCCTACAAAAAAACAATTCTTTAAATAATAAAACAAGAGTCTCCAAAGAGGCTTATTCGCTCACCTGGCATTTTTGCATAGCATTCATGCAAAGCATTTAACATATTCCAATATTGTATGGCAGAGAGTGGCTATAACTCCTATAAAGTGACTTCGGATGATCTTGGTTAAGGGCATACGATACAGTTTTGATCCCATGGTGAATTTTTTATGAAAGTTTGCATACAACTTATTTTTCACCTGGTCAATTCAAATATGTAATAAAAAATATACCTTCATGTGCTACTTTTAGAGATAAATGGGGTCAAAATTTTAGACATTTACTTGACATTTCGGTTTCTTGAACATTTCTATCCTTTCGAAAGACATACCTAACTTTTTTGTTTTAAACGATAAACGCAAGCGAATTTTTGTAAACTCATCTGAAATATTTTCTCGACATAAGTGTGTTTTGAATTTGTGTAACAATTTTTTGGAAATAATTCATTATTATCACATTTGCATGATTTTAGTAAAAAAAACCGGCATTTTTGGCTGTATATTTATCTAATTAAAAAAAAAAAAAAAACAAATATCGGTGATTTGTTCATCAAAATTGGCACAAATAATCCTTATACATAATCAAGCCAAATGCCATTTTTAACGAAAGGGGTCCATGAACTCGTTTTCAAATTAAATCAGTCTGAATGATAAAAATCAGTCGAAAAATGCATCTTTTCTCGATATGTCACAGTTTGACGTCGCGAAAAATAACATGTTACGTTAGCAACGTCATTACCTCCCCTGTAACTGTATCGTATGCCCTTAAACTGACTTATTTGTAGACTGTATTCTGCTCTTCATTTTGATTATTTTCAAAGTTTTGTAAAATTGTAGGTTTGTGATTTGCAAGGTCCTTATGACGTCAAAATGACACAACAACAGAAATTTTGTCACTACAATGTCTAATTACATAATATAAGCCTAATTACTCATCAGTGGCTTTTCAACTGTTGATATGAGCGTCACTGATGAGTCTTATGTAAATCTTTTGTAAAGAAAACAACGCGTACCTGGCCTACAACATTCTAAGCCTGGTATCTTTAGTGAGTTTTTTAAACATTCAAAGGAACTAGGATGTACATAAACGATAGTCTGACGTATTAAATTATAATCCTGGTACCTTTGATAACTATTTTACACGTGCATACTGTTGACAAAATTTCAAAAATTCACTATTTCAACCATTCAGCTATGGAGAGAAACTAAATGTTCAAGTGACAATTGAACAATAGAACGACTTAACGATCGTCACTTTTCGACGGAGGACAACTTCTATTCTTTTCAAAAATGTACAAAGAGATGAAGGTAGGTGCAAGATGAAT
This sequence comes from Mytilus coruscus, assembly GCA_017311375.1. Classification (NCBI taxonomy): domain Eukaryota; kingdom Metazoa; phylum Mollusca; class Bivalvia; order Mytilida; family Mytilidae; genus Mytilus; species Mytilus coruscus. Next base: position 64,469,376 of record CM029605.1, on the reverse strand, counting down.
TCGTTAAAAAACAGATAACGGCAGTTAAGCGACATTCATTACAAATGACAAGTCTACATTTGATTAACCAACTAAATGATCACTATCGTTTATGTACATCCTAGTTCCTTTGAATGTTTTAAAAAAACTCACTAAAGATACCAGGCTTAGAATGTTGTAGGCCAGGTACGCGTTGTTTTCTTTACAAAAGATTCATCGTTGAAGTTCAAATCAAACAGGTTTTCAATAGTTTTGCGATTTTACTACTCAGAAGCAATGGTGCAAATACAAAAGGTAAATACTGAATTCATATTTGATAATGTTTTTGTTTCAGATATCTGGTATGGATAGAAAATCTATGATGTTCAGATCTACGAATGTTCCATTTATACCGCAAATGTGCTGTTTAAGCAGTCATATGTGCATTGACCGTATAGTCATATGTGCAATATTAACAAAAATACCAAACTTCAAGGATAATTCAAAACGGAAAGTCCCTTATCAAATGGCAAAATCGAAAGCTAAAACACATCAAACGAATGGAACATAACTGTCATATTCCTGACTTGGTACAGGCATTTACTTATGTAGATAATGGTGGATTAAGTCTGTATTAATAGCTAGATAAACCTCTCACTTGTAAGAAAGTCGCATATTATACCTTTATATTGACAACAATGTGTGGGTAAAATAAACAGACATGATTGGATAAGTCTTTAAAATATGATCTGCTTTGAATATTCAAAAGCTTGGAGAAAACGCTGGAGGAAACATGAACAAATCTACAACTTACATTACAATTTAATATATAATTGAATTTATTTGCACTAATTCATACATTATTAACTTTACTTATTGACAAAGTATTTCGTATTTAATGGTATAATCAGGATAAATTGTACGGCAAAATGACAATATTATAATTAAGTCAGTAGTATAAATGGTTATGAATGACAATGAAAATGAACAATAAGATATTAGAATATGATGAATGATTTTATTGTGTAATTGCAAATTTCAGTTATTATATATGCCTTTGTATTTATTTATGCGACTTATCTTTACAGGTTCAAATTCACTTTTTAATAATAATAATAATCTATTACACTTTTTGTTTTAGTTTATTCTAGCGATATCATTCTACATGATCATCTTCTTAAAATATTTCAATCTCTGTAAACATGTTAATTATTCAATGAACATAGTTAAAATTTTAAGTCAGTGTTCATTTATAATTTGATACGATAAATGCTTAATCATTGCTTGATAATCCAGTTATTTTATTCGAAATTCCTTATTCAATATATATAGTTTTCATTGTTAATTGAATTCAATATTATTGATTTATCAAATTAACATTGATTTTAAATACCGATTATGACAGTTGCGTTATCCAGTTGTATCTGTTATTTCATTTAACATGGTCTTAAGTCTTATATCCTTTATTTTACATTGCGATCTATGCATTCTTCACCTGGTATCAGAGTTATTTCGATGGTTAACAGATTTTCTCTAATGTATAGTTGACCATCATTTTATTGATTGAATTATAGAACAACTTTGATTAATTGCATTTAAAACTTGATTAACATTGAATTTTTAAAAGTTATGAATGAATATAAAAATTTACAAAGCTTCTAATACCAAAGATTAACCTATCAAAGGCAAGCACAAATTAACTTCATATATCACACTAGGCACAAATGTAGCAAATTTCCATACGTGCTTAGGACAATGAATACTACATAAAAATATGAGTTAGAATTACAAGACGACTATAAGAAGATTAACACATTAATCTTTAGTTATGATATTCTTACCTATATAGGATCTAAATAGTCAGATTTAACCTGATTAATTTTGTACGATTTTAAATAAACATATGAGATGTACATAATATATGACTTCTTAATACGATAGATTATTGAAACTATACTAAAGATAGTAATATGTACTGATAATTCTTCGGTCAGATTTTTAAATATACAATGATCAGTATCAATTGTCACATATATTTTTTTTGAGGTCGTAAGTAATTACATCTTGTTTTAATATAATTAAAATCTCACTAGAATACATATCTATCCATAGTACATTCAATTAAAATATACATTAAAATGTATGTATCATGTTTGTGTTGACAATTTATGAGGGTTACAGCCAATCAAATCATACTACAATCTGTTGATTTAAAAAACTATTTCATAGTACCTATTATATTTCAGGTTTTGTTACATTGTTTAAGTATAGATTCTTGTTTGATCATCAAATTACATTGTGACATTATTCCAATAGTTAATTTTGTATCTTATTTGACATGATAACCTTCTTGTGAATAATCTATTACATGTAATGTTTGTTCCTTAGCTGTATTCTTTTCGTATTCTTAGTGTAGTAAAGTTTCTATGTTGTATGTTGATTATTTTTATATCGGTTGTCAGAAATCCATGTAGTCATTAATTTACTTATTAAATAACATTATTGATTGATTTTGTTAATTTCTTAGAAATTTATTATTTGATATTAATAATTTGACAAATGCCTAATAATCAAATGTATGTGGAATTTAGTTGAATAAAAGTTAGACATATGGAACAAACTACTGAAACAAATTCATTTGGTGAATGAAGTTATTTGATAATTCATATATTCCATGAGATGTATGTATATTTCGATGAGATTGTATAAGATTCATTCGTCGATATGAAGTGATAAGACTAAATCATAGAAATTTAACTTTGTGATTTAGAAATAAGATCTTAAAATTATTATAAATAAAGAAATAGATACTTCTTAAAACTAAAAAGTAATGTAAATTAGATGAAAATTATTATTGAATTAAAATCAATTATTTAAATGAATTTTAAAGATAAAAGTTTAAAGACGAAATGTCATATCACACAATATATTAATTATATGATATCATTTACCGTCATCAAATAAGTTTACGGATTTATTAAGTGTGACAATTAAAACTCTTGATCTGAACTTAGTTTTATTTCATGATAATGTTAATAAACGAACATAGAAATAAGTAAATTACTAAACCATCTGTCGAATTATGTTTAAACATAATGATTTTAATGCAAAATTTGAATGATTCCTAAATTGTTATTTTAAAATTATTAGCGTGAATAATTTTAAAGCTTGTACAATTACATTCTAAGTAGATAAATAAAATCAGAGGCTCTTATTATAACTATCTCAGTTAATATTTATCTTAGAAAATAACTGCTTTCAGAACAGATGTACTTAAGATATTAAAGCTTCAATAACGTGTTCATACAAATGAGATTAAATTACCAATATGTTTAAGAAATTAATTTAACTAGATTTTAGAACATTAGACATTGACGATAAAATGAATGTTCTGATGCAAATTTGCATAATATACAATTTTTTTGCATCACTGAAAATAAAAAAGGTGCCATTAAAACCAAGACATCTGTAGAAAAGTAATAATTTGATAGTTGTTATAATCAATATTGTTAAAAAAACTCATACACATGTAATGACATTCATACTATGCCCTGTAAACCTATTATTTATTATGATACTTGCGATTTGCGATATTAGACATAAATTTAAAACTCAGTGAGATCTTTTTAAAATTTTATATATTCAATAGATTGATTTTTCTCATTATTATTTAATGAAAAATGTTCTTATAAATTCGATACGTTTGAAATCTCAAAAAAGATGAATTATTCAAATAAAGGGCTATGATAATAACGGAATAACTCATCGAATTAAATCGTAATGATATCTACTGTGATTCAGATTATGTTATAATTTGATTCAATTCATTTAAATTAATTTGAAGTTAAATTAAAATTTACATCATAATTCTCAGCATATTCAAACTTTATTTTAAGCTATTATTTAATGTGGTTTTAGATTGTCGATCATTTAGTATGTAACTTAAAACTATGTTTTTGAGAAATTACGTGATTGATATATACAAAAGCATGTAAATCGTGAATTGACATTAAGAAACAATAGTCATTCTTTCTCTAGAATACTAGTAAAAGTGCATGATACTTTATTAATTCCTCAGTATATTGATTGAATTATTTTTGCCATGTTACAATATCAACTGTCATTGAATTAAATTCTTATTCATGTTATCCGATGATCAACTGCTTAAGTTTGGCAACTTTTCAACTATTATAATTTTTCAATCTTTTCAACTAATTTGGTCTTATTTTACAAAACACTTAGATTACTAAACGACTTTGTATAAGATAAATCTACTTTGACAAATGTGATTTAATATTCTAATGTCAATAACTTTGTTCAACGGTTGCGTAAAAAGTAAAATGAACTCTTAGTCACCAATTATATTCTAGTATAAGATTTACTATTGGGATAGTTAAACAATGTGATTTTAGTCTAAAAGTTTACGCATTGAATACATTGTATTATTTCCAAATTACTATACTAAATTCAAGAAATGTCTCAGTTTTAATACTGCAATTTTGTCCTAATGACTTTAATATGCTATTGCTATTAGAATTATGCGACTTATAAAATAAGTATCGAAACAATTTACTGTTAAGCATTGTAAACACAAATAAAGAAGTTTCATGACCATGTTTTATCAGCTAATTAATTGAACATTGTCTACAATTTATATTAAAGCAGATAGTCATAACAAAGAATCTTATACATTCAGTTGAATTGATCTTTATTGATTAATGTTTCATTTTATGACTTTAAATTTGAATTTTGACAGTAATTATCATTAGAAATAGAATTAGAAATAAATTGCTTAATATTCAAAGATTTCTTTTAGTAAATCAATAATTTGTGAAATCATAAAATAACATGTAAACATGCAATGGTATATGAATTATAAAACAGAATCATTTAATTCATAGAATATTTAAAGATCCTGACATCAGATTACATGTGTCATTAAGATTGCCACAATTATATAAGCCTATTATAGACAGTGTAGTCTGTTACAAATATTTAATATGTTGATTTTTATTTGCTGATTGAGTATTACCATTTTCAAATTTAATGTTTAACCATACAAAGAAATATATATATATACTAAATGCAAAAGTCGAACTAATAGATAAAGTAATATTTAATTAATTAATATTAATATGCATTAGTTTAGATTGCATCAAGATTTGATTGCAATTACAGATAAGTATTAAACTTTCGGTATACCATCTCATGTTTACAATAATTATTTAAGTCATACGATTCGTTTAAATAACAATGTTCAGACTTTAAATCAAATAATAAATACATCATAATATAAGCATAGAATCAACTTTAGCTTTATCACATATAACGAGTTTGCACATAATAACTAGTTGCAGTCTATCACCAGAATTATTCTGAAATTATTAAAGATGTTTCTTTGTATCGATTCGATTTATATGTAGTTCGTTTTTAATTTGTGAACATTATTTAAATATTATGCACTTTATAAAATTTGCTCATTAACAATTAGCCAATACGTAACTGTATGCTAATGTTAATTATACGATTCCATAATATTCGGTCAAGATTAATGACCTAATATCCATTACTTTATCAGTACATAACATATGGAACTATTTAAGCAAATCACAGACTAATAGATCTAAATTACGATTACATCTCAAACTGACAATAAACTAACTTACTAAGATCATCAGTCTCAGTTCATAACATGTCATCAAGATATAGATAGATACAATTAAAGTGACTGTAATACTTCACTAAACCAAACTTGTATGTATTGAATAAATCTAGAAAGATACTTCATCGATTCAATAGTATTTATACATTTAATTATTTACATTTTCAACGATATGCAGAGATTTTTGGTAATCAAAACTCACGTTTATAACAAAATTGAAGTTAACTATGATATAATATTAAGTCAAAATGATTTGATTGTTAACAAAGTGAATGTCTTAATTAATTGCAGAATTCTGTTATATAATTTGACAAAATTATTGCTTATGAATTATCAAGGATTATGTACAATAACAATTATCAAATATTTCAAGATCATATTAATAATTTTGAATAATTAGTAACTTTCACAACATGATATTGATGGGATTTACATCCCTAAATTAATACATGTACATTAAACATAGTATCCAAATAACAGTGATAACGAAAAATCCGTACATTACACATCTTGAAGATTAACTGCATATTGATTCAAAATACGGCTCTCATCGATCAATTTTAGAGCAATTTGTATTCGTATTTGAAAGAATGAAAGGTTAGTCAACATATAAACTTTTGTATATAAGCTATATCGACACCTAGCATTTATATTCATAACTACTTAATAATAGGATTCATATTTATCGATTAGATAATTCATTGTATAGTTTATTCGAATCTGGAACATTCAATAATCAATTGAAATTATATTGATACATCAAAAACTTAACTAATGCTGAAATTAATATTAAAATGAAATGTATAAATTTTTAGAAAAAGTGATTAATATTCTTTTAAGATTGATACATTTTTATAGTTTACAGTGTATGGGTTAAAAGCAAAGTATTATAATGTTCAAATTATTCACAATGTTAGTTTTGATCACATTTAAAAGAATTATCAATTGATATTAAATTCGTCATTATTAATAACAACTATTAAAATTACATTGATTTTAACCTAATTCAGCATGAGCAATTAAATGATGATGGTGCATAACCCAAGTACGTTATATATCATGATTAAACATACTCTAAGAATATGATCATATATAGATCTCTTTACTTCGAAGTAGCAGGAATTTTAAGCATTCACAAGCATCCAATAGCATGTACTATGACAAATTACACGAAGAAAGTTTTGCGTTACTCAATGTGGGCTTGAATATAAGCAATATAAGCAACGATTTTGAATTAATTAAACTATTGATTATTAATGCATAATTCAATTAGTTGCCATTTATCTAGTTTATCATAATATCGAATATATCACTTAATTTCATTGTTATAATTTAAGAGTAATTACCCATAGAATTGAAACTATAAACATGAGATATAAGCTAAATTGGTAAGTCATTTCAATAACCTATTTTTATGTCTACATAATATGTATATCTTAGGTGTTAATTGATCAATAAGTCTTACATGTGTAGTTTAGGCGTTTTATCATTGTTTTTCATCTCGTTGTTTTAATCATGACACTTATTCAGTTTATATGAATTATCGATTAAGATTTGCATATCTAAATTAAATTGAATTGAAACGCTGTCAACTTTTTTAAATCTAATCAATTTTGGCTATTAATAAGTCATTTCAGTTTTTCGTACATAACATTGTGGTTGATCATTGTTCCGACTATTTTGTTGAGCTTACCAATTTCATGTATCGTGTAAACCAGCGTTTGTATGTGGATCCTTTAATTATGAATAATCTCACTTTTCAGTGTTTCTAGTGTTTGGAGTTTATCCAAGTTGTCTGGTAGATCCGTCTCTACATTCCAACTGTAGTGAACAATACTGTAAAGATGGATTGTCAGCAGTGATGCTCCTACGGATGTGTCGATGCTGTTTAATCAATCTGTCGTGTTATCTGTTGTAATTAAAAACATATATTACGCGATGTACACTGTAAAATAGATTTTGTGTATTTACATTATGTATAAAATATTCTTTGTGCAGCCTTGCAAACTTGCAAAACAAGTATCAATAACCATGTTTATCTCTTTGAGCGCCAATTGCATCTGCTTACAATAAAAATCACTTAAATAAAACAAAAGTTTGATAAATGGCTGCCATTTTTATTACGTAAAAGTTATTTATGTTCAAAATCTTCCTTTTGCCCCACACTAAAATGACACTCTCCTATTCCGTCATCAAAGTATTTAAAAGCAATAACTGTTTGTCTCAGTTCAATTCATCACCTCTGTATTTTTGAAGTGAATTTTTGTAGTTATCATACAATCGCAAACAATTAATAAATATCAGCATTAACAGGAATCAACTCATATAGGGAATTGTGGCCAAGAACAAGACCATGTTTGTTGATGGACAGAACTAAAAAACACAAATATTATAAAAGATAGATACACTAATGATTATTCTGCCTAATTTTGAAATATTTAGATTTTTGTTGTTTTAGAGAGAAGATTTATGAAAAAGTTCAGGACAAAGAAGAACGCATAGTGATGACAAGAGCTCGCTTGCCTAAAGGTGATAGGCAGAAGGATACTTAAGGTCATACATTTGTTTTAACATATTCAAGGAACATAAATGCTATAAGGTATCAAATAAAGGTTCAGTTGTCTTGTACATCGTTTATAACTTTTACTAATTACAGTTTCTCTCTGAAATTGTCCAATTGTCAAAAGAAATTGGAATACAATCTTAATAAAGGAAACAGAAGTATACCGCTGTTTTTTTCAATTTCAAATGATTTTAAATTCTATCACGTAAATTTAGTGTTGAAATGTATTGGAGATAAGTCATTTTGTTTTAAACTTATGTTTTAGTATTTAAGAACCTTTTGTCCTTTTTTTAAACAGTAGTTATTGAAAAAAAATGAATCAGATCTCGCCTCGATATAGTTTTTTTTTTGTGTTTAGGCGGCGTAAAGCAATCATCAATCAATCAATTTAATACACTGAATATCTGAGACTTGGATTGATGACCAAGGAGACACATATTTACCAAGGACAAAATGAAATAACATGACTCTGTATAAAACCTTTCATTATTCATATTGTATATCACCACACGATTATACAAAATAATTACCTGAACAGAATGAAATTTAGTGGCGAACGTACAGTGATGGAACAACTAAGTTGGCGAACGGACCAGGGATCGGTTTTATTGTCTCATCTCGTGAAAATGGATAGAAACCTTTGATATCTGTTGATTGTGACATGTTTACTGATATGGATTCGCTTGGCATATGTAGCATTTTGCTTATTATCCAGTGACATCATATTGTTTTTTGGATCTTGAAAAACAAAGGAATCTTTTTTGATGACGTGCCAAATCATTTGAAATTGACTGTCTGTTATTATTTGCAACATGAAAGGGAAATGTGGAATTCGTACTATAAACTGATAAAGAGCTTGCATATAGTATGGACACATGAACATCATTAAAGGCAGAATATTGACCTCTGGGTAACGTTTTGATTTGATGCTTTGATGTCTAGTTGGTTTGATATTTTAAATTTTTATTCACGTCACAAAAAGGCAACTTTTATTTAGGATGATTCTTTATTTCAACCTCTATACAATTTTCAGTTTAAAATATTTCTCATGTGTAATTACTTTAGACCTTCAAAGCAAAACATGGAATTAATTTTTAACAGCATAATTATTCACACTTTTTTTTTTGTACTTCCTTTTAACGCGATAATTTAATCAATGCGTTCGATTTTCTTCTTGATGTGATTTATTGCGGTTTCCAAGTCATCAATTTGTTTTTTAATTCAGTTGAGATATTCAAATTTTGCATCAACTATTTCAACATGAACAATGTCCATAAAAGTTATATATTTCCTAGGGAAATACAGTTTATATATGTGAACAATTCAATTTAAAAGGTATCAGAAATGATACAATTATAATAAACAAATACAAATTAATAACTTATATATATCTATAATACTAAAATAACGAAGTCCAATTTGATAGCCGGCATGACGTAAAAACGACAAATCAAAGAATTCAACTTTATATATAACTAATATAGGACAATGATGTTGATTGAAAATTACACCATTCCAGACCCTCTCGTTTTCCACATAATTAATATTACCAATAATTAACAAGTTAAGGGTCGAATCCGATATCGATACCAATAGTATATGTCACCTGTTACCCGTTACCTACTCTGTACGTTCCGCCCCTGTCAGGCACACCACCAAATGGTTTATTTGGGATTTGCTATATACATGGCTCATAATCACACATAAACTTCGTAAATATACAGGCATTAACACTACTTACTGTGGATAAATTATTATTCGTTGGATACCAATTTTCGTGGGTTTCGTGGGTACGAATTCAAATGTTCAACGAATAAACAAATTATGTAGGCTTTGTTTGCAGTGATTGTCAAAACCACGAAATATAATATCCACGAAAACGCAAGTTTTCCTCAATCCACGAAAATTGGTACCCACGAACATAAATGATCCCACAGTAATCAATCATTGTCACATGAAGCTTCCGGTGATAGTAAGAAAACCTGGACGGGTTCAAACAGAAAGATTTTGAAAGCAGAAAAACTGTGCACCATATAATCAACACGACTTTATCAGATGTCATGACAATACGAATACTAAAAGTCCAGGTTTAAAAAGGCGTAGGTACTTTATTTCAGTCACATATCCGCGATGTCGCGGGTGTGTTTTAGTTGATATTTACTATAATGAACATGATGGAGACAATCAACGTTAATAAACAATTCATCATAATGTTATTAAGAAATATATATCGAAGGTAATGTTTAATTCCTTTTGATTATAATCGTACTTTTGTGTGTTTATAAGGTAATTGATATTCTTTATGAATTAAGTTTACTTAAGCGCTACTTGAATAATTGATACAGGGAAGTTTTATTTTCTGTTTTGTTTTTGTATCCTGACTTCTAGCATTTACGTGTTTTTGTAAAATTGCTGTTTCTTTGCGTATCTTACTTTTTTTCTAGTATTTTACCAATACTATATTTTACTCAGCATCCAGCTTATCACATTAAGTTAAAAAAAATATGCTGGACATGCTGAATAAGATCAGATGCGATAGAGAAGGTAAAACAGTTTGAAAAAGGGCATGTCTACTGTCCTAGAGCTTATTAGGGGCCTAGTCCAGATGACTTGGTTGAAAGATAAAGATTTTGAATATGCAAATAAAAATGCTACCACAAGAAAGACAGGGCAAATATAATGTCAGTGAATTACATCCAAACAACTACATGGGTTGAAAGTATTAAATGCAAGTTTGACACAGAGGGTATACCAGGACTTTTTTGTTTACATGAAATATCATTGATGAGTGAATTTTATGTAATTTACTTTTGATAAAATGTTGCTTTATCATTTGTTTTATTAAAAACCTTAATGTTTTTCTACCCCAAGGCATAGATTGCCATTACCGTATTTGGCACAACTTTTTGAAATTTTCGGTTTTGAATGCAATTCCATTCCGCATTCGATTTGGTCTTTCAACCGCAAGGCAAGGAATAGGTGCAAAGACTGATGGCCTCGTTATCAAAAATCATGTGTCTTAATTGGGTGATGATTTAAAAAGGATTAATATATTTTAGCTAACACGTTAAAACGCGTCTAGTACAAAGCATGATGTAGTATATTATTGGTACCGTTAATGATACTGATATCACTGAGTCGATACTTCTGCTTGAGAAAAATAGGTTCGCAAGGGTAAAGACACACTAAAAGCCAACACTGGCATACAAATACAAATACAGTCTTATCAAAATTGTCTGCTCTAAATTTCTAAAGTCCACATAACACTTAATAAAAAACAAAAACAAAAACGACCGAGCAACACGAACGCGAACAATGCCTAGGGGTGTTAAGATACTCATGAAGAGTACGATTTTCTGCCTGAGTGGTGGCTCATGTCGTATTATCATGTTGAGATAAGTTAAACATATTCGTAGTCATCTGTGACACAGATATATCATACCGGTCAACCGGGTTGTGACAGCATGGGTAATACTTTGGATAAAATAACTTTAATTTTATTATTTGGATCCCCTTGTACAATTGCTTCCTTGTAGCAACCCTCTATCAAAAGAATCATGATACGAAAAACAAGATCTCAATATCGTATCAACTAGAAAAAATATACCTCATACGCAAATGTTGCTATATAGAAATAGAAAGTTAAAAATTGGAAAACTGTCATCATTATTTTACTCGTAAAGCTTTGTTGTCAACCGGCCTTAAATGTCAATTTCTAGATGTATATCAGGATATGAGGCATACGTTTTGACTTCGATTGGGTGGATGCGTTCAACATAAGTCACCAAACTTTGGATTATGCAGAGGGATGACATAATCGTTATTGCGAAACGTGAAGTTAAAGGTTAATGCTAGCTTCATTTCATTCTTCCTGAGAAATTCCTGTATAAAATGTCATATGACTAAAGGAAAGACAAGACGGCAAGAAGTGAAATACAGTTGGTTCCTATGGCAATGCTGATTGTTGGCTAAAAAACACGTCTTTAAAAAGTAAAGCATATGTTGTTAATAAAAATAATCAAGCATCTTGATTATATCAGTTTTAGAGAATATGTTTGAATCAGAATGCTTATTTAAAACAGATGGTTTACCCTTTCCTTAGACAATATATAAGTTTCTATGTTGGCCATTCTCTTAAAAGAAACACAGATGGACTATTGTCACAGATACCCAAATTGCACCGAGTACTCAAAGTGCACCCATTTAGCAAAAAAAGCATATATATATATATATATAGACTTAACAGTTTGTATTTTTATGATTTTACATTATGCACGTCTTTCAACATAGCTAAATATATCTAAATATAAACAAAACGTTCACGGTATACATCAACAGATGAAGTTTCTACTGGAAAATGTAAAATATACGGAAACCATGTGACGTCCACGACAAGTAAACTTTTAAAAATGACCATTATAACTATGTTACATGCATCAATCTATAATGCAAAAAAATGAATAGCCAGCACGGATTATTGTCAATTATTGTAAATATTTCGATAAATAAAACAAAACATCAGTTATTTGATTTTTACGGATGTGAATTTAAGCATAGATGCAATTTAGGTGCTCCTCATAATAGATCGTTTGGATGTCAGTTCAAACCACTGTTTTATTGAATTGCTGGAACTATATAGTAAATAACGATGCATTTACAAAATAAACCCAGAATAGAAACTTATGTCTGGAAAGTAAAAACGCCTTACAACAAAATAATAACCAATTAAACAAATAATCAAGTGACAATTCTGCTTCGATTCGTATCAAATTGATTTGAATCAAACCAGAATTGACCCAACAATATCGTTTTAAAAAAGTGTGGTTTAACTTTTGAATGAAATACCCACAGCAACGTAAAATTTTTACGTTTCGAATAGTCATATGACATGTGATTTGTGTGTTGAATTAGAAAGACGTTGGCGTGTTAAATTTTTTTTTATGCAATTTAACATTTTCGGAAACGATTTATATTAGGGATGTCAAAAGATCTGAAATTTGATACTCGCGTACTCGGTCATGATACTCGGGAGTACTCGAGTACTCGGATAATTCTTTGACGTATTGTTAAAAGTATCGATTTTTGTTTTGAATAGTGTATTTTTGTTGTTACCTTAAACCAAAATATAATATGATAACATCACTTGACATCTTAACGAATGTCATACGTATTATTGCAGAACTCAAACTGTATGACTAAGACATATAACTTGATCATTGGTTATGTATTTAACTCCTCCTTCATGTGTCAATAGAACGCTGACTTATAGTTGACCGCCGTTTCTAAGAATAACATATCATAATAGCAATTATTGTTTGTGTGTTCATGTATCTAATCAGAAACAATACATCCCAATAAAATCATTTAATGTGTTATTAAAGTCAGACTTGATAGACACGCTGTATTATTTGTTCCCGTGGAGTTAGTAATTTTGATATAACGACGTGTCACATAATTTGCCAACTACTATATTAGTAAATATTGAACTTCAAATTACTTGCATAAAACATATCTATTTATAAATTAAAGAATAATAAAGTTTAAAACAAACATTTATTACATTAAATGTACATCTCATACCATTCACGTGTACAAAGAATTATTGATTAAAAATCAAAGGTAAGTTTACGGCTGATGAGTTATTGTTCCATGAAAATGTTGATCTGTAATAGTTATCCCATGAGGACGCATTGTGTCAGTGTAAGATCATCCCGATTGTCGGAGGCCAGAGGGTGATCTTACACTGACACAGCAAGTACGAATGGTATAAGTATTTTACATCCCAGCTGTTCAAGATTAAATAAAGAAAACATTTACGGTTCATAGAATCTAGTTTAGAACGCAACACAATCATTATAATATACTTTATACTAGAACACACCCGCGACATCGCGGTTCCGTGACTGAATTAAAGTACCTACGCCTTATGTTTAGCCTTTACTTTTTGTATTCGTATTGTCATCTAATAAAGTCATGCTGATTATAAGGTGCACATTTGTCTGTGCTTTAAAAATCTTTATGATTGAACCCGTCCTGGTTTTCTAACTACTTCTGGTAGTAAGACCCGTCTAGGCCAGACTGGGAAACTGGGAAGGCTAATGCTCACATTTAATCTGTACTGATACGGTAATTTCAGTGTCCTACTTTACACAATATCCCATGGTGGTGCTCCTATTAAAGGAGGAAGATACAGAACATACATACATACTTAAACCGGAAACTATATGTGACATATACTATTAGTATCGGTAGCGGATTCGACCCGGAACTTGTTAATTATTGGTTATATTAATTATTTGGAAAACAAAAGGGCCTGGAATGATGTAATTTTTAATCAACACCATTGTCCTTTATTAGTTATATATAAAGTTGAATTCTTTGAATCGTCGTCTTTATGTCATGCCGGCTGACAAATTGGACCTCGTTATTTTAGTATTATAAATATTACTATATAGTATATACCATTAATGAGCCCCGAACACAGTGTTTAAAATAATAAATTAACAGAGAGTTTGTATCCTTTCTCATAGCATCGCCTTTGTTACATTCTTATGCCATTTCACTTAGTCTAGTACTATACACAATGCTATAGCCTTTTACTATACACAATACGATAGTATTACACTCTACACAATGCTATGACATAACACTGAGAATGATCCTGTAGTAGATGCTAAAGTATCATATTTGATGAACATGTATGTTTTCATCTTGAAAATGCATAAACTATTTGAAACGCCTTTTATAGCCAACAAATGGGTTTTTCTCATTGTTGAAGGCCGTACGGTTCCCTATACTTGCTTAATCCATTTAATTTTAACTTTGGTGGATAGTTGTCTCATTGGCAATCATACCTCATCTCATTATTTTTATACGGGAAGTTGAAGAAAGGGATACAATCGAAATAGGATTTTTTTTTTAAAATAAAAGTTGCGTCACGTGCATGTCATGCACCAGACAGACAAATACAATGAATTTTGATGTAGACTATATTGCGCAAAATACTCAAATGGCGAGGATGAAAAGATGCAGAGAAATAGGTTTACTTTTTTAAATACAAACATGCAGAAATAAGGTTAAAGAAAGAGGTGTATACGCAATTCCAATATAATAACCGATTACTTAAACTTGTATTGAATCATTCTGTCAATTCTGTTAACCGGGACAAATTACAGTGTAATAAATACAAGTAATAGCATTATAGCATAGAAGTTGTGGCGACGTTACTGTAGACATCAATGACGTCGCCAAATGTTTTTATTTTTTTTCCGCTTAAAGTCGAACTTCGACAGGGAATAGCTTGAAAACTAGCCCGGTTGCTAGGACTTTCTTTGCATCAATGGATTCGTCGTTCATTTTTGAATCGTATATCAATTATGAAAAAAACTGTGGACCAATAACAAGGAAAATCTTGATGGTCTAAAAATATCTGCCGATTTTCCTTATTTTTCCTATGTATCCTTTGTATTTTTGTGGTATCATGCTGTTGATTTCAACATCTCTTATCTATAAAACGAAAACGATTACCCCTTTTTTATTTTGTTTTCTGGTGTAATTGTCCAAGCAGAATCCATATTTAAAATTTAAAAACAATTCTGTGTAGTAGTTTATTACGTTCACTTCGCCTTAAGATCATAAGGACACAATCTTGAATTGTAAGTAAACAGGAAAGCGTAATTCCAAACCACGGAAGCAGATGTTCTGATCAACATCGGCCACATCCTGGAAAAATTGTTTACATAAGTTATTTTTAAAACCTCAACTTGATATATTTATAATCAGTATGAAAGGAAAGGAAGTCGGATCAGGACTCATTTGATGTAGCTTCTATCGTGTAAATGTAAATACACTTAACAATACCACTTAAACGTATATTTTACTATTTATAAGTGATGATTTTCCTTGTTTCACAAACATAACGGTTGCATTCTAAGTTTACATTTTTTGGGGATGAAATAAACAATCATATTTTTTCTATTTATTTTTAAATAATGGAGGCTGTACATTTCGAAATGACCTATAACATATTTTCTTGAAGGCAATTAGAAAAATATCATTTTTGGAATGATTTTTACATCCGAAATAGGTCATAAATAGAGATTTTTGGTAAATTTAACAAAATGGTCCAGATTTTCAATGAACCATAGAGCGCAGGCGTTGTCAAACTAAATCTTCAAGTCAGATGTATAAAGTGTCATCACAAACATTATGTTAAAAGATCTTATTGTCGACGCACGTGCTCTATGTTTCCTGTCAAAAACATCAATGGAACTTTTCTCGGAAAATCAAAATGATTGCTATTTTGACGTCATTAATATAAAGGAAGTACGTAAATTTTCAACAAAAAGACACATTTCCTATTTTGTCATTGTGATAGCTATAATTGATATTGGTCAATAATTCCTAATTTAACTTTAGCTAGAAACATTGAGACATTTTAGGGTTATATCGAACATATTCCTTTTGAATGAACCACAGCAGGCCATTGTGGTATATATATAAATAAGAAGATGTGGTATGAGTGCCAATGAAACAATTCTCCATCAAAGTCACATTTGTAAAATTTCATAACAAACATTATGGCAAAGGGTCTTTTTTTTCTACTGATGTTCTATACTGTTTTCTGTCCAAAAATCAATAGAAATTTACCCGTTTTCCTTGAGTTTTCTTGGAAATTCAAAATGAGTGATTTGTAAATGTTGTATTAGCTATGATTCATTGTGATATTAATCAACTAATCCAAATTTAAAATTTGGACTAGAATTACGGAGCATTATAGGGCTTTATCGAAACTTCTCCTTTTGCATGAATCACAACAGGCCACTGTGGAATATATTGCATATTTCACATAAATAGTTTTTATTGAATCAAAAGATATATACTTTTAATATTAATCAGTGAGTTTGATGTATATTATGTTATTTTCATAAACATATATATCTCCATCGTAAGAACGCAAAATAGAAAACAAAATGCATTATATTTATAAGTACAGGTTAAACTACAAATAAGGTAATTATACAGGAAGCCTAAAGTTCAGCTAGAGGAAAAACAAGTAGGAGGTTTGTATGCATGGAAATTTATATTTTATTTTTAGATAAAACAATTCCTCCCTCATCATTCTATTTTTAAAGATGATGATTCAATTATTTGTTCAGTTCAGTATAATATAATACAATAGACTTGCTAGGAGAACTTAAGTTAAGAGGTAAGAAAATACAAATGAAATTATATATATATTTTTTTTTTCATGAAAGATAACATCAAAGTCATTTAAATCGTTAGAAAACGTAATGAACGCAAGAACTAAAATTTTCAACAAAAAGACGTATTTCCTATGTAGTATTTGTAAATGTTGTATTAGCTATGATTCATTGTGATATTAATAAATTAACCCGTTTTCCTTGAGTTTTCTTGGAAATTCAAAATGAGTGATTATTATGACGTAATGAATAGAAAGCAAGAACTGAAATTTTCAACAAAAAGACGTATTTCCTATATAGTATTTGTAAATGTTGTATTAGCTATGATTCATTGTGATATTAATCAATTAAACCAAATTTAAAATTTGGACTAGAATTACGGGGCATTATAGGGCTTTATCGAAACTTCTCCTTTTGCATGAATCACAACAGGCCACTGTGGAATATATTGCATATTTCACATAAATAGTTTTTTATTGAATCGAAAGATATATACTTTTAATTTTAATCAGTGAGTTTTATGTATATTATGTTATTTTCATAAACATATATACCTCCATCGTAAGAAAGCAAAATTAAAAACAAAATGCATTATATTTATAAGTACAGGTTAAACTACAAATAAGATAATTATACAGGAAGCTTAAAATTCAGCTAGAGGAAAAACAAGTAGGAGGTTTGTATGCATGGAAATTTATATTTTATTTTTAGATAAAACAATTCCTCCTTCATCATTCTATTTTTAAAGATGATGATTCAATTATTTGTTAAGTATAATATAATACAATAGACTTGCTAGGAGAATTTCAGTTCAGAGGTAAGAAAATACAAATGAAATTATATATATTTGTTTTCATGAAAGATAGCATCAAAGTCATTTGAATCGTTAGAAAACGCAATGAACACACACAAATAGATATATATAATATATTATTAATTAACTACTCTGTTATTGGACTTAATATCATGAAAACTGCCTATGCAATACAAAAGTGTCAACTCGGCCAATACAGAATAACTCGGCCAATATTGATTTTTTTCCGTATTGGCCGAGTTCTGATCCGGCTAATACAGGATTTCGGAACGTCTCTAGTTTTTAGATCGAAAGTCATGATAAACACAAACGTAAAGTACACAGTCGTTTGGAAGACGCAGTTTTATTTTATTAACCATAAACATGCCAAAACATTGAAACACATTCAGTTAGGCATATATTTCAGACTGGAGACGGTCACATTCATTTAAAAAAGCATTTTGTAAGCAGACAATTGAATTATTTCAGGTTTGGGCAACGAGTAGATTATCACAAAGTTCATTTCTTGAGGTACAAATCAATATACTGTTTACTTTCGCTTCTCATGTTTTGTGTAAGTGTCATTTATCTTTCAACCCGAACCAGGCATATGAATTGTTGAAGGAGGACCTGTAATTGTCCAAGTCTTCGTTTTTCGTTCAGTTGTTTTATGGATAGTTGTATCTTTTTCAATCATATTTTATTTTTTTGTAAATAATCCTTTTTGTTTCTGCATTACTCATGTAATGGCAGTACCTTTCCAATTACTATGTGTTGCGTTTAAATATGAATTGTAACACTTTATAGTGACTGGAGAGGGTGAAAAAATCATCAGAAATGTAGAAGACCCCTGGAAACAGCACCAGATCATTTGATATTGCAGCTTAAAAAGGAACTCAGACTTATATAGTTCCACTTCAAAGTAAAGAATGTTAATCTCTTGTGAAATGAAATAAAAATATGTTAACACTGTAGTTAATTAATAAAGATATCATTACGCCTCAGGCCAATACAGCAAGCCTCGGGCCAATAACAAAGCCAATACAGAAATACTCACGTAATAATATCATAATATATAATGCTATCGTAGGGACACAAATATAGAAATGAAATATATGTTCATCATCTATAATGACAGGTTAAACTACAAGTATGATAATAATAATGTGCAATCAAAACAGTTGCATTGATAAGTTGAATATTGAAAATACTATAAAATCCTTGTTATTTTTTCATAAGTTTTGAAAGAAAAAAAATGACAATGTTAAATGTATGAAAAGTCTAGAGAGAATCATATCCCGCCAAATTTTCAATTGCAGTTATCTCGAAAACGAGCACACAGTCCCTACATTTTTTCTGGTCTTTTAGTTTCTTTATTTATATACTATCAATTTATAGCAGTCTTTTAAAAAGCTTGTTATTTTGAAACAGAGGAGCGAACATCCTTAAACATATTTCATTGTTGTAAAGGAATGCGCGTTGAGCAAACACAACATTTGCGACTTCTGCAATTTTTGTTAAAGGCGACGATTGTGTTTGAAAAAAATATTGAAACGACTTGTCTAAACCAAGAAATAGAAAATTAGAATTTTCACTTTTTATATTTGAAATATTAAGCTAAATCAGTCCGAGAGGATAACATTATTTATGTAAAGCTAATTTCTATATGAAAACAGAATTGAGATGTCATTTAATATACAATTAATCTGCAGGCTACTATGCGAATATCCATGTAATATAAGTAGAGGTAAGTCATTTTTAAATATATTTTTGTGGAAAATACTTCCTAAAATTAAAACAAAATTATAATATTATATTTCATGTTGTAGGGTTTTATTAATGTAAAGCATAACTATGGATCTTAACCGGGTGAGTTTTGTAAGACAAAAATACACTGCTAAAAAAATTTGGCCCCACTAGATTAGAAATGGACGAACACATCTCAGCGTCTGTTATATTTTCGGAACAGATGTAAGAATAATATGAAATATGTTCATAAAAACATCACATATTTCTCTGAACACATATCATGTTCTATGTTGCTGGTAATAGACATTGTTTAGGAAGTTCTATTAATCATCTTTCGATGTTTTAAAAATAATTTTAAAAAGAAGGATGCATGATGTATTAAAAACATCTTTTTTTTAATTTGAATGAAATAGCTTACTCAACCATTTCATGTAAAGTGTGTTGAATAAACAAAGTTAGTATATCGTAAGTGTGTTTAAGTGATAAAAACAGTTAAATGAGTTCTCAATTTTGTATAGAAGTCTCTGTATTTTTTCAGCTTCCATCCTTAATTCTGTCTCTGTTAGTACTGGAACCATTAGGTCTGACACCACAGATGACAGTCCTTGTTGCCATAGTAGCATTATCAGTGTTAGAGATTATATCCTGTTTTTTCTTGTTTTAGTGAAGTAAGTACTTATTAGTTAGATGACTAAATATACATATTTTAAATAGTAGTTGTAAGATTTTACGTTGTGATTTTATTGATCAGTTTTCTATGATCAAACACATTTGATATGATTTGTTTGATATCAACAATTTGTTTGTAATAACCTTATCATGTACGTTCAAGACCAAAAGTTTGAAAAGCTATTATATAAATTTTTTTGACAGAATAAAACCCAAAACGGCTTACACAGAACAGCAAAAACTGTTCCAGTATGCAAATATATCACTTTGGTCATCAAGCACACTCATACTTGGTCGGATTATTTGTCGTCATATTCTCTTGATTGTGACATATCGTCAGTTTGATTTGACAATTTTTATTGAAGTTATGGGATATTGACCATTTTTTGTTAGTATTGATACAATGACACCTTGTGTTGCAACTCCATTGGTTCCGTTTTACAGATATTGCTCATACTTCATAGAATTGTTTGAAATCATGTGCATTTTTTAAATTGTTTACCATCCTTTTGATCTAACTATTTTTACGGAAGTACAGTGACAATAACACCCTGTGAAAAAGTAAAATAAAAAATACCGAACTCCGAGGAAAATTCAAAACGGAAAGTCCCTAATCAAATGGCAAAATCAAAAGCTAAAACACATCAAACGAATGGATAACAACTTCTCTGAGACCATTTGACAGAAAGCTCTTTTACTTGATACTGTTGTTTTCTATCATGTGTTGTTGACCATTTTTGATCAGAACATTGTTACGGAAGTTATGGGACTATGATCATTTTTTTCTGTAGTCTAGCAATAACACCTTGTGAACGCAATTCCTATGAGATCGTTTTACAGAAACCTGACATATTTGTAAGGATTGGTTGCCATCATCTACTGTCATTTTGATTCAACCAATTTTATTGGACTTTGACTATTTTTTTGGACTATTGTAATAGTGTCACCTTGTTAACGTAACTACTCTGAGACCGCTTAACACAAAGCTCTCATAGTTGAAAGGATTGATTGCCATTATGTGTAAATGACCATATGTTGTTTTAAAAATGCATATTTTGTTTAGCCAGTTGTTGTTTAGAAAGGTAGATTTTGTTTATATTGTAGGATGACAAAGAGAGCACAGAGTTATTAGATGATGATGGAACAGAACTTGAAACAGAAAACAATAAGGTCAGAGACGAGGGAGATGTTGGAAAGCCAGTTGAGGAAAGAAATGAAGCAGATCATAATGAGGTCAGACGTGAAGACCAATTGGATATCGGAAAGGATGACAAGATACAACAAAGTCATCCTAAAACTGTTATGGATGAGACAGTGGTACAAGATGGGGTTGGAAATGAAGAAGAGAAAAAAAAAAACGAAACTCCAGATGTCAACGGTCAAGTAACAGATGGTGAAAAACTCGATGATGCAGATATGCAGATTGTTCAATATGATGAAAGATTGCAAATAAATGATGGAATTCTCTTGGATGGAAAAATTGAGGAAAGTGAATGCACAGAAAATGTAAGTGAGCCAAAAGTTATTGTAGATCCCCGGATATATCGAGTTCGTTCAGAAACAATGACTATACTATCGTGATCTTCTGATGAGTTAGCATTTCTTTGTTGTAATCAAGGTATTTCGTGATTGCAAAGTGAAACAGTTGACAACAAGTATCTGTAAAATATCCTTAATTTCACCAAAAATTTCCATAACGCACGATATTAAGCCATGTCGTTTAAACGTTCCAGTAAACTCTTTAACTATGACTATCATTCTTTCTACAGTCAAATATATCCTTGAAAAAATTATGTGGGCGTTGATTCAACTAATTGTGAAAGTCAGAGTCTCTAAAATTGTGCAATAAGGTCAGCATTTTTATATTTTGTTACGCTCTAGGTAAGCTACTTTTGCCGATACTTAATTTCAAGATCAACTACATTATCTCATTAAACAATGGTTTTTCAAGATGTCTCAATTGATGGCTTTCGCCCGTGCATGATCATATAACATGCATTTATGGAATTAATTAGCAAGGGTCTATTCTCGACAAGAAAACTTCTTCGAATGGAAGAACGACTGAAAACGATAGTACATAAGATTACTGTTAAAGTTACAAATACCATGCGTTTGTGTCTCAATTTACTATCAAAATTTCAAGTGGTTTTAGATCTTTATTTTCCAATAGTTGTGTACATGCATACCAATTAAGTTTAATAATAGGGAACAGGACACAGCTGAACAATTTTGAGATTTCGTTTTCATGTGAAGTATGGGACTTTTGCTATATGTTGACTCTCGTATCCAAATGACACATTGTGAAACACAATTTAGATACTTATTCATACGGCGCATACCAATTTTGCTGATGTTAAAGTTTACATTTGGTTTAGTCAGTTGTTGTTTAGAAGTAAAGATTTTGTTTAGCCAGTTGCTTAGAAGTGTGGATTGTATTTTGCCAATTGTAGTTTGAATTTGAAGATTATGTTTATACGGTAGGATATAATGATGGCACAGAGTTATTATATGCTGTTGGAATAGAAACTGAAACAGACGACAATGAGGTCAGAGTCGAGGCAGATGTTAGAAATCCAGATAATCAAAGGAATAAAGCACACCATGCTGAGGGTAGAGGTGAAGACCAACTGGATATCAGGAAGGATGATAAGATACAACAAAACCATCATGAAGCTGTGAGGGATGAGACAGAGGTACAAGATAAGGTTGATCATGAAATGAAGAAGAGTGATACACTATAATTTACATATTGTTCTTGCTTTTAGAAATAAAGTAAAAACAAATATAGCAGGCCTACAACCGTACTATATCAGACGCGTAACACATGTATATCCACTTAAAACTCATTCGTGGCACTCGGAGTAAACCTGTTTGTATGTAAAGCAACTATTAAATTGGTGAGCTTGTAAAACTAATATTTCGACAAAACTGTGTTAAAGTTGACTTTGGTCATCTGTTTCCCTTCTTAAAAAAAACCCTTATTGTTTCGAATGACAGCTATTGAAAAGGGCTATTAATGTGTTATGCTATGAGAAAATAAGGAAAACAGTGATGTCAGTTCAAGATAGCCAGACTAGAATATATATATATATATATGTATATAAAACTTTCTATTTTAACAAATTAATTTGTAGTTAGATCTTTTAGACAGTTTAATGCCTTATCATATTGGGGATGAAAAAATATGTCATCCATTGAAATTCTCTATACACCTTTTAACGGATATCTCACAAACAAGATATCTTACTTCAGAAATGACATTGCTTTATGGAAAAGAGATTTGACACAGATCATTTGATTAGACCTTGATATTGATGTAGGTTACTAGTAACATCTACACGTCTTATGATGTTTTAACATCAGATTCATGCATATTTGGTCAACACGTGTCATGTTGTCTAGAACATATAACAAGTAAAGTGTCCTTAATTTGCAGGAACAGATACAAATAACGGGACGTTTAGCAAGAAACAATCGATCAGCCATACTAAGTAGAACGAGTGTTACTACTGTATAATTTGATTTTCCATTTGTGATTATTCATAATACATTTGTTAATATTATTGTGAACAAATCACATTTTCGTTAGATAACGTTGAAGAGGTGATCAGAAACATGTTGTGTTTTTTTTAAAATGGAGCTTGATCGACAGCAAAATATCATTTTCAAATGTCTAAATGTATGTTTTGAAACTACAGGGATCACCAGTTGTTCATGATGTTACTGCAAAACCTAGGAGAAATTTCAGAAACGGCCTTTACATTGAGGTAATGCAATTTATTTACAATAATGTTGTCCAATTTATATTTTGACATTTTTCGTTCACATAAAATGCCAATGCCACCTTATCGGCCATGACACTTATGACATGTGTACACTGTGTAATTAATAAAAATCCATGTTTTTGAAAGGATTGAGTTTAAAATTAGCAAGCTCATCAACATCGGTTACAATTAAACAAATGTCTGGTGCAATATATATTCTACTTGTCTCGCTCTCATAAGGGGTCCGAATTGTCATTCAAACTGAGTAATCTTTAAACTGGTTCAGGATGTCTTTAAAACTTGTTCGAGTTGTCTTTAAACGATTCCGAGTTGCCTTTGTCTGAGTTGTCATTTACTCGACTCATTTTATCTAAACTTGACAAGATTGATTATAATTATGTCTACATATTTCGGCTACAAGTGATATACATAATACGTGCATAATTTCTTGAAACTTGTATAAACAATCAGGAGTATATGACCTTAAATGTAGATCTGTTTCTAATTGTAGCGTCTTTATAAAAGTAAGGGGATGAGGTATGATTGCAAATGAGACAACTATCCAGCAAAGTTCAAATAAGGAGGATGTAAGCAATCATAGGCAATCTTACGGCCTTCAACAATGAGAAAACCCCATACCGTACAGTCGGCTAAAAAGGCCCTGACATGAAAAATATGCCGTTTAGAAGAAACTACAGACAGCCTGTAAAATCGGAATATCATGATCTATATTTATGTTGACTCCTCATAAGAGTATTTACCTTGATGAATAGTTCGTACTGTTAGCATGTTTTCTGGGAAAACAATTAAATATATAATAGACAGGAATTAAATATAGAAATCCAAAACATGATAAATAGTTTAATATGAATGAAAATTACTTTATAAATGAAGCCATCATTCAACTTGATACCATAAATATCGTCCTTAAATGGTGAAATTCAATCAATTTATACATATAATCTTGAAAAGACTTTAAAAATTAAAAAATTAAAAGCAATAATGATCTTCGAACTCACTATATAATTTTCCCTGACCATGACAGGAGTTCTTTAAAACTAATGACGATAGAGAAAATATAACCGTTTTATTATATATTGAAAAGAATATTGGAGAAATTAATTACAGCACAATAGTTATCTTACATCTGATTTACAAATCATTTTATATCTGACCAATATTTTAAAAGTACTTGGAAAACAGATCTGTTTTTTGAAGAAAATAATGTTGTATCTTGATTTCCTCATAAGTATGTGAGGTGATTCAGTATCATATTACCTCAAGAAGAATTATATTTTATCATTTCACAAAGGATATATTCAAATTGATAAAAATAATAAAACTAAATTATGTATTGATCAAGTGGAATCTCAACTCATCACAAACATACTAAATCTTTTAATGAAACAATTGTATTCAATTTTAGACAAAACGACCATTGGATTTGAGCAGTAAGTATAAATACTTTCTATTCACTAAAATGTTTTCTTAGGAAAAATAACCACGGATTAATCGCTTTTAAATTACATAACAGTGAAAATGGGGAAGTAACAATATTATTATCTCTCCCATTGTATGGCGTTTACCTATCTCTTTTAATGTTCGTTCATGTTTACACTTTTCAAACTTTGTTAAAAGTTGCTGTGCTCCTTTTAGAATAGTTGCACTAACAAAGTCACGAGGAAGAAATTCCGTAATCGACTCTACATCAGCTTTACGGTTAACATCACGAATTGGTTAACCGATTTGATGCATCTGTGTCTCAACTCACTAACGATATGTTTTTGAAAATAAATTGATGATCTGGTACTAAAGAATGCGAAGCATCTCATAATTTCTTCAAATAATTGACCTAAAAATATGACGACCATAGAAAGTTTGACAAAATATCAACATTTCCTACCTCGCTTTCACTAACAAGCAGATATAAGATAAGTTGGGCATGCAGTGGAGTAATGCATAATTACAAACTGAGCTAATATGCGTTTCATTATTGCTGAACCCTTTTATATTCATGTCAGGTAATGATAAGAACATTTATTTATTTCCTATCATTTTTCCAAAATGTTTCTTTTTTTTTTTAAATCTATTGCTTTTGGGATCCTTTGCTAACAGTTATGGATACAGTATTACTTTCACTCCCATCGTTTGGCGTTTACCTATCTCTTTTAATGTTCGTTCATGTTTATATTTTTCAAACTTTGTTAAAAGTTGGTGTGCTCCTTTCAGAAAAGTTGCTCTAACGAAGTCACGAGGAAGAAATTCCGTAATCGACTCTACATCAGCTTTACCGTTACCATCACGAATTGGTTAATCGATTTGATGCCATGTACTTAGGTCAGGTTTAGGAATTTTGTCAGATGTTCAAACTCCTTGGGTTTTTTCCTACGATATAGGGTAAATATTTTGCCCCATAACACTCATTTTTCTTTTCATATAAGCATTCAATAGCTCATAAAAGGTCATTTACCAAAATTTAAACAGATTCTAGATTTCTTTTCTTTCGATTTGAGACCCAAATAATACCAATGCAAATATAAGGTAAAAGTCCGAGTCAGCCTTTTCCCGCCATTTCAAAAAAATTGAATATCTTGAAAAGAAGTTCCATAACCTATCAATATTTTTAGCTTATTGTGTTCCTTAACTAATGTTCTTCTGACTTATAGTATCAATTTTAAATTCTAGATTTTTTTAATTTCACCTAAGTACATCCTTTACTCACTAGCGATATGTGTTTGCAATCTTAATATTTAAAACCAGAATAGCAATCCGATCTGTAATTTACCAGATTGGTAAATTTTCGCTTAGTGTGGATTTGCATACGGATGTTGCATGGATAACAGGAGACGTTTTCTCCGTTGATGAAGTCGGACCGCTCAAACTGAAGTTTATGTAATTTCCACAGTTTTTTGTTTATTACCTTGACTTGCATCTTCTTAATATATTTATGAAATTTGCACAATTGCGAGCCGACATTTGTAGCAAAATTGATTATTAAACTGAATAACAAAAAAAAAAAAAATAACCAAATTTTTTTCGACAAGGACTTACGCTTTGTCTTTAAAAATGTATATCCGATGTTTGCAATATTCAGAAAAAAGTTATGTAGAAGTTCATAAAAGTCAATCATTTAATATGACTTATCAATAGGAGTACACGAGAGGTTGTCATATTTGGAGTAAAATCTGCAAACCTGCCGGCGCACATGAGATCAACCCTAGTTTTTGGTGATGTTCGTATCGCTCAGTTTTTTGGTATTCTTTGTTGGGTTTGGTCGTTTTTTCTAATTTATTTTCCCATTGGCGATTTCTGTTTGTCGTCGACTTATGAGTTTGAATATCCCTATGGTATCTCCTTCTTTTTTCAAATAATTTGATATATAAATACATTTAGCATTACTGCAATCAACACTTCAAATATAAGCAGCAAAATGCAGAGGATATACAGTAATAGAATGGGACATGCGTACTTCTATTACACGTACATGCAACAATGAATCACATATTCCCTTTTGTCTACATTCGGTCTTCAACAATAGACCGGTAAACATACTAATTGTCAAATGGAACTAAGAATGGTCAATATGTATACATGAAATCTTGTATAATAATAAAAGTTTTGTCATAATCACCGCTCGTCAAAGGGCGAAAAACATTCTTCCAACAGCTCTCATATATTAAAATGTTTCTTCTAATTTAATTTCAAAACTATCGTATGTTGAACGATACAGTTGCTTTTATAGTTAACCATGCATTGTGTTGCCATCATATGCTCATACAATCAATTCTACATTAGACTGGCTGCGTATTTTGTTGAATCGTCAGCTTTCTAAATATACACACTTATTGTTGTATCGTTCTATGAATGAATTATTGTTTAATGGTTGTTTTTTTTCCAATGCAGACGTAAAAGATTTGGTGAGTACTACATTATTAAGAAAGAACAACACTAAATCTTGACCCCAATGATTTTGTTTGTTAAATTCATTAATTTCAATCTTGCATTGCTCGTTTGTCTTAAAATCAAAGAAAGGGACAGCCATTGCATGCCAAAGCACTACATTAACTTGTCTTGTCCTAAAACAAATGAATATATCTTTAATAGCATATAAAAGCGTACTGGTTCACAGAACAAAAGAAGCATTATATAACAATTCAAATGAGAAAAAAGACCTGATTTATGTACAAAACAAGTACTTAAGATTTGAGAAACAATCAAAATTTGCCCCCTTTTTACATTTTATTCTCTTTTTTATTATTAAGAATTATCAGTCAACAATTGTTATACAATAACCAAACGTCACTCAGCTTTCATTTAATACAAACATTACTAAAGTATCCTACATATTTTAAAATTTTAAGTTTTGCACAGGTTTGAACTGTTTTGTTTTAAATTTCTGTTTGGGCCCGAATAATGGTGTTTCACTCTTATATAAGTATATATAGTGTTCAATATATTTACAAGTCAAAATGTATTCATTTTTTTCTAATAATGTTATGAAAAATATTTTATATTTAATTACTCAGGTAGGTTATATTGACATTTTGTTACTTGATATTATTATCTTGATGATATGTTATGATATGTCATAATTTTCAAATGTTATTATCGTCTGTATATCATTTTTCGTACCACATGTAAAAGAGGAAAACGTCCAGTGCCTACATATGATTAAAACTCCATAACTTTAATTTGATAGTATTGTTCAGTTGATTTTACAAACATTTCGGTGGTATTTAAGGGCAGGTTATCTGTGGCAGAGGTGGTTCACCGGACTACTTCCATTATAAGCAAGTCGCCAGCGTTAATTTGCGTTTCAGATACATACTTTATAAATAAACCTTACAATTGCTACAATTGACAAATCATAAAATGAAAACCCTAAATACAATATAAGTATATATGAGTAAACATTACTACAACCGACATATAGTAAATTTATAAAACCATTTCTATGAGATGATGTTTTTGAAAGGTGAAATCAAAAAAAAAAAAATTGTTGCAGACCATTGAATTTTCTTGTAATTCTACTTCGATATATATTGAATATGTAAATTATACTTAGGCAACACCTGTATCCTTATTCATGATTACTTACATAAGCATTCACGAATTGTCATCATCTTCAGACCTTATTATACCTTCTGAGCATGTCATTATTTTTTATTGTATTGTTCATGTTTTAATAACAAACCACGTCACACGAAAATGTAAATCCTTATAATCCTATCCAATGATTTAAATATCTGGTTATTGTCAATTATACCTATGATATTAGTATACTATTATAACTTCAATTGTCTTAACAAGCTAAATTAAAGTTTCAATCCTAAATAAGCTTAAACTGGTAACACAAGAAGTCCGAGTCGTTCTTATCTACTTTATATGAAAATGCAGAAAGACTAGCAATACGTAAAAGATGGCCTCAACTTCTTGAAAACAGTTGACAATTTGATATATACATTCAAAATAATAGTTTGTTTCGGCTACCTTCAGCATATCTGCAGTTATTCGTTATTGTCTTCTTTTTTTTGGGGGGGGGACCTAATAAACAACTCGTTTCAATTAAGTAGATGTTGTGCATACTTGTACGCCCTCCTTTAAGTTTCCGAGGAGGTATTTCAAGTATTTAATTTCAAAAAGAGGACACAAGACTTTCATATAAAATAGGCATATCCACAGGGCGTCGAATTTGTCAGGAAATCTTCGCATCTCTTATTAAGCCTTTCGAAAATAAATTGATGATCTGGTACTAAAGAATGCGGAGCATCTCATAATTTCTTCAAATAATTGACCTAAAAATATGATGACCATAGAAAGTTTGACGAAATATCAACATTTCCTACCTCGCTTTCACTAGCAAGCAGATATAAGATAAGTTGGGCATGCAGTAGAGTAATGCGTAATTACAAACTGAGACACTATGCGTTTCATTATTGCTGAACCCTTTTATATTTATGTCAGGTAATGCTAAGAGCATTTATTTATTTCCTATCTTTTTCAAAAATGTTTCTTTTTTAGAATATATTGCTTTTTGGATCCTTTGCTAACAGTTATGGATATCATTTATTTCGTTTTATAAGTTTTTGTATCAGAGGTAGTGGTGTGTAAAAACAAATCATATAATTATATAGATATCAAGTCAGACGGTATTACGCAACGTTTTAACTATGAAGATAACAATTATAAGAGGTCATTGCAGTATATCATTAACCGTATACTTTGTTTTTTATTTCAGAGCGAATGCAAAAAAGAGATGAAACTAGACATTGGGAAACATTTAAAGATTGGACTTGAGGTTGCAGTTGGGAAAATGGGATATTTTGGAAAGCGCTACATATACAAGCATCATGGTATAGTTTCAAGCATTTCTGATATCACTCAGACTTTCGAACTAGTTGAATTAACAGCTAATGGTACGTCTTTCAACATAGCGTCCGCAATATCAAGAAGCTGTCTTGAACCAAAAGTGGTGAAAACTTGCATAAAGTTTACAACGAAACATCTTTTCTACTATGATTACACAAATTTATGTTTTGATCATAAAACTATCAAGGAAAGAGCCGAATCGCTGTTTTCTCTTTTCGAAAGCAGTGGCGTGAAGTATAACCTTTATGAATTTAATTGTGAACATTTTGCAAGTTACTGCACAACAGGACTGGCATTCAGTACACAGAGTCTTGATGTAAATACGGACGCAACCACTCAACTGGATAAGAGGTAAGTTAAAACCGTATTATAATGCAATTATTTTGTATCAATGGTTCTGATTGGATGACAATGAGAGTAACATTCTCTTTCTCCCTGTCTGTAACTAAGGAAGCCGACATTTTAATTACTGGAATGTATTGACATGTAATTTCTCCAATAATAAGCAAAAAAACTCATATTTTGCACCTTGAAATCTTCTAGTTATCAAGTTTTATTCCGGTTATTATGTTTGATGCCGGAAGCATACCTATGACGTCACCTAGTTTAGGCGCCAAAGAAGATAACATCATTTCGCGGAATTTTCGTTTAATGAATATTTTTCACTGCAATAATGACTAAAATTGAATGGTTTGTTTATTTTGCATCCGTTTACCTGTCTCCGCTAGACGTCGTAAATTTGCGACAGTAAACCTACCGATGGACGTCCGCAAAGCTTCATATACAATACAGTTATCTCTAAATTACACCAAGGGTTCTATTTCTATTTTTCTAATATAGAAAAGGAACGGCGCTTTTATTGCTGTTCTTCAGGTTACAGTGAGGCCTTCACCACAGAGCAAAAAAACAAACAAACACTCTCACCTGGTTGCATGTTTAAGACGGCCCTTAGCACCGGTTTGAACGGACTTCTGCAGTAATGGAGAAGGAACACCTAAACATATGTATATGTGAAACAGATATTCCATTACAATCAGTCAACTCGTGATTGCGATCTTTGTACTTTCGATTGAATGACTTCAACTCTACCACTTGGAAACCGTGGTTTTGTCGCTTTTCAGCAGCAGCTGTCTAT
Organism: Mytilus coruscus; assembly: GCA_017311375.1. Lineage (NCBI taxonomy): Eukaryota > Metazoa > Mollusca > Bivalvia > Mytilida > Mytilidae > Mytilus > Mytilus coruscus. The sequence continues at coordinate 64,437,511 of CM029605.1, read as the reverse complement.
CAAGAGTATCCTGAAAGAAAATACAAGCTCTTGCATATCGTATCAACTGGAATATATATGCTTCACATACAGGCGCTGCTCGATTGTTGCTTCAAAGAAACAAAAAAATCACAATTGCGAAGTTGGGTCATCTCTGTCGTTCAAAAGTTTTGTTATCAGCTGTCAGTTATTAATTATTGTAAGTCAATATAAAGCAGACTTAACTATATGGTAGGAACTTAATTACAAATAATATCAATTTTGAATGAAATTAGATTAAGATGTAGTTTAAATGTACATTTTAACTATTTTTACTTACATTTGCAGACTTAAATGGTTTACGGATATACAACTCACTAGCAAGTAGGTATCATGTTTAAAGATAAATGAATTGGACCGAAACGTTTCTCTCTAAGGACTTCCCAATTTATTCCTAACTGTATTCATGACAGATTCAGAAGGGCTTATGTATTTTACGATATTTATAATCTTGAAAGGTTGATTTTGTTTGAACATATAAAGCTAGATCATAAAGAAATGAAAGAGATTGGAGTAAAAATAGAATGTTCTCAAGATAAAACCTAATACACAAAAACATGAAAAACGCATTTCAATTATTTACTAATTTATTGATTGTTGTTTGCCTGAGTACAAGTTTAAAAAAATATTTTAGGCATATTTAGAACGCGTTGGCCGAATATTGTTTATTGGAACGTTCTACAGTAACTTTAATCATTTAAAGAAAACAAAATAAGAATGACCTCGATAGAGAGAATTGCAAAAGAGCAGATTTCAGTCTCTTTGACATATTTTTAAGGATGCAATGACGTTTATTTTTATATGAAAGTATACTAGTTATATTTTTGGTACTTAAAACACTTTTTTTCTATTTTAAATTCACTGAATTTAAAAACATCTCAGCGAAAACTTATATGATATCAGAGTTTAAATCTATCAAATTGTTATTAAAGGACAATTTACCACAGAATAATGCATTTGCAATGATGTGATTGGTCTTCATTACTAAAATATAACAATATTGAACTCTTCGAAATTAAAAACAATAAACAATGTTAACTTTTCTTTTAATGAGTTTTTAATACCAGCTGGGCAACTTTTACAATTTCCGATGGGTGATAGTCTTCACATTTTCTCTATAATTATGATGATGTTGGTGATGATGATGATACAAGTTATGAAAGTAATAATCAGAATGTAGTATAGTTCTTAAATCATTTTTAAATATTTTTCCTTTCAGCGATGGAATCAACCTGCATATGAAAGTTGAAAGTTCAACACAAAAGGCTTTCAGATTGTAGATGCCATGTTGTCTATAAGACAGTTAAAGATATCCTTATTGTTATTGTTTATTCTAAGTACTCAACATATTGATAAACAAACATTTACATTGTCTTAACTTATATTCGCATCATTTACATTTATGATATACATACATAGTGGATTATTTGACTACAAACTGCCAGGCATATTTATTAAAGGACTGTTTGATTATGTAATGATTATTTGTAAACAAATATTTCTCTAGAAATCATATTTAATCATTAGCATCCACTTCAAATCAGCCAGAGTAAGCATGTTTGCAGGATTGATATCATTCCTCAGAGAAAGATAAATATATCTGATTTGTACATAATATCTGTGACATTTGATGAGACTGACATTTCATGAAATGGACCATTCCTTTTGTGACTGAAAGGGAGAGTGATTTTTTTTTTCGATATCAAACGTCATTTCTTAGGGGTATCGATTGGCTCATAAGATATCTGAGAGGTACCTTTTTATTTTGTTTCTGTGGTGTCTTTTCTTGTCTGAATATGTAAAAATGAGGAGTTGACGGCACAATTTGGCATCTCAAGGGTTTAAAGCAAACCATCTGACGGATGGACAATTGCCTGCAAACTTTCTTAGGGGGGTCTTTGACAAGGAAACCATCCGCCCCTGTCCAGAAATTAAATGGAATTACAAAATTGGAAGCCTTTGTTTTAATTAACCGTCAATTGCATGACATCAGAATATTGTTTCGTCAATAAAATAGATTATTAGAACCATGCTATCATGACTGTCAGTCAATATTTGAAGTATTGGTTCCAGTTTTTTCCTGTACTTCCTCATATGATGGCAATGTGAATTGTATATAATGTATATATAAAATAATAAAAATGCAAAAGCATACGTTGTTATTAACAATATTTGTCATTTTCGAATATCTACATAACAAAATAACAGTAATTACCTCACAAAAAGGATTTGTTTAAAATATTGTTTATTTTCTTAATTCTAGCGAAAAGGATTAAACACATGTCAAGTAAAAGATAATTATGTAGTCTTCTCCGTAATACAATATAAATGAATATATATATACCTATACTACATGTGTGCTGACATGATCTGTCAGAGTGATACTTACTGTTTTTCGATAAAAAAAAAAAAAAAAATACGAGCGCTTTAGAAGTATTAAGTTTTTGCTTTACTCTCAGGTATTTGTCCATCCGCATATTTTTCCAGTTTTATCTTCGATTGTTTTTAACTTTTTGGAAAATGTCAGTCTGGTTGGTTTTCTGGAGGAATACATGTGTTATCTATTCTGATTCAAAGGAGAAATTTCTTAAGACTGATACAGAAATTCTATCAAATTTGACTTCAACAAAAAGTTCCATTTCATGAAGTATGTCTTAAATTTCTATATAATTTGGGATATATTAGTAAGCATTCATGGATTAAGATCTAGATGCAAAACGAAATCGAAAACCTACACTCTACTAACATAAACGAGGCAAATGCCACTCCGACGACAGAAAATTAAGAATGAATTAAGAATGCCATCGGACTGAGACTTCTTTTTAACTGAGTTTTACTGTGCGTATGATGTGTGTTTGTTTATTGTACCTTATTTAGAGGTATAGCGGATGGTTGAGATCTCACAAAACATGTTTAGCACCACTGCACTTTTGCCCCTGTCCCAAGCCTCTGGTCTTAGTAAGTCGTGTAGGTTTTTTTTTAGTTCAACTATAAGTTTCGGAGTTTAGTGTAACGTCCATTTTAGGTGAACTAGTATACATTTCTGTTTAGAAGCCAGCTGAACCTAACTCCGGGTGCGTGATTTTCTCGCTATGTTGAAGACCTATTGAGGGCCTTGAGCTGTTTTCTGCTTTTTGGTCGGGTTGTTTTCTCTTTGACATATTCACCTTTTCCATTCTTAAATTTATTTTAAAGGCATACACTTCTATGAAAACCTCACAGTATAAGTGGAAGAATATAATAAAAAGACGATCAAATAATTAGTCGACAAAAGCAGATATTATATTTTGTCGGATATCAAGAAGACACAAGTACTATTTTAATCATTATACATGCCCTAGCACCATTAGGCAAGCCTCTACAGTTGTTTCCCAGCTTCCATCCTCAACCTTAAAACAAGAAGGAACTAATATTCAGTTCAATTTGAACACTATTTTTCACCTCTCAGATAAGTAGAACTTTTGTGTTAATCCGAATTACACGATCATACAGTTTAAATACAGTCTATACTGAAGACTGAAATGAACATTTGAACCAGTTTATAAGAATTTGATGACTGAAGATCGTTACCGTTCATGAATATGTGGACGATCATCTTGCTTACAATGTTGAAGATTCATCTGAATTACGAACCGTTGTTTTCTGAGCTAACAGCAAGTTTACATCTAACATGCCTAACAATAACGATAGGGGCAGGTGAAAATTTAACGCTTTTTCGTGGCTTTAGCAAAGGATCTAGAAAACTACAGTCAGCAACTCCAAAAAACAATTTAACGACGGATTGAGCTTCTACTGTAAAAAACCAGGACATACTGCCCGAGTCTGTCCCTACAACGGCACAAAGTCGGCACCAGCTATATTACATGTGATCCACCCCTGTATGAATGAGCTACAGAGTAGTTACGTATGATGTAGTATTTGATAGTTATCAATGAATTGTTGAAACACATACCGTAAAGAAACGACGAACGGACAGTGACAACAGGAAACTGTGCATTTGTATATCTAATTCTGTTTTACATACTTTATCAATTCACCAGTGCAAACAACTAGACTGGTTTGGGTATTTCATGGAATCTAGTATTTGGTGTTACTGAAGTTGCCTAAAAAATTCTTTTAGATATCTGAACTGCAAGACATTCGGGATCTGTTTTCAGGAAGATACTTTCCTTGATTCCAGCTTTGGATTATGTTTGAATACGCACAATGCATGCATGTCTGTATGCTAGAGAGAGTTACTTTAGACTCGTATTTTGATATTCCTTCAAAACCAAACTAGAATTTTGAAAAAAAAAAAAATATTCATAATTGTTTACTTAATGATTAAGCGTGTCCTATACACATGATTCCAGAACGCTGGAGCAATGTTCTACAAGTTGCTCATTACATGTAGACAAGAAAGACTTAGGAGAATTTTGAAGAGAGTTGAATTCTGTTGAACTGATATTCGATATTATGTATGAACAGTTAGCAGGAATACTGACAATCAAAGGTTGTACATATACAAAAAATGTATGTCAATTTGACAGCATAAAGCATGATTGACATGAACATACTATGACTATTAATACAATGTGAATGGTTTACAGTATAACTGTTATTAATGTTAACGATCTGAAAATGTACAAACATATTATATTAGTAGAACTATTGATTTTGACGACTGGGCTGCAGCCAACAGTGTATTTCAAATAACGTATTGGGATAATTAGCTTTTGAGAACAATCATAAGATTGTATGGTTTTATTCAAAATTTTGTTTTCGACTGCTCAGTGCCTAATAACTGAATTATGCCACCAGTTGACGTAGTTTGTTACGTTTTAAATCATTCGTTTTTTTTTTTTTGCCGAGAAAAAGAGTGTAGCACTGTGATAGTGTTAAACCGAAGTCTGCTCTGTTTTTGCCTATGGTTTTAAACAACATAGAAAATAAAATTTATGAACTTATTAAAGATATTATTTGAATTTGATCATCAAATACATTATGTTAATGGAGTTCAACAAAGACCGTGTTTTGCTCAATCCATTCAATATTAATGTTCTTGTTTTATAACTTGATTGTTTATCATAGAGGTCCCATTCTTTTGTACGGTTCATTGTACATTTTACTATCGGATGTAATATTAGAACTATGAGGTCAAAACTTATCTAAATAGATAAACATTACATGTACATATGTTTACAGTTTTATATATTATTATTCATCAATTAATAAATAAATGTAGATGCATTTTTCTAAGGATATATGCATATTTGTATAATGCGTAATGTAAATATTCAGTCAATTGATCTTCGTGTTAATAATATGAAAGAGAAATGGATTTGATTTTGTGTAGCTTATAATTAAGTTTTTGTGTGTAAGGTTTTAAAATTGAATCAGCTCGTGCGATATGTTAATAAAAGATGATCTTTGTGCGTTTTGAAAATTAAAGTTACACCTTGTGCAGTTCAAGATAACGGATGCAACGTTTTACGGTGTATAATTGAGAACCAATTTGTCTAAAAATAAATACACCTTTGCGGTTTATGATTTAAAAAAATTTACCTACTGCGGTTTAAGATAAAGATGTTGTGTAGTTGCAAAAATAAGATGCAGTTTGTGCAGATGTAATAAAGATGCACTTTACACGATTTTTCCGTTATGATGCAAAAACGTTAAGGAAAATTGTAAAACTTCTGATCTAGATAAGTTGTTGCGTTTACTTTTGATTATTATTTTATCATAACATGAATTGATGGACCTTTCACAGTTGACAAACTCGAATCAAGAATTTACTGGATGTGTAATAAACATATTCATTAATGTAAGAAGCAGAAAAGCAATTTCTTCAAATAAAAAAGTATGATGTGTATTTAAAAAAAGAGTGGTATATTACATATCAAGTTAATCCGTTGCCCAGAAGTGTATCATCTATTGCAGTTTATTTTATAGGCAACAATTCGTTTCTGAATTAGTTTTATGAGCTCAGTTTTATAGCATACAGTGGTATCATGGTTTCAGTTTAAGTGTACTCGATGATTATGTCAGTATCTGTGGAATATCGTGACAAAACGAAATATTGGGTCAGTTCGCAACTGACATGCACGAGTGCGCCGCGTAAGGATCTAATTTTACTTTCATTCAGAAAATCGCACGAGTTTTTGTGGGGGAATAATACTTGTTATTGTTTCAGTCAAGTTAGTTTAGCCTTTTTGAACAGTTGTGTCTACATTGCGTGAAAATTTCAACATAAAATGTACGAAAAAAAACTTTAAACTGAAAAAATGTGCGTTATCCGCAGTATTATTGATAGCTTACGAGTTTTCATTGATAGGCTTTAATGTATTTCTTTGTATCAGCTTCACAGAAAATACACGATGGTCTTGAAATATAGATTATAGGTACTGATAATGTTTATTATCTTTATAACGTGTTATTGTATTCTATTATTCGTCTTTGTAAGTTATTACTGTTACGGTTTAGACTATTTTTGGTAATATCCGTTTGACGTGGCTCGGTACTTGTACATCCCGTCGTCGTGTTATTGTGCCATGGTAAACTTTTTTAATAGAAAAACAAAGGATATGGGGTATCCATCCATGACACAAAATCAGTTCATGCACAGCAAAAAAAAAAAAAAAAAAAACACACACACACACTAAAAGCAAATGAACAGACATTCTTCAACTCAAAGTCACAGTGAGGTATTCAACACGGAGCACAAAAACTCTCACCTCTCAGCAAGTTTAAGACGGCCCCTAGCACCGGCTTGAGCGAAATAAGATGTTAGATTTTTGTTTGTTTTTATAGTGATAAGGATTATAACACAATGCTGACTGCTGCACCCCTGTTTTGAACCTTTTTACCTATCAAATTTGTTTGTTTTGTTCACACATCGTTGTGAATAAAATGATATATTGTGCCACTGTCATACAGGTGAGAGGTTTAAAGAGCTATAAAACCAGGTTTAATTCACCATTTTATACACAAGAAAATACCTGTACCTTGTCAGGAATATGGAAGTTGTTATCCATTCGTTTAATGTGTTTGATGTGTTTGGTTTAGCTTTTTGATTAGGGACTTTTCGTTTTGAATTTTCTACGGAGTTTGGTATTTTTGTTATTTTAGTCTTTTCAACCTGTCCAGTCTGTATTGAAATCAAGTGTTTCAATTCATATTATGGTGTTATACCAACAAATAATCATCACATCCGGTTGCATACGAAAAAGGGTCGAAACAAAATATACCTTGAATTTGAAAGTTGTAGGAAATTAATCCTGCATTTCATTGCAGTAAAACATTTCTGAATCATGAACATACATCATGTGTTTTTCGAAACACCATTATTTTTTTATGTGGTGTTTCTATAGAATATTTTGGAAACTTGAGATTACATGGTTACTAAAGCTTGTACACAGGAATGAAAGTGGTTAACATTTGATTGGTTAACTTCCAGTGATGGTAATTTTCTTATATGCAATTAAATGTTATGTAACATTTTGTCAATAGTACTTGACAGTATAAAACTTAACTCATGCCAAGTATTCCTTTTTGAAACAAAGTTGAAAAGTGCAAATTTAACAAAGACTAATAGGGGGAAATCAACGGTGGTATTACACCTATTATGAGAAGCTGCAAAGTCTCAAAAACATATTTTATGAGAAAATTGCCTAGAAATATGATTATATCATGAATATTAGTAGATAGAGCAAGCCATACTCAATGTTTTGAACAGCTTTTTCTGACTTTTTTCTTTTTATTTCAGATATTTTGCTATAATAGAAAACTTTTTTTCGGAGTAATACTTGAATAAATATATAGTTATTAGTAAATTAAATTATAGTTGAGGTAGTAACAACAATTTTTTTCACTAAAAGGGTAGCTTTTTATTTTCCTCTCTGGAACGCGGCGTAAATTTAAATTCTACGTAAGGACTTCTTGAAACCTCCATCGAGCCAGTAAACTTTTATATGGATAGTTCACTCAGCTTGAATACTCCAAGAACTCATTTATTACAACATTTCTTTCACAAATGAGTGAACGATACACCAAAATATTTATTTTTTTACCTTAAAAGTTGAAATTTTGATGAAATGATATGTATAAATGGACCTAAAGAGAACTTATAATGACGACAAATATAGATATAAGAAGATGTGGTATGAGTGCCAGTGAGACAACTCTCCATCCAAGTCAAAATTTATAAAAGTAAACCATTTTAGGTAAAAGTACGGTCTTCAACACGGAGCCTTGGCGCACACCGAACAGCAAGCTATAAAGGGCCCCAAAATTACTAGTGTAAAACCATTCAAACGGGAAAACCAACGGTCTAATCTATATAAAAAAAAAACGAGAACAGAGAAACACTTATGAACCACAAAAATATACGACAACTAATGAATATCACATTCCTGACTTAGGACAGGTGCAAACAATTGCAGCGGGTTTAAACGTTTTAATGGTACCAAACCTTCACCCTTATCTGAAACAATAGTGTAACATCACAGCATAGAAAGACACATTATAAAATATCAATTGAAATGGCTTAACTCAATCAAAAGACATATTAACACCAGTGAACATACACTGAACAAATAAATTTGACCTATGATACAATGTGAATACAAAATATGTTTATTTGTAGTAATTATCATCGTAGCGTCATCCTTTGTATCATATTCAACTGTTTGTAGGTAGATGAGATAAAAATTTGATTATGTATTGATTCACACTATATTCTATCATGCTTCATTTGGATTTTTCGAAGACATTTTGCTCTAATCGCCGAAGATGTCGTCTTACATTATACTAGATTTTTCTCAAACTATTGAACTGATTATGACAAAAGTTGACAGTAATGCTTGAAATAACCAGTATTACAAAGGAAAAAAATTCACATTCAGGTTATTTAACAAAAAAGTCTTCTTAATGTGTTACGTCACATCCGGTTGCATACAAATAAGGGTCGAACAGCTGTATTGTAAATTATAGATTACAGTTTTATTTTTACTATAAATGGGTCAACAACGCCATAAAAATGTGTGAACAAAAAGGTGTAAATTTTATAAAAACTGTAAAGGTATTATGGTAAATCGCCTGCAAATGTTTTTGCAATATTTGAACAATGAAGATCTTTATGACGATTAACGAAAAAAAAAATCAATAGCAAGGATTAGTGATTTCTCAGAAATCATTGATAAAAAGGAAATTATAATGCAATCAGTTTGTATCAATGGCTCTGATTGAATGAAAATGAGCGTACAATTCTCTATCTACCACTGCATGAAATGATGCGTTTACAGAATTTGAAATAATCGTAAATTTCAGGTTTAAAATTTACAAAACATTTATAAACAAATTACAAATTTAGAGAAATTTAGAAAATTTCTGATTTAATCTTATTTACATTTAATTTACAGGATTTTATTTTTATTTTTCTAATTTGCGCTAATATATATTTGATTTAAATATCTTTTTACATTAAATTTATATGTTTTTATTTTTCTTATTTATGTAAATGTATTTTTCCAATTAATTTTATATTTACAAACATTTCAAAACCGGTTAAATAACAGTAAATTTTAGTTTACACGCATGATTCACTCGAATAAAAGCTGAAGATCTTTTTATAATATAGATTTAGATTTTGATTTTCTTGTAACCAATATTTGAAATAATGCAGCTACAGGAACTTCATAGATTGCACTTTTCTTAAGAAAAAGTCTATTTCCAGGAAACATCTGAAATTCGGTGTAGTGTTAGATCAGTTACTATAAATGGTAATTTTACGTTATTATTCCACTATTGTTGTTTGCTTTACACATTTTCAGTAAGAAAAAGTGCATCATTGTTTTAAAACAAAAAATGTGTAATAACTATGTTAACATTAATATTTTGTATTTATTTTAATATTTCAAATAATTTAAACAATTTAAATTTGTCATGCTCAAGCTTCTCTCATTTTCTTTACTTCTTGAACAGAGGTGCAACATGCATTACCAGGCTAACGCAAAAGGTTATAATGAGTATTAGAATAATAAAATATTGATGCAAGTTTCTTTACTTCATAAATTTCTTAATGGGTTTTGGCAAATTAATAACTTGATTTCGGAAAAGCTTAAAGGTTCTATTTAAAATAAATGGTTATGCTTCAGCATTAATTACTATTAGACGTTTACATCTAATCTTTACTGCCACAAGAATATATTTCATTTTGTTTGAAATTTGGATTTTTTCGTTTGCTAATTGTAAGACTTATATATAGATAGGAACTAGTATAACTAGTTCTGCAATAATACAAAAAGGTTGCAATTTCTACTGGTATAGTTTTATGGTACTATATAAAGTTTGGCATTTAAATGTATAAGTATCGAATGCGCTCGCAGTTAGGTCGAATCGAAGTAAGTCACATTAGTATATACAGTAGCTGCTACGTTTAATTTTTACATGTATTTATATGATTTTGAATGGTAAAAAGCTGTACAATTATTTATAATTCAATAAAGATTTTTTGGTCATTCTGCGGAATCTTATGACCGTACATTGTCAATAAATTTAAGAGTTGCTCCCCTTTTAAAGTATTATCAGTAAAAAAAGACCATACTATTCCTATCTTATCATCTTCAAAATAAAGGTATCAGTCTTGTATTACAATTGCGGTGCATGCAGGAGATGACTTGAAATAAAAAAAAGTCTATTTTCTTTTAAAACAAACATAATTTTGCATATATTGAGGACATTTTTTTAAATTAAAAGTAAAGTAAAGTTATCTTAACTTACAGCAGGAACATATATATATTTATAGATATACTGTTCCCAGCTTACAGTAACATTTAATATAGGAAATTATTTTTCACCTCCGGCTATGAGATCGGAGCACGCAACCTTCCAGCTGTGGTTGGTTCCGCTTTCCAATGCACCACTAGGATGACTTGAGAAATTGTTGAAACTTTAGTAGTTAAGTCTACCATTACGAAGTGGGAAAAAAAATACAGCCCGTTTTCGTTTAGAAATGAAGTGTTGAGATAAAATAATATATAAATGTTGCCAATTCCATCATTTTAAGCAAACATTTTATTTATTTAAGCAAACATGGGAGGATTTCATACCTTAGTTTACCTAAACAAAGGTGTTTTCAACATTACCACCAGCAAGCACTTAAGAAACAATGTTGTGTTACATTTATTTCAACATCGCTAAACATATTCATGATATTTTTTTGAGGGGAGCGGGTTGTCTCTTTTTCAATTAATTCTGTAAGGAATTACCACAAGTAGTGTATTTCAAGTTTATGATGGCTTTTGTACACTATGCATCACTTATAAAACTTGGGTACAAGTATTAATCATAATTTAAATAGTATTATTTTAAAATTCACGGCTAAGTTAATTAAAAAGTCTTTATTGCCCCCGAAATAAATAGTATACTTTACCCATAATTGCTAACATTCACTACTTTGAACTTTGGTAAATAGTTGTCTCATTTGCAATCATACCACGTGTACATCTCCTTATTTTCATATTGATCAAAATTTAAAGCACAATGAATTGCAAAGCTGTTATATAGAGTATTGGTGTGAACCCTTAACCACTGATGTACGTAAAAAAATTCAAAGATTCAAGAATTTACGCAAACTACATGTAGCTGCCTGAAAACTTAGCCCATCGTTACGAGTGGTGCGGACTAGTAAAAACAGAACACAGAAAGAATAAAAAAGTAGTTTTCACTTCAAGGTTTCATAACTTTTTATTGTTCGTGGCATGCGGCACTCTTTTCCTATTCAATCACAATTTTACATTACTACATGATTTGTACATGAAAAAACAAATCAAAGATCAGCTAATTTGCATGTAAGCCTATGGACAAGTCAATTACAAGACTGCAACCTAAAATGTTGGCGTGAACTCAGTGTTGGTTACTTTTAATTATATACGTCCCGCAGTTTTATGGAGGGTCTTTCTTACTCATTTTACTGAATGATGTATTATATATTCATAATAATTATTGTCACGGTGGACCAGAGTAAATTACATGATTTAACTAAAACGAAAAAAGGACAACGAAATAAAATCTTTACTTCTAAAAAAGCGTTGAAATTCCCGATTTATAAGCAACATAACACCCATTATATACATTAATGATCATTTTAACCTGATCTAGACGTTTGTTTTTTTATATTCACCTTGTCCGTCTGACCGTTCGTTTTTTCAACATGTATTGTAACTCTTTCCTCAGGTACTACTGAACAGAGTGATTGACAGTAATGCTTAGTATTAATACGTGCACTTTTTGAATTGGTAAACCACATTTTTTTGTCAATACGTGTACTTTTTTCAATATATTTCTTCAGTACTTGGCAGCTAAAAAGTTTAACACATAAAAGACGGATGTGACAGATACTTACTTTTTCCGATACCTTGAACTAGGTGTACTGCTGAGCACGATAACGCGCGTTTATTCTCGTTACGTTAGATACATAATACAAGATCTCTTATAGTTTGTTTTTTTCGAGCTTTTATATATCAATGTTAACTAAATTATATACTGAAAATATCAATGATGATCAAATTATGTTTTGCATATGCGATTATAATTAAGCGCAACAGGACTGGAGGTGTTTATATTGTTTGATTTTGACGCAATAATTTGTATCGATAGTAAAACACGGATTACTTATTCGCGTAGTAAAAATATAATTAACGGCGAGGTAACAGAAAACAATACGAAGAAAACAGGGGGTCATTCTTCTTTTTATATACCTATCGAATATTGTAAAACGATGACAACATTGTTCTATACATAAGCATTACATGCACATGGTTGTTTTGTTTCAGTACTAATACTTCTTACAAACTACTGCTGTAGTAGATAAATGAATTCAAACATATCTCAAATTTTCCACAAGAAAGAAATTAAAGATTAAAATGCAACACATTAAGGTTTGTCTTGCAGATAAAATAGAACTACAGGGATATGGTATTGTTGCAAATAAAAAAAATGCATTTTTGTATTCAGCCAAAGGCAAAACTTATTCTTAGATGCATAATTTTTTCATTAGTTGTTATTGGCTTTGAACTAGCTGTCAGTAACTGCGAGTACTCTCAGATCTGTACTTAGTGTCTTTCTGTTGTGTGGCTGTATAAATACCCGTCCACGTCCACTCTGTGTTTTTGTTGATGTATTTCTGATGAGTTAATATGGAAAAGATGTGGTGTGATTGCCATTGAGACAACTCTTCACAAGAGACCAATTGATACAGAAATTAACAACTATAGGTCACCGTACGGCCTTCAACAATGAGCAAAGCCCATACCGCATAGTCAGCTATAATAGACAGATCTCTCACAAGCAAAAAACCTAACAGTAAATACAAGGGCATACACTACAGGCACGGGGACACATTCTACTGCATCCACACAGCACGAGTATCAAACCCTGCAGTAAATATAAAAAGAAGATGTGGTGTGATTGCCAATGAGACAACTCTTCACAAAAGACCAAATGACACAGAAATTAACAATTATAGGTCACCGTACGGCCTTCGACAATGAGCAAAGCCCATACTGCATAGTCACCTATGAAAGGCCTCGAAATAAACCATAGAAGGGGGCAGGATAAAATACAGTAAAAGAATTAGAACATTAATATAATGGGAGGTGTAGACAGCTCTCTCACAAGTAAAAAAATCCTAACAGTAAGAATATAAAGACATACACTACAGGCAAGGGGACACTTTCTACTGCATCCACACAACACGAGTAGCAAACCATGCAGTAAATATAAAAAAGAAGATGTAGTGTGATTGGTTTGTCCTCGATTTTATGGTTCACTGAACATTGAAATGAGATAGTGCGGGTGGAGCATGGTGTGTATGGACATATACTCTGTCACCGAAAGTAAGCATCAACAAGACTTGAATCTGTACAAAATGGCAGGTGTCTTAGAAAATTAAAAAAAAAAAAAAAAACACTGGTTACTCATTCGAACAAAACCTGAATACACCAATATTTTTAGTGGTAAACGTGTGCACGTGTTTAATCAACAATTTTTTATTACTTTGGTTGGCTGCATTGTTTCTTATTTGCCTGGGTTTTTGTATATATCGTTTTCCGAATTTGTCTTTGTCTCTCTTTGCTCTCCTCTGATTATATCTTTGTTTTTTTTCATAATATTATCAACTCCCAGTATCGCACACATTTATTTTGGATGCAAGTTCTCACAAGAAGTGTGCTTTAGTCGCAACACAATTCAAATTCTACTAAGTTAAGTGTAGTACGACATGATTTCATTTCGGCAGGTTGAGTATACATTGAGCTTGTTTGTAGATACTACCAGCTGTATTCTTTATTATGGTCAATCTTGTTGATGATTTGTGTTTTTGTCTTTTGTTTGTATACTGACCTAAATAAAAAAAAAAAAAAAAAAATAAAAAAAAAAAATGGACATGAGACATAAGACAGACATAAAACTTTATTAATAGTCGAGGGAAGGTAGGGGTTTAGACTTAAAATAAGTTGTGGTCCTACCATAATTAAAATTAAAAATTCGCAGACTACATTTCACATCAAATAATAACAGTTCGTTAAAATATTGTCACTATATTTTATGACTTAAATAAGTAATAACAAAGCTAGTAATTTAGGTTCTTGAATTGGGAGATTAATGATATGCATATTTTGATATTCGTAGATTCAATTCTGAAGTGAACAAAGAAATGTCGGAGGCGGTTCTGACATATGTGAGGGCTTGTACCCAACTGTTGAAGAGGTGTGATCAGGAGTAAGTACAGTTATAATCAGGATTAAAATGGTATTCTTTATATCAAAGGTCGTTTTGAGGAAAGACGTTATTAATTGAATACGTTTTATTACTTGTATTGTTCTCTAAAAATTATGTTTTTAAAATGAATTCGGAATTACGTATTTTTTAATCTTATACCGACCACTTTCCACATTGCGGGATGCTTGAATTATAAATAGTCTAAGTGCAAAACAATGCTCTTCTTTCCACACGGGAATGTGGAAATACTAAAACAGGTGCGACAGAACGATATGAGAAAGAAGCTAAATATACCCCCTTTTATTAAATTGCAAGCAAGAATTATTATTTAACTATTCCAAATTATCAGTCCAAAGGTATTCTTGAAGGATCTCTAGTCCTTCATCGTTCATTTAATATCTACATAACCAAAATATGTTCTAAAATTTTGATATATAAATCTAGGTGCAGCATAGGAATCTTTTGGTTAAAATATCTATTAATTCTGGTATGGTAAATTGTTATTTTGTTTTGATCCGATACGTTCACACATTTTCCCGGCACAGTAATCGAATGTTAAATGGTTCCTATATATTTACGTTAGACTTTGACAGGGAGTACAACATTTGAAGTTTGATTACGTTTTCTTAGGATTGAATAATATTTTACATAGTTATTTTCTGTTCTGCAGGTGGAATTGAGACGCATTTCAATTCTGTTTAACAGAAGGAAATTATGGAATCTACAGGGAAAAAAGGAAGACCACAACAGAAAATTGGTTCTCTATGACAGAAAAACACAGGGTATGAACTTATGAACTAAGGTCGAATTTACACTTGAGAAATGTTTGTCCATCTTAAATAATTTACAGAGGTTATAAATTTTTTATCCATTCCAATTAATTTTTCATCGATTATAATATTTTTATCCATCTACATTATTGTGCATACTAGGTTATAACTTATATTTACATTTATTTTATAAGACAGGAATTTCAATAAAGGTTGATTTAAAACTCACCATTGTTTATATAACATTAAGAAGGTGTGGAATAAGGAGACGTGATATGATTGCTAATGAGACAACTATCCACCAGAGTTCAAATGAAGTAAATATTAGAAATTCTAGGCGTTAATTTTAAAGACTAAATTATTATAGATGAATGATGGTTTATGTTACAGCCCATTTAGTATGGTTTGCACTTGCCATGATATGTTTTGTTAAAAAAGTCTTTTTAAATATTGCTGTTTAGTAAAACAACTGTCAACGGTACCATAATTAAATCAGAGACATATATATATATATGTCTCTGATTAAATTATCATTATATAATCTATTTTGATTTCAATTTCGGTTTTGATAGTAATGCAAGGGAAACAATCCAATGAATACATCATGCGTGTTACAAACTCTTGTATTAGTTAAATTCTTATTAAACCTTCCTATCGAATTCAACATATAAGGTACATGTACATTTTTATTGTTTTTTTTAGAAACTTATCAACAGGAGAAAAACCCCGAAAGAAAAAAAATGACCCAACAAAGGAGGAACGGATTATGAAGGCGTTACTGATAGAGAATATGTCGTCAGAAGATTCCGATTCGGAGGATGACTCAACTTTTGTAACACGTCCTCTGTCGTGGGTATCCTCAGAATTTAGGCAGCTCATTCAAAGATTAGACAGAAAGTATGACCGAATGCTTAATGCTCAGTGGAAGCGGTTGAAATCAAAGAGGACAATCGGAGAGCCATCAATCAGACCGTACCCAAAAAAGCCGAAGGGATGGGAATGGATGTTTGCTTAAGGGCATACGATACGATTTTAAACCAACGGTGATTATTTTACGGCAATTTGCACACAAGATAGTTATGTTTACCAATTCAATTAAACATGTAACTGTATCGTATGCTCTTAAGTTAATATCAAATTTCGGCATTCAATCATTTCAGATAAACGTCTGTACAACTTTATAGGCATGTTTTAACTTTTAACAAAGACTTAGTTCCATTTGCCATTTCCTTTATTGAAAGTTTGAATCCATTTTTACCATAAACAAGTAAAGTAGCACGCGATCATTCTTTTTTAGGGGACGACCAATTGATACTCTGAGAAGGGATAGGTGGTAGGATTTTTTTTTTCAGGTTGACCTTTCGTTTTCATCTGTTTAAATCAACACATGCTTTTTTTACGCTGCTTGGCTGCACGGATATTTATTATCACCTATGTTGCAGAATATTTATTTTCATTCTGTCTTGTGCAAAATTATTTATCATCAGCTCTTGCAAGACCAGAACATTCATCATCCCCACAACATCAAACGGTCGTCCCATTATGTTGTGTATGATATATATATATATATAATTAATTTTAAACATGATTTGATATATATGTGCGATGTGTATATGATTTGTAATATGTTTTGTCTTATTATTTGTTGTGTCCTAGTATTTGTTTTGTCATCAAGATCATTGCACCCGACTTGATTTGATTAGATTTGTGGTTAGATAAATAGCATATAAATGTAAATCTTGGATTGTCCTATTTGAATCAAACTACGAACGTCAAGGAGATTTTCGCAGACTTTTTTTTCATTTTACCGACTTTTGACTCAGGAGTTTATATTTTTTGACAGGCAAACTTCTTTTGGTAGGACATCCTGGTACACGGTCAAGTATGCGCAACCTTGAGAAGTAATATCAACCAAATAATAGGTATAATTTAGGGAATAATTTCTGTTTAATGTTTTCTATACACGACAAAATAATCGGAAAACAGTAAATTTGCACCGATTATAGGTTTGATTTTACTTCTGTTGGTTGCTCCTACCAGGCCGAGTACCAGGATGTCCTGCCACAGAGTCGAAAAATTATATAATCCGGAGTCAAAAGTCAGGTAATATGAAATTAGACTGTGTTCGCATTTTTTGTGGTACAAATCGGAGAGTAGTTTTGAATTTAAAACCAAAAATTAATATAATGAAAACTAGTGTTAAGTATAAGCATAACAAAATATCAATTGAGTCCAACGCTTTGAAAATACGTGTCCCTTTATTTTTCAATGAAGTTTGAGTTTATATGTTATTATCTAAATAGCACAACCTATTTACTGATCTGTTCTTTTCGGATAACAATTGAACTTTACTACACCAATATTCAATTTTGTGAACATTTTTGAAAAAATATTGGTCCTTGTATATATATAGTTGGTTTTTGTTCTGTTTGCTATTGTGTTGCATACAACTACATATTATATTCTGTTTTATTGAAGTGAGAAAGTGAACACAAATATTTAACACTACTTACATATAGCTAATATAAATGTGATTGAATAAAGTAGAACCACATAAAATATTATATTTACGTTATTTTTCTGCATGTTTAAAGGTCTACGGAATTGCTAGTTCCTTTCCCATGTATATGAAAAAAAATAAAAATTAGATTGCAAAATATATTTGTAGAGTACCGGAACTATGGTGCAGTTGTGCATCTTGATGGCGATTATCGTTGTAATTTAGTGATCTTGTTTGCTTATTCTGGTTTGTTTGACAATGTTGTAGTCGCATCTTGGCAGACTTACTTTAGGTTCATAATCATTAGTCTTCTGGTTAATTAAATTGCTTTGCAGAGGCCTATATGCCGTTATCGTTTTAAATTAATATGAATTTGTTTAACAAAATGCAGCTTTTATTTGATCTGTAAGTGGAGTGAAGCAATTACGAATAATGACATAAAGGCATGTGAGTTGGTAAGACCAACATGATACCAATGTAGAATTAAAGGCTTGAAACTTTATAAGCTGAGGTTACAGCGACCTTGATGATGAGACCATGACCAGATTGTCGCTTTCGCAGCTGTATCAACAACACAAATAATCTCGTCTTCATAGATCTGTACATCATCAAACCATTAATATATTTTATATATAAAAAGAAGATGTGGTACGATTGCCAATGAGACAACTCACCACAAGAGACCAAATGACACAGAAATTAACAACTATAGGTCACCGTACGGTCTTCAACAAGTATATACATCCTTTTCCCTCCCCTCTCGCAAGGATAGCAATGAAAGATAACAAAAAATAACAACACACGAACGAACGTAAACCAAAAAAAAAAAAACAAAACAAAACAAAACTAAGAATGGGTATATCAAATGTAAATTAATTGCAACGATTTAAATCGGAGCAATATAACAATTTATTGTGACTTACAAATCAGTATAAATGTAAAATTTTTTAGAAATTACCAATGTTTAAATTTCGAATTTACCAAAAATTTCCAAGCTTAATTTAGTAAATCAGAAACTTATATAGATCATTATATTTGTAAACGTGAAATTTTATTCATAGTGAAATGTTTAAATCAGAAAATTAAAGAAATTATTTTATGCTTTAAATTTCTAATTTAACTACATTTTCGGTCATTTAAATTTTAAATTTAAAGACATTTCCTGCAATTAAAAAAAAAAAAATGAGATTTAAACAAATTAAAAGTCTTCTCTAAATAGGGTTTAAATTCAGAAATTAAATGCACCATTTCATGCAATGTACCTGTCTGCACATTAGATAGGCCAACATTTTGAACACCAAAATGTATTAACATGTTAATTATCAATGGCTCTGATTGACGAACAATCAGCGTACAATTCTCTGTCTACCTATCTGTACATTAGAGAAGCCACCATTTTGAACACCAAAATGTATTAACATGTAATTCTCAATGGCTCTGATTGAATGACCATCAGCGTGCAATTCTCTATCTACCTGTCTGTACATTAGAGAAGCCAACATTTTGAACACCAAAATGTATTAACATGTTAATTCTCAATGGCTCTGATTGAATGATAATCAGCGTGCAATTCTCTATCTACCTGTCTGTACATTAGAGAAACCAACATTTTGAACACCAAAATGTATTAACATGTTAATTCTCAATGGCTCTGATTGAATGACAGTCAGAGTGCAATTTCATCTACCTTTCTGTACATTAGAGAAGACAACATTTTGAACACCAAAATGTATAAACATGGTAATATTCAATGGCTCTGATTGAATGACAATCACCGTGCAATTCTCTATCTATCTGTCTGTACATTAGAGAAGCCAACATTTTGAACACAAAATGTATTAACATGTTAATTCTCCATTACAACTCTTCTTTTAAACTCATGTTGTGAAAGTCAAAACGATGAACGTTCACAAAGATTTAGATACGTTACAGTCATCCCTTAATTCCCTTGCATCTAAAATATTGCCGATCATACTTGCTTCGGAACCTTAGTTCTTATAGTCTTTCTGATAATAATTTTATACACAAATGTCATATAACAGAGCAGAAGTCTACATAATCATAAATTATTTGAGTAAGACCTTTGGGTGTTGTAGGCTAGGCATAATGTTTGTCGAGTGTACAACTTTTTCATCTTGACACAATCAAAAGAGGATAAACTCAACATAAAGGAAAAACAACTGTTGCTTCCAGAAAGATGGTGTTCAGGACACTGTATCAATAATATATGTTGGAATACGTAATTCATAAAGTGAACAAACCTTATAACAATATCCAAAAGAAAACATATAGAAGGCAACATATGGTATTACAGATAATACTGGTGTCTATACAATACGTCAAGTTAAAATAAGTCCCTCGTATACTAATGTTAGAAGAATAATATTTAAACAATCGAATCTCTACCGTAATTTTTATTCATTTATCTGTATAGATTTTAAAAGAAAGTTTTCCTAAATTTTCCATTGTTTCCTTGTTCTGACACATGCATTAGTCAATAAATCTCACTGCAGTCGTGAGACAAAGATAGAGAAAATTAGACATAAGCATTCACAGAGAAGTATAGGCTGAGGGTATAGGGTTTTTATATTATTTTGGTGATAACAGTCACTATTAACGAATAATAGTATAAAAACACAATAATGGGATACATTTCAGTGCATTTAACATCTTGATTTTACTGATTCTACAGCAATGGTTTGCAAATTTCAATTCAAATGAAATTCTTTCTATTTGTTTCATCGTCATTTCTAACGATAAAGAAATTCATTTTATAAAAATACCATAAAATATGTACTGTACTGTGGAACATTGACGAGTTGGTAGAATTACGATAAAATTAATATATGAAAGATGTTAACAAACTGTACAAGGTAAAGATTCTTGTCAGACAATTTTATGTATTGGAAAATAAGAAGCAAAGTAGTTAAGAAATATCTAAAACAAAGAAATCCATTTCGAGTCACGTAAACCTACATAAACAATACCCAAAGGATCAAATTATCTGCAAAACGAAACGAGACCTGGTTCATCAGCAGGTAGTGTCTTCTGCTATGCGCATGTATACTTATAATAAGTGTCACAATAATTAATTGGGACAAAATCACTAGGAGGTCATATCAGACCACTTTTCTTGTGATTCATTGTTTGTTCTAATTGATCAACATTGATACAATATTTACAATATATTACGGAGCACCCGATTCACCATCAGTTTTGGTTGGGTTCGTGTTGCTTAGTCTTTCGTTTTCTATGTTGTGTCTTGTGTACTATTATTTGTCTGTTTGTCTTTTTCTTTTTAGCAATGGCGTTTGTTTTCGATCTTTGAGGTTGAGTGTCCTTCTGGTATCTTTCGCCCCTCTTTTACAACGTTTGTCATTTGCTAAGTGTCAAATATTTAAACAAAGATTAATATTTCCACTAAATAAAGATGTTAGTAAGGTGGTCTAAAGACTTAAGTCTTTCTTAAAGTCCTTTGTACACAATTACTTAAGTTAAATACTATTGACAACTTCGCTTGTGTACGCTCATTCATTTATTTATGGCTTTGTTTTGTAATTTTTTTTCAATATTCGAGGGTTAAGGTTCACGTAGTGATTACCAATGTAAGAGACAATAACACAATCAAACTTATTTAACATTTAATGTTGAACTACATAAAAAGCACAGCCTGAACATGAACATTTGACAAAAGTACAGGTGACCTTAACATAAAAATACAACATATTATCTATACTGAATTTAAATTTTGAAACCTATGCCATCTCATACTGAATGGACATTTAATAACATTAGGCAGCTGATACTGAATGAATATTTTGTAAGCAAAGTCATATAATACTGAATTTCAGTTTACAAATATGCATCTGGAACCGATTCTACACATTGTAACTTAAAAACTTATACAGAAATGACATTTTGTTATGAAAGACATATTTACTTTTTTACATTTCGGAATCTAAATCATCATATACTGAATTCAAATTGCCATTTAATAAGGGACTTTTAGTTGTGAGTTTCCTTTAAGTTTGGTGGTTTTGTTATATCTCAGTTTTGTTGTAACCTAGATAATATAATACTGACTTTACATTTAAGAGCATACGATACAGTTTTGATCCCGTATTTACATTTTGATAAAAATTTCCATATAGACTATTTTACCTGATTAAATCAAAATGTAATAAAAATATACCTTCATGTGCTACTTTTGAGTAAAATGAGGTCGAAATTTTGTATATTTGCTCAAAATTCGGATTTGTGGCCGTATTTTCCTTTCGAAAGAAAGACATAACTTTTTGTTTTAAAAGATAAACACAAATTGTTTTTTGTTAAATAATTCGTAATTTCTGTATTTTATAAGTATCCTAAAATTTTATACATTTTGTATTCAGAAATAACTCATATTTATCAAATGTTCATGAATGTAGAAAAACATCACTTTTGCTGTATATTTATCTAATTTGAAAAAATTGTACTATTTACGTTTTCATGAAAATTTGCACACGTTATCATCTTACGTAATCAAACCAAATGGCATTTTAAAAAGAGGGGTCCATGAACTCGTTTTCAAGTTAAATGAGTTTGAATGATAAATATCAGTCGAAAACTGAATGTTTTCCCGATAAGTCGTAGTTTGACGTCGCGAAAATAACAATTTACGTTAGTAACGTCATTACCTCCTGTAACTGTATCGTATGCCCTTAAGTCATGTACAACTAAAGACAAAACAAAGTCATATAAAACTGAATTTGCAGCAGTTAATTGAAGACATATAATACTGAATTTACATTTTGTTGCATAACGCATTAAAATACTTAATTAACATTTTGATACCTTAAGCATATAATACTGAACATACATTTTGATACATAAAATTGCACTTTGTGAATACAGCTGTTTGACAAACAAAGCATGTTTTGTATGGAGACATTTATCATTCATAGATATGTTCTCTTGTTTACCTACTGGTACCCTGATATGAACCTTTTATATCATTTCGTATAGACATAACTTGGACATGTTACCAGTATAATTACAAATGGATAGCTGCAAAATTGAAGTTGGAAAAGATCCAAATTGAGGTGATAGAAAGTACAGAATTTTAGTATAAGTTTAAACTCTTAGAAGTGCGAGGCATATCAATGTTGAAAATATGCCGCTCAGCCCTATGTCTTGACCTTTGAAAAAAAAAAAAAACTATAAGTGAATGTAAACTCTCACTTCTAGAATATAGTGTTTTGCAAAATTTTATAGTAAAAGTGGCACAGTTTCAGCCGTTAAAATAGATTCTATGGAAAATTGCATTGTCTATATTTACAGAAGCGCAACCGAAAACATCATACTAAATTTCGATTTTGATACCCAAAGCATCTAATACTTAATTTACATCTTGATACATAAAGCATCTAATACTGAATTAACATGTTCTAGAGATTCTGATTGATTCATAATCTACCATAAAATAAATATATATTAAACATAGGAAAATAATAATTATACATCTAAATATTTGTCATCAAGCAAACAATTAAAGGAACTGCGAAATTTTAGCTGATCTAAGCTGATGAATTCATTTATAAAAGCCCACACAATCTTTAAATGACACAGTTATGATAATATGAAAAACGAAAACGAAGAAAAGCAAATGCGATTTTTTTTCTTTTTGTAGATTTAAAAAAATTTTATAATGAAATTGATATTTGTACATTTATAATGAGGGACTCTTTCCAACTGCATCTGAAAATAAAAAAAAAAATAAAAAAATATGTTACCATTGCTTTCTGTTATTAAAACAAATTGATAGAAGAAAAGAAGTTGTGACTGTATGTCTAACCTTTGTCAGAACCATTTCTTATTGATTGAAAATGAGTTTTACTGGATACCAAATTATTAGATATTTTATAGGCAAATAAGGTATTTGGTTCTTCCGTATAATTCTAAGGTATTGGGTTGAATTATCCTTTCATTATGATATTGAATTCCAGTGAAGAATATTTGGTTTGAATGAATGTTTTGGATTTACATAGGAACTTAGGTATTGGATCCTATTTACAAACGAAGGTAATATATTTTCTTCAAGAACAAAACTACTGAATATTAAAAATCCGCGTGTAGTTCAAGACAAAAGAAATTTACTACAATTATTAGTCATTTGACAATCAATCATCAAAATATTCAACACATAATGCATACTCACCCTTCTTTACTCTTCTGATAAATATGGAGCTGGGTCTTCTACATCTATAACACTTAAAAAAGACGTTGCATTTATAAAGTTTTCTAAATTTTGATATAGCAAATTAACTACACAGACATATTCATACTGATTCGGTTTCATTGTCTGTAACCAGAATGCATGAAATTTTATTATTGCTTTTATAAAACTTAGCCATGAAAAACACCACGAACTAGTTTGTACATGTTTTAATGGTACACATGATATACCTTCAATGACATTAAAGTTATGATTTCGATCGTCTTTTCCACGTCTTACGCATGGATAATAGTTATGCTAACATTTATATGCCTACTTTCACGAACATTGTGTAATATAGTCCCAGTCACAAAGTGCATACATGTAACGGTACTAATGTTTATTTGAGTTTAGATTTAAAGATATTTTTAGAAAATACTTCTACCCTTTTAAAACTAAAACAATCTTGAGAATAAGCAATATATATAGAGTATTTTAGAAAAAGGTCAATATTATAAACAGATCAAGTTGATATCTTTGATTGTAATTGTTGAATTGTTGAATTGTTTTCAAAAACGATATGCATATGCCGAGTATTAAATCCAAATTATGCAGATCTACTATAGAAAATACAGATTAGCTCTTAGATATATCTTTAGAATAATAAAAGATAAAAATAATGACTTGTTTTTAATACATACGCATAGCCGTCATCTGTACTTGTTATTAACATATTCATACTATAGACTTACGAAGGTATTGAACAATGAAGAGACAGCAAAGTCTTCTGTCTGAAAGCTTCATAGGCTCTGGTAATGTGCATGTTGCCATTGTTGTTAACTGCGTTTGATGCCCAATAGAGTAAATAAAAGAACCTGTCAGGAACACCTTTTATCCACCAATAGAGGAACATATCGAACAGCTGGTGCACCTGCCAAACGATAAGAATTTTCTTAGTAATCAGTGTATACATTGTATAATCAACGATACCAAATGCCCCTAATTTCAAATTTCCAATATTTATATGAATGCAATTTTTAGGTCATTTCACCAAAGGGATGTGTTTCCTTAAGTTTAGAACAAGTATACAGTGAAATATCTCGAGGGTCGATATAAATGCAACTCTTCAACTATTTCAATGCGAATAGTTAACAGAATATGGAATGGAAACGGGGAATGGGGCAAAGTGACAACAACCCGACGAAACAGCAGAAATTAGCCAAAGGTCATCCAATTGGTCTTCAACGCAAAAGAAAATCCTGCACACAGAAGCGGACTTCAGCAGCCCTTAATAATGCATACTAGTTAAGGACATGTTTACAAGGCCAAACTTCGAAACAGTTTGTTCCATTTCAAAACAGCATTTTGAAAATTACAATTTATTTAAATCCATTGTTAAAATCTAATATTTAAAATATGAATGGATGTACATATTGTGTTTTGTTCATCGTTTGTGGAAAACGTTGTATTAGCAGCTTGGCACACTTTTTAGATTAAAAAAAAACTGTTTGCTGCATGGTACACTATAAATTAATGCAATAACTAACGTGTTTTATACATGTATGCATACGTTTTTTTTTTTTTTTTTTTTTTTGTTCCTCCTAAGCCTAAGGAAGTTACAATTCCACGAAATGTTAGCTTCATTTATAATTTTGTCTTTATATGAATACATCAACTAGATAGTACTTTCTGATCAGTTTGAAAGAGAAAGGAATATATCTGTTACAAAATTGATAAATTTAAAAACAATACGTTTTTAGCAACTATTATATATCTAGTCTCATTTTTTCACATTTAATGTTAAAACCGAATGAGGTCAGCTGGAATAAATCTAGCTACATTTATTTTTGCTGCATATCACTATTTTGTTTATATATTTTCTTTAACTTCTCAGCTTGTCAACGTTAAACCTTTCGGGAGATTAAATTTTATCTTTTGCATATGCAGCAATTAGATAAATGAATTGAGTTAGTAAGTAACCTTTAACAAATTTTATACAACTGGTATAGTCTTTTCGTTTTTGTTATATGTTTAAAGGAAATTGATTACTTTTGATATTGTAATTTGTTTTCATCATTTTAATTTATTACACCATTCTTCTTCCAACTCATAAATGATACCGTCTTTTCAGAGAACGTGTTAAAATTGAAGAATTCTATTTGCAAGAACGATAACTATTTCTCACTAGTTTTCCCACTGAACATAGTTTATAAAGTAAAAAAAGTTTCATTTCAAACATTCCAATGCAATCACTAGTTACGTGGCGATTGCACTGTGAATTAATAATATTTTTAAATAGCTACACTTAACTAAGTAAACAGGCGACACGGACAAACAGTCGTTGCCATAAACATGACATGGTATTCGGAAAGATTGTTAAAATAGAAAAAATCTTACAGAACAATAGTCTTGTAGATGCAATCTCAGGTTTATTCCATATTTTTTCCAATGCCTGGAATATCTTGAATCTCTTTGTCCATCCACTCTTCACTTAGAACAAACTTTGCAAATTTCGGCCAACAATCTGAAATAAAAAGTCATCAAATCAAATCACATGGGCAAGGCTTATAATTTCATTTGAAACAAGCTGGTAGTACATATAAAAGAGCTTTAAAAGGCTTTGACGCCAATCTTTTAATTGAATAAACTTATCTCCCTTAAAATGCCAAAGCATTCTATGGTCAAGTTCCAATCGTTTATGCTTCAGTCTTACTTATTTGACTGTTTGCCTCTTTTGTACCATTCATTTGAATTTCTCGGTAAACTTTAATATATTCGACTGATGTCTTGGGTGATGTTTTAAATCAATAGCAAATAAGCATAGCACCTTCTTGAATTGAATACGAAATTTATTGCTATGCATATTCGGTAAGAATCAGTTAGATTTGCCGAAAATCATTTGATTATATCTGTTTTAAATAAGGAGAGGTGGTTTGAATTTCAATAAACAACGATCAGGATGTTAACAACAACGGGCCATTTTATGCCTTCAAACGATGGGTTTGATCTTTTAAAGCAATACTAGTATACCGTTGTTCAATCTTCAAAATCGATTAAGGGAAAACAAATCTAAAACCGAGGAAACACATCAACTATAAGAGGAAAACGCTAACATACATAGCAACGGACTATTTGATAACAACTGCCATATTCCTGACTTGGTACAGGAAATTTTAAGAACAAAATGATGGGTTGAACCCCATTTTATAGCTAGCCAAACCTCCCGCTTATATGGCAATGTTAAAAACACCGCTAAAATGACACCATAACGTGACACGAAAACAGTACAATTAAACGCAAGAACACTCAGGACAGACAAATACATATATAAATCATATAATAGTACTTAAATAAATAAATAATACAACATGTAAACCACAGAGTACACCTGCCAATAATTTACGACAGTACACCAGTACACCAAAATAGAATTATGAACTGTGTGTTAAACGAATGTATCAACGCCACAAAACGTTGTCACAGGTGAATTTCTAAAATGGACATAAAATTGGGATTGTGTTAGTAATGGTGCAATTATTTCTATTGTCTAACCATGTCGGTTTTTCTTCTAAATCAAAGATGTGTGAAAACAAATAAATCATGTACATATAGTTGCGTTCAACTAAAAATCATATAAATGAACTAGCTGATTAATTATCTTAAATTTTACATCCATATAGAAAATAAAAATAGAATTCAAACCACAAACGATCAGACATAACACAATATCCAACACGTTTTACAAAAGAAACACCATCACAAAATACATTAATGTAAGATGTATAAATACCAAGACACGTCTCATAGCAATGAAAATTCACATTCAGCAAAACACTCACATATGGGAATAGGTCATGACCAGATGACGTAGATGGTAAACCACAGTCTAAGACGTGGTAAAATATCGTAAGTTAGTTAAGACACAGACACATCGTATATATCAACCAATTCGTGATACCGTAGAGTAAGCTGTAAAAGACCTCTGGACAGTCTGAACAATTATAAGGAATACATCAACAACCGAATTAGAACCAAACAATAAACACATTATTTATGACAGACATAAACACACGATAATTATTATACTGTATGCACGTTACATTGGTGGTTAAATTTTGTCTCATTAATGTATATTTCACATTTCCTTTTTCTTATTTACTCACAAGAATTGTGACATAACTCCCAGGTCGGTGTATTTATCATTCTTGTTCCTGTTAATTCTGATGAGGAAATTACTTCCATGTCCCAATTCAAAACTCCTCCTGCAAACAGAAATTAAACAAAAAAACCGTGCTGCTCTGACACTGTCACATCTTTTAATGAACAGAAAAAGCGTAATGTTAGTTAAAACCTTTATACTGCATATACTTAAAAAGGTTACATCATCACAATGAAGTACCCGTGTTCTAAGCTTCAAGTTGATGTGACCACAACCTGATGATCAGATACCTTAAACCAACAAAAAAATCGATATGCCGGTCGATGCACTGATTACTTTCACTTGCAACTATACGTGAGTAGTTGGCAGATCTTACCGTTAATTTGATATAGAAATAACTAATCTATTATATTTGGTATTCATGTTTGATGTCACTTTTTAATCAAACCATCGACCATTCGAACATAACAGTTATTTTATTTTTTTCTAATTTTTTATCAGAGTATAGATTAATACTGAATTAATACAAAAGAGGGACGAAAGATACCAGAGGGACAGTCAAACTCATAGATCGAAAACAAACTGACAACGCCATGGCCAAAAATAAAAGACAAACAGACAAATAATAGTACAGATGACACAACATAGAAAACTAAAGACTAACAACACGAACCCCACCAAAAACTGGGGTGATCTCAGGTGCTCCGGAAGGGTAAGCAGATCCTGCTCCACATGTGGCACCCGTCATGTTGCTTATGATATTACAAATCTGGTAAATAGTCTAATTCGGTAAGTCACATTCGTGAAAAGGGAAGGGTATTGTAGTTACGACATAAGGAACATATCCGATATCATCTGTGAAACGGTTATTCCATAACGGTCAACCAACTCGTGATGGCGTCCGTAAAATTTACGAAGGGATGATTTCAACTTCACTATTTGGAACTCTTGGTTTAATAGCTTCCTTGTGAGCAGCAATCCTCTATCAAGGAAATCATGATAGGAAACACAAGCCCGGGAATATCGTATCAATTGGGAGATATATACTCCGTATGCAGGCGCTGCTGGAATGTTGCTACATAGAAATGGAAAGTTCACAATTGGGAAGCTGAAATCATCTCTTTTGTCGTAAAGTTTTGTTTTCAACCGACCCTCATTGTCAATTTCGAGATGTAAGTCAAGATATGAGGCAGACTTAACTGTATCTGTAGTATCCTTTATCTCTAGTTCGATGGGATAGATTCGTTCAACATAGTCACCAAATTTTGTATTATTTAGTGAGAGAACATCATCTATATAGCGGAACGTAGAGTTAAAGGATATTGCTAACTTCTTATCTTTCTTCCTAAGACGTTCCTGTATGAAGTCAGCCTCATAATAATAAAGAAACAAGTCGGCAAGAAGAGGGCACAATTACAAGAGATATTACACATTTCAAAGTAGACTTTTCTTATTTTATGAAATTTTGGGCAATTCAGTATATATGAATATGCAAACTTTTAGATGTGCATATACGGCATCGACATAGCACCCCATTAAAACACATACATTTTTTTTTATGTCAGTATAGGTCTTAAACAATATAAAGTTCTATAACATATCGATCCAAGTCGTTTTGTTTAAATTAAACCCCAACCGTTCAATTTTGCATAATGACAATACAAAATGTACACGGCAGACGGTATTTTAAAACTTTAGTCAAATATATAAAACGATATTATGTACAAGACAAAAGCATTACAAATGAAGCAAAGCTCCCTATTATTTAAACGTTGAATTTAGTTACAGTAATGAGTGGTGAAACTTTCCATTATTTCCTCACAGAGAACAAGCACTATTGTTACAAATATCTTGTCACAATGCTTTAAGATGTTAAACAATCATATTCATATTCATATTGGCCCATGAGTTTAAACCTAAACAAACTTACCTGGACACCTTGCTTTGAAATAGTCCTTAAAGCGTGAAGGAAGTGCATACTCTTCACTTCCGACTGTGGAATTCCATTGGACCCATTCTGTGTATTCATAATCATTTTCAAGCAGATGTAAAAGACCATTTTGGTTTTACTACTAAAATTGAAATTGGATATTTAACAATTCATTTGATTTACTTTTAAATGATTTACCTTTATCATGTTTATGTATTCGTTAAAGATTATTTCTAAGCGTGGTGCTTACAAAATGAAAACATACTACATGTACAAGAATTATCTGTCTGTTTGCAACAGGCATGGGGCGAAATACATTGCAATATAATGCATTACATTAAAATTACTTCGACACAATCAGTATTATATTATAGTTACAATTACATGTGTTTTGGAAAGTAATGCATTACATTACAATTACTTTACTAAAGTAATGCATATATTAAACATTACATTTTATAAATCTTATTATTAGAAGAAACATATATACAACTTTTATACTTCAATCTTGGTAACTATTAAATAGGTATTATAAAATCCTTTCATTGCCCTATTATATCAAATGACCACAAAAACAATATGATTAGATTCCTGAAGGTTATTTTACAATTTTGACAAACATTGTTGGTCTTAGTCTGTATGAATTTAGATGAGAGATGATTCCGGTTTAGAATTTGACATTTTGGGTCAAGATTTTCTGCAAAGTTCTTAAACTTTTGACTGTCAACTATTGAAGTTGGGAATAAATCACTTCTAGCAATATACTCGAAAAGTCAATCTATAGCTTTGTTTTGTCCGAGTAATTTAATTGATATTTCTGAATAGTAATAATAATAATAATAATAATAAATTCTTTATTTAAAGAGGGTAAACACAGTTAGTTACAATAAAACAATCTTCCTGAGGCCCTCAAAAGATGGATTTACAAAATTTGCCAAGGTTGATTGTTCTTATGGGTCAGGCTTTTATATTTCGAAGTATACATCTCTGTGTTTTCTAAAGAAAGAAATAGTAGAAAATGTTGTAAGGATTTTTTCTACCATTATGTTTTGTATTATATTGTTAACTTAATCTCAATGCTAAGTTATCACTCTAAAATCACAAATTCATTTGTCAAAAGAAAGAAATTCAATTTGATTGATATACCAACAAATTAGTGGATTTTGTCAGGTGTCTATTATCAATCATTCAACTTATTTCTTTCATCTTTATATATCTAAGTATTGGTTTTCAATGAAGGTATATGACAATGACTACAAATGAAACAATACTATGTTTGTATGTTTATCGTTTATAAAATAAAATGTTTTAATTATAAGTTAGTATAAATGTTTTAATTTTAAGATAAGATCAGACAAATCATTAGTTTTAAATTCAAACCACAGTTCAAATTTGAACTGTTTGTTAATCATTTAACAAAACATTGATTTGTGTTTAATTTTCCTATTTTCTTAAAAGAATAAAACAGTAGTACCCATTGCCCTTAAATTTTTAGAATTATATAGCACTATCAGACAAGAAGTAATTATATGTAATGCCATATAATGCATAAATTACATGCATTCTATCCCATATAATACATTGCATTACCATTACATATAATGCAAAAGATTTGGGCATTACACTTTTGTGCATAACTTGAGAAAATGTAATGCATTACAGGGCATTACAATTAAAAATTAACATAACCCCGTGTCTAGTTAGCACAGATATATATATATATATATATATATATATATATATATATATATTGCCTATATGCAAATTTGAAAGTAAATGACATACTTCAATACTTTGCAAAACATTCAACGTCAAGGTGCAGTAACTGCAGGTGAAGGACAAAATAATCGCCATAGTCATGAGACGTACAAATACTAATTCAAGTGCATACAAAATATCATTCACTTGTCATCAGTGGTCAACGCAATTTCATTCTTAACATGCAGTGTTTGCAATTTTTTCAAATAGAGCATGGGTGATGAGGTGGTGTCAATTTTCTCATGGTCTATGATAATGCCGATACATCTGTGTATCCTATATCATTTGGTTTTTATAAGCGGTTTTTCTAAAATGACCTTATCACTACTTTAAAATATACAGTAGCAGGGATATGAGATGTGTTAATACTGATACATCCAAATATCAATGACTGACGGACCCATAAGACGTTTAATTACAAATAAAATTGAAAATGGAAAATGGAGAATATGCCAAAGAGACAACAACCCGACCAATGAGCAGATAACAGCCGAAGGCCACCAATGGATCGTTAAAAATAGACTCATAATGCCCTTATGACCAACTTAATAAAAATGTTGACGCCCACGCCTCCGTCGACTGAGTCTCGCCTACTCTATTTTACAGAAGCAGAAACAATTGGACTTTAAAGCGTTTTTGCAAACACTTGCTTATTCTTTTCTTCAATCTTTTGTTGCTTTCTTAGTTGTGAAATGTATGAAGACACAGCATGATGAATTTGTTATTGGCCCGGCAAATAAATCTTCAACAAAATAATCTTATGGAAAGATTACTTTCGAATGGATCATTGATTAACGTAATAAGGAGATGTTGTATGATTGCAAATATAACAAATTATCACCATACAATAAGAACCGAAAACGTTGACAGCTAAAATCACCATACTGCTTCAATAACGAGCAACATCAATACGTATGGAAAGCAATAAAAGTCACCAGCGACTCATTTCACAAAAAAAAAAAAAAAAAAAAAAAATAAAAAAAAATAATTAAAAATAGACTCATAAGGCATGTACATTTTGTAGTAAGTTTAATTGTGAAAAGAACAATCGAACAAATAGAGAAATAATGCATATCTGATAACCAACTTCCAGATTTACAAAAAATATAACATGAAAACGTAAAAATCGAAGAACATATAGTGTTATGAACATCACATCATCTTTGATAATGACATAGTATTTACCGTATTAAAGGAAAGCTATCAAAGTCAACCTTTAGTTAAGATGTTAGAAAAGCATGTGATCCTACAACCGCTAATAAAGCTATTACGTCAGGTTTTTATCATGAGATTTCACGTAGTTCATGGATGGATAAAGAATACATAATGAAAACAAGGCATGTATAAAAGAGACAACAATCAGACCAAAATGATCCCCCAAAAAAAAAAAAAAAAAAAAAAAAAAAAACGTAAGACAATTAAATTTAATGCTATTCATTTTCAAAGTTGTATCAGTGACATAACTGATCCGTTTGCATCAAGAAGGAATGCATAAATGTTATATTTGAACAATGTTACTCATAATTATGCATTTATTCATTATTTTTGGCATTGTATAAAATAAAACAAGTTTTCTAAATCCAACGTTTATCTTATCTGAAAAGGTGTAATTTCACACAATCATCTGCTATCGTTATAAATATATCGATCAACATTGAAAACAAAATTGAACAAGTATAAAGTACTAGTAACGTGATAAGATTTACAAAAATGTTGTTTACAAGTTATCATAAACAAATTGAATTGTACAAAATATAGTTTTGTTTTGACTTTGTATAAATTATAGTTTGTGTTTTGACTTTGTACAAATTGTACTTTGCACAAAAATTTTACTAAAATTCACTGATAACTTGTACAATAACTTATAGTACGAATTTGTTTTAAAACAAGCATTGATACACACTATATAGTTTTAATTCAATGACCCCACCCTTTACAAAATAGTTATGTATCATTTGTTTGAGCATATGAGTAAATTATGGCATCGGGTATTGCATAACATCTTTTCCTTTTACATTTACATTTAAAAGTGTTGCACCCTGTCCATTTACTTGGAAGACACCCTTGTCCAACAGTTTTGAACGTTTTTAACTGCTCCACGTAGCGAAAGTTGAAGCTCAGAACCGTTGCTGCGAATATAGATGTGCCTTAGACAGTTTCAATTTGATTTCTTGACAAATATCCTGTATCCACAGCAAATTAAGCTAATTTTGTTTCGTTTTCTTGATTAGATATTCGGCTTGGATCTGTTGACCAGACAGTGCACGCTTCCTGAGAAGTATAATGTGCGTTTCAACGTCTGTGTTATCCTGATTTACTCTCTTGCTAATTTCTATGATACTATCAGGATTGTCACTGAGCCAATTTCTATTATATTATTAGAATTATCTCTAGGACCAATTTTATTATTCTATCAGAATTTTCACTGAGGCCAATTTCTATAATACTATCTGATTTAACTGGCATGCATGTATCAATAACATTTTCTATCTCCATCTGGGTATTTTTGTATTTTGTAAATAAGGTTTATTCTGTGGTCATTGAATAAAAATTCGATAGTATGTAACAATACTTTCTTATAACAAAGTCCATACTATCATTTATTGTACAATATTTTTGTAGAAATTATAATTTAAATAAATGATAACTTGAACACAACATATATGCACACTGGGAATAACGTTTGGTATCCAGACAAATGAACAACCATGCATATCTTAAGTTAAGACTTTGGATAAAATAAAATTCTACTAAGCTAATTCAGGTTATAGTAACACCAGCGTGACGTTAGCACACAATAGTCTCAGACACTGAAAAAGTTGTTCTATATGTTTGTTATTTTACTTATTAAATAATGAATCCACAGTAATATAAAAGTGTATTAGATCTATAAAGATTGAATTATGTTTCGTGATCTTATAATTTGAGACCATTAGAACATTTGTATTCAAAACGAGTTACCAGCTTGCGTTATATCGGTCTGTGTAACAGTATGTCCATATTTATTTGTCCTTAATTGAATAAAGCATGACTTAACATAAGAAAATGTTCTAGAGAATGTAGTCAAACACATGAAAAAGTCAACCTTGTCTGTGGAATTCGAAAATGACATTTAGGGCTTTTGAAGTAAATCAGAATAATTTATACTCCTCAACTAACTAATTAAATTTTGCTTTTAAGTTAGTGATAAGTGGTTTCCGATCCTAACCAACGTTTAAAGTTAACAATTTCCATAATTTTTCTATTAGTATTTGTTTTACCTCTTAGTGAATATTCTCCTGCACGTCAGTTAGAAAATGTTTAATAAATGATTAAATAATACGTTTTACGTTTACTTTACATACCAACAATGGATTTTATGGGGAAAATAAAGTTTAAAAATAAAAGAACACACCTAAGTATAACTGGTTCAGCTAGCTGTATTTCATGACCTGAAACTTTCCGTGTTATTTAGAGTGATGTGGAAATTTTACGTTATTTACGTTGTTCACCGTCATGTGGAATATGTGCATATCTTTTATCAGAAGAACTCTTTTAGAATAAAGTAGTAAGCATTTTTTAGGAACATCCATATTGCCTGTCATGTGTTTTAGAATTACATCATATGTAAATTTGTGATCAGTCTTACATTTTGATTGGTCAAGCCTATGACATTGAAACTTCATGAGCCAATAACATTTTCAGTTACCGGGACTACTTTTTCATTGATCGATTATGCACACAAATGAACACAAATGCAGATAATGTAATATACATGTTTTCGGGTTGTCGTTTTCATAATTAATAAAGATTGTTTTAAAAATCCAATAAAATAATAAATCTATCAATAACTCAAATAAAGAATGTTGTCGTATAAATCATTAGTAAAACTAACTGGTATTTTAATATCGGAAGTTTATACTAAAAAATCGTCTGCCACTGCTAAAAACAAGCTTTTACATCGACAATGTCTGATCAGGACAGTCTTGGTAATTATCTGGTGACTCTAGCAGCAGAAATAACATTCGACGACGAAGAATATATACTACCTTTTGAGCTGCAACCTGTTGATTTACTAGACATAGAAATTGAGTTTATTTCTGAGCTGAACTTACCACCATCTGAGCCACAAGAAACAATCCAGCTGTGTTCATCAGCTGGTCCACAGGCCCAGAACTCTGTGTTGCCATCTTGCCCTAAACGATTGAAGCCAATGGGAGAGGATGAACTCCAGTACCTTCAGATAAACTTCCATCTGTAATTAAAAAGTATTTTAAACTCTTAAAAAATGAAAATGAATATTCATAACTTCTAACTTTTCACTGAGACGAGTGACATTAACCATAACATTTCATGTTTAATGCACCCACCTAACATACGGCTTAATCATATACCATTCGAAAGCACTATCTTTTGTGCCCGGTCGTCAATATTTGTATGGTGCAGTTTCCGCAAATCACTATGAAAGGTCAAGGACAGACCATTTCTAATTTTACAAAATGTCAGCATTTTTACATTAGGCTGTCTTCTGAATAAAAATATTTTGTATGGAGATATGAAAATTTGTTAGAACTGATATTAATAATTATTTATCAAAAGCACTTTGAAATAGTAATGTCGGATTTGTAATAAATAGTGCCGTTTTTCAAGTCCAAGAAAATGATAAAATGCGTAGAAACCAAAATGTTTGTTATTCACCATAAAACCAAATAACATATTTCATTTAGTGCTAAGGATGTTTTGACATCCTAAAATTACTGCAATTACGCTTCTTGGTAATTAAACAGCCAATTATAACAACCCATGTTGTTGCCCAAAATACCGCCATCTGCAGAAAGATTGTGTTTTAGCTGTTATATGTTAAAACAAATTGTATGTATTCAATATAAGTTGAGAAAACACAAATCTTAAAAGTGCAAAAGGTTAAATGATATAATACACAGGAAGTTTATGCTTTAAGGGGAAGTTTGGAAACGAAACTTTGGTATTTCAATATTTGTATGTTTTCTTGGTTGCTTATACTGCATGGTGCATTGTCTAAGGAATTGAAAGCTATTATAAGCTAGTCACTAAAATGTTCTTTATGCCTGGCCGAAGTATTTAATCCTATCAAACTACGTAATTTCTTGAAATAAATTGAGACATGTAGCAATTATATTTACTTACATTAATTTTATTTTGAAATTCTAGCAATTCGCAATAACAATACTTACACTTCCTGAATAGTTAACATATTAGTTCATTGTAATATAGAGATGATCCATTGATTGTTGGTGTTTAACGCAATTTTCAGTACTATTTGCTTCTCAAGTACTTTGAGACGATCAGTTTTATTGGTGGAGGCCCACGGAGTGCCCAAAGAACCACCAACCTGCGGCAGGAAAACTGGCAATCCCCATCAACAATACATTAGTTATATTTATTAGTATCAAGGACAACTTACTGTGTAAAAGTAGGCAACTTCTTACCAAACAAAGCAGTTTGGATAATAATGTTTACTTCAGCTACATGTTTCAAATAAATTTGCTCATTAGAAATTGAAATATAAATGCATTTGAAACACTTCTATTTCAAATTTCATTGGCCATGGTTTTGCATTAAAATTTCAATGTAGCTCTACCACATGATATGTTCACTTTAGTCATTCAGAAAACAGAGCGCTATTTTAGTAGAACATCTGTCAATCATTGATTGAACATTTGCATATTAAAGATAGTACATGTACATTAAGAATATATATGGTTAATATGAAGTCATTTTATTCTAAAATATTTATACAATTGTGAGAAATGAAAATTGTGGTTGAATTTATCCATTTCTTTAATTGTTTTTTTTAGTCATCTAAACTAAAATTATTTTGTGGATATTCATTATGCACTAAGACTTCTGCTGTTGATCTTACAGCGACTTTTGGTGATTTTCTCAGTTTATTTTCATATTTTTCGTTTGGTTTTCTAATGGTGCGAAGATCTCACAACAATCATAAGTGATATTAGTTGACATGAACAAAAACCGTACAAAACGGTAGGCTAAGTGTAAAAACATGGGTTAAAACCATCTGATTAAAATTCAGATCTATCACGACTCGCCTGCTCATATATCGTATGAGGATAACGAAATCAGAGATCTACATTTTTATTAGATTGGGGTTAACTTTATGAGATAGCTTCAAATCAGGTATGCTATGGTAAATTTGAAGTGCTTACCATTTCTAACTCTATTTGAATATGTGTATTATGAAAAAAATCCTTCATGTACAACCTCCATATGTACACTTTTAAACTATGAACTTCGCTAAAATCTATCAAGCAATGTAAAGGAATATTGCTCATTACACAGTTTTTTTAGACTAACAGATGGATATATATGAATGGAAAGAACAAAGAAAAAGGACGTAGGGACATAATGATTCCTACATTTCCACTATATTATATAAAGAGAGAGAGCAGAACGCGAGGTTTATGTCAATTGCTTGATGCGATTGAGCTTTTGTTTTAGTCTTTTGATAAGGGACTTTCCGTTTTGAATTTTCAATGGAGCTCGGTATTTTTATGTCTTACTTTTTTCTTTATCCTGTATCGATATCTGTTTTTGAACTACCTGGGTTTCTTTTCTTTGGTTGAAAGAAGGAAGAAAATTACAAGGAGGCAGTCTCAAACCATAGTTAAAGAAAGACAGATGACAGCATGACCAAGGCGAAAAGTAGGACAGACAAACAACACTACTTAAGACACTTCAAGTCTGTTTAAAGGTTTGGTTAGCTTTTGAGGTGTTTTCGATTGTTCCGATGGGTCTTTGCTGATTTTAGTCATAAACTGTAACTCATAACAATACAGAAACAGGTCCGCAATAAGTGGTGCACAGTTAGTCCCCATAACTGATTAATGAATATGTTTAAGTGTACTGGATAAAGGTCGGATGATATTTGACATCGCCACCCACATAACATACGCTATTTAAATACAATTAACCGTACATCCACATGTTTGGAAAATTCAATTATAAGTATTGAACAATGTTTAATGCATATTTTTGTAGTTTTATTGGCGTTTAAAAGGGTTGTCCGTGCACATTTTGAATTAAGCGCTTCCGCGATAACGATGCATACATATCTGGAGAAGCTTGTCCTGTCGACCCACTCAGTTTTCTAATGCAATTGCCTAATTGATTTTGTCTTCTTGTCTTCATCTTTATGGATTTTATCATCAGAAACTCAGAAATTTGCAAACACAGAAAGATGTCATGAAAGTCATTATTTATCCTCTGAAATTGCAAAATTCTTATAATTTCTTATATCCTCTCAAAAAAAAAAAAACAACATGGAACTTAATCAAACCATCATAACTGTTATACTATTACAAATATTATAAAGAAAACATGGAAAATAGAACGTAAAAGAACGTATAAGTTACATGACGTTATCGATATTTGAAGTGACGAGAATATCGTTCAGGATTTATTCAGGTAGTGTTTATGGTCACTACATAACAAAATAAGATAGAAAAGAGGAGGTTGTACACATAGTTTCTAAAGAATGTTACACAGTTATCAAATGGAATATGGTACGAAAATTAGTGTTGCCGTTGGTTTAAAAAACGTAGGATGATAATTGCAAAAGAGTATCTGTCAGTATGTATCCGGATTGCACCAAAACATCAAAATATTGCAGCAACAAATGCTATCATGGAAAAATTCACGTTTGAAAAAACAAAAAACGTTTGGCTAAATAAGGAGAACCTTTTTGAGGTTTTAACATGCGCCATAAACTACAAAACTTACTTCGTTTACATCGATATCTGTTATAATTCAATGAATATTCTATGTCTCTGAGGTTGTTTTATTGTGGATATATCAAATTTGTGAAGATTGATCGTAATATTCACCACAGTGTTGTGAGAGACGTTTCAGTGCATTTAAGTCCTTAGTACAGGAACATGAAGACTTAGAGCAGCAGGAATATTTCTTAGACTTTAATTGTCAAAATTTAGAAATTTGGTAACATTAATTTATATGTTGTTTTTTTTTTTCTTTCTTTGGAATATATTAGGGTGAAGCAAATTTTTGGAAATATTCACATTAATTTATTTTATGATATATGGATTTTTAAATCAAATTTTAAGTGTGTTTTATAAAATATCATATACTAATGTCAAGTACAGATCTTGAACAAATCTACATGCTGCTATACATGGCAGATTTCAATGAGAGGAAGACAAATCATGAAATTCAAATAAAAAGAATAAAGATATTTAATGTTTTGGCCCCAGAAAAAAAATCTCTGGGTTACGGACACTTTACAAATTATCTGAAGATATAACCACAAAAACAATTATAAAGATGATTTTTAAAATCTATCAATACAAACTCTACAAACTCTCCAGAGTCTGAAAAGACCATATTTTGTACTCGAACAGTAAGGTCGAGCACAGATTTTACTTAACAAGACTCGACATAATCTCAACAGTATATAACTGTACTTAACTGTACTCGACTCTAGTCTCGACTTTACTTAATAAGTCTGATTCAATACTTGATAATCTTGGTGTAGTCAGAAATGTTCTTGACAAATGCTCGACCAGTCTCGACCTGTCTCGACCAGTCTCGACCTGTCTCGACCAGTCTCGACCTGTCTTGACCTGTCTTGACCTGTCTCGACCTGTCTAGACTCAAACTTGATCTTGAAATTTAATCTTGACTGGTCTGAATCAGCCCATCTAACTCAATTATATATTGATCTTACAAAATTCCATGTTTTTAGTAGATTTCTTCATTGCTGTCAAATTAAAAGATTTAATACAGTCGAACCTCGTTGTGTCGAACTCGGTTGTGTCGAAAACTCGGATGAGTCGAAGTAATTTCTCGGTCCCGGTAAAATTCCCGTTTGATCAATGCATAATTACCTCTGATGAGTCGAACTCGGTTGATTCGAATACTCGGTTAAGTCGAGTAAATTTTATAGTCCCGTCGATATAAAATTAATGTAAATTGACCCTGATGTCTCGAAGTTCGAAAGTAAGAATTTTCGAAAGATGCAGACCTAATGATAAAACTCAAATCGGATGTATTTCTTATGTAAATAGGTAAAAAAAAGCTAAAACTTTCAACTTAGACATAATTCAGATAGTCACCTTTAAATTTGTTTATTACTTTTCAAATTAGCTTAGATTTTCATAAAACTATACAGCTATCTCAATTATGTACCGATCTTACTGAATCTCAGGCTGTTATGTAGTTTGGTGTATTGCTGTCAAATTTAAGGATTTAATTGATAGGTAATTAAATAAGCTAGAATTTTCAGTTCGGACTGAATTCAGATAGTCACCTTTAAATTTGTTTATTACTTTTCAAATTAACTTGAATTTTCATAAAACTATACAGCTATCTCAGTTGTATATTGATCTTATTGAATCATAGGTTGTTATGTAGTTTGGCGTATTGCTGCCAAATTTAAGGATTTAATCGATAGGTAATTATCGTACTGTCATACAAGTGAGAGGTTTAGCTAGCTATTACACCAAGTTTTTATCCACCATTTTCTACATAAGAAAATGCCTGTACCGAGTCATGAATATGACAGTTGTTATCCATTCGTTTGATGTGTTTGAGCTTTTGATTTTGCCATTTGACTCTCCGTTTTGAATTTTGAGTTCGGTATTTTTGTGATTTTACTTTTAAATGCAGTTAAGTACTGGCGAGATAATGTCGAGTCTTGTCAAGTAAAATATGTTCTCGACCTTACTCCTCGAGCACAAAATATGGTCTTTTCAGACTCGGAGCAGTTTGTAGTGAATAGAACACCTCTTTCGAGTTTATGACAGACTAATACCAAAATGTGTGTTTTACAGTAAGATTTTCTGGTTTCAAATTAGCATGACAAGTATTTCAGTAAGCTCAAATGTTTTAAACAGTCAACTGTTTTCGTCATTTTCAAAACTTTAAATCAAACGATTATGATGATACAGAAAAGCATACATCATATAATTTATGAATTCAGCCATATTTAATGAAAATGTGTCTTATGTTATCCTGGTAACGGAAACTACATCACTTTTCTGGTGTCCCTAACCATATTTTCATTTATACCGACTACATTCTAATAAGAAGGTGCAAAATGTTTGTATTATGTAAGTATTTACTGTCGAATCTATAAAGAAAATAGCTTATTATTAACCGTAGAATATCAATTAACTAATAACGGACACTACAAT
The DNA here is from genome assembly GCA_017311375.1 of Mytilus coruscus. Taxonomy (NCBI): domain Eukaryota; kingdom Metazoa; phylum Mollusca; class Bivalvia; order Mytilida; family Mytilidae; genus Mytilus; species Mytilus coruscus. Next base: position 64,395,239 of record CM029605.1, on the reverse strand, counting down.
TTTTAAAAAATATTTATTTTCTACTTATATACATTCTTTATGAATCATAACATGTTTGTTTCTGAATTATATTTTAGGATTGTTGTATTTGAGTATGTTGAAATACAGTTTCAATGAAAAATCTTGCAATTAATTTCATATTCAGTGCCATATAGTATCAACATTTAATAATTAAAATGTATCAGAGAGCACAACTTTACAATTCTGAATGTTACATTACTAAATAAGCTCTTTGGAGTCGACTTAATCGCCATTGCATCAGTTGTAAAGATAACATGATGAAAGAACATTACACTTACAGTCAAAAGATTTTGAAGGTAGAAGTAATGTGCAGTTAGAAGTGCAAAAACCATTTATTAACCACTTTTCTCAGCTGTGTTCAAAACATTATTTAAGATAAAGTCATACATTGTTAAAAGAGGTTAAACGATTCACTGTCATTTTCCTATATTTAAGTCCGCTGTAGAGCTTACATAGCAAAGACCAATTAAAAATATCCCCGTTATTATCTTTCACCCGTTTTGGTATATTTTTAATGTTGATGTTCTTTATTTTCATAATTGATTTGGCCTTCTCACTGTTTGATTTGATAAATATATGATGAAAAATGAATATCTGGTGTTTTAAATCATAAGATTGGTCTGTTTCACGAGTTTCACACACTGGTACGCATGGGTCTATGGGTGAAGAAAAAAAAGACTGAAAGTTGAAAAGGGGTTAGGTAAGGAAACAACTAGGCCTCATATTTTTAGAATGATTTAACACAATGATTGAGTTGTGATGCATCTAACTGCTGGTAATTCTAAGAACGATTATATGCTTAGATAGCATTTACAGTTTCAGATGTATTCTTTTCAAAGATTTTAAAATGACCAAATGCTGAAATTGTCTATTGATTAATTTCTTATAAATAGAAAGGACAGACTCGGAAGACCTTAGGCCATTAGTTTTCTCGTATGAATTGTTTTACATTTGTCATTTCGGGGCCTTTTATAGCTGACTATGCGGTATGGGCTTTGCTCATTATTGAATGCCGTACTGTGACCTATAGTTGTGAATTTCTGTGTCATTTGGTCTATTGTGAAGAGTTGTCTCATTGGCAATCATACCACATCTTCTTTTTATACTTCATTCAAACTTAATATTATGGAGTTTAATTTTACATCAGTAACATTTATATCTATATATATGACAATTTATTCCTCGGCAGAAGAGGTTAATATATACTTTGAACAGACTGACCTTAATTAGCAGACTTGTGTTTTTAGGAACAATGAATTGTATATTGTTGAAGCTCCAGCACAAATAATCCGTATTATTGGTGAAGCAAATCGGTTGTATACATATGATTGGTGACGGTAAAACAAACAATGGCAAAGTGTGAAAAGCCGTTTTCTGAAAATTGGTCGAAATTAACATGTATAATTTTGAATATCATCTTTTATTTATTTTACGTCGTAAACAAATGAATGATTTCAAGTTTCAAATAATCTGATTATATCTAAATATGGACATAACTTTGAGATTAAATTACCTAAACTAGATTATCACGGGAAAATAGGTGTAAAAATAGCTCATCGAAAGATAACTGACTGATGAAATTTTGTTCAATAACTTCCTTTTATAGGAAAGCTATGAAAATTTACACAACTGTTTATCATGTTTATGTCGCTGTGTGGAAATGCGCATATCTTGTATGTCATGTGTATGCGCAAAATAACTGAATGTGTAACACATATCATATTAGTCATTCTAAATAGAACACGTAAACAACCATTTGTGACAACGTGCACTCACTCTTCTTCTTAAATGTGATTCTGAATGTATTATCTTTTCATGCGGTCATTTATTGTTACGTGTGCATACATATGTGTATATACACCTAAATAGTGTACGAAACAGCACCAATATTAAAAAAGGAAGAATTAAATTAAAGTTTCATAAATATTTCTGTATGAGTATGACGATGTAAAATGAATCATATAGATATAAGAAGATGTGGTATGGGTGCAAATGAGACAACTGTCCATCCAAGTTACAAATTGTTAAAGTAAACACCGAACAGCAAGCTATAAAGGGCCCCAAAATGACTAGTGTTAAACCATTCAAACAGATAAATCAACGGTCTAATCTATATAAAAATTGAGAAACGAGAAACACTTATGAACCACATCAACAAACGACAACCACTGAACATCAGGTTCCTGACTTAGGACAGGTGCAAACAAATGCAGCGGATTTACACGTTTTAATAGGAACCAACCTTCACCCTTACCTGAAACAATAGTGTAACATCATAACATAGAAAGACGGACTATAAAATATCAATTGAAATGGCTTAATTCAATCAAAAGACATATTAACACAAACAATTGAACATACACCGAACGAATTAATTTGATCTATGACACAATGCAAACACAAAATCAATAAAAAGGGTGAGATGTTAAACAATATCAGAAAGACAACCAAAACCTTGGACAAAATGCCAACAAATATCATATCAATATATTTTAGTTTTAATTAAACAATATTTTAAAGTTATACAAATTAAAAACCGAGCCACGCTTGTATAATTCTAAAAAAAATCACAATTTAAACAGTTTAAGTTATTACAACGGCGACTGCATAGACATACATCCAAAGATAATAGCAATGAGATTAAGTTAATACAACAGAGATTGCGTAAATATACATCACAACTGAAAAGCACTGCAGGTTACATAACCCTTGTAACAACTCCTGAGTGGTTTATAGGTGACCTGATAAATGTTTGTTGCTATCAAAATGCCTGCTTTTTATTGAGAGTCCTGTCCATAGTCGTGGTCAACATATCTTGTAGAACCTACATATAGTATGGATCGTTCATTTATATGTCCCGTATATGCGCAAAATAACTGTATTTGAACGTTAGTGAAGCAATAGTCATTCAAAATGAAGCGAACATTAAAAATTATCGACAAAGAAAGAATGAACAAAACCTGAATTGAAAATTTAATTATCTAAATAAACAAAATAAAGATAGTGCCTGGTTATCATTGAGGCTAAATTGTACCGAACTTTCCAATTGCTACATAGTTTGAGACTGCACTTTCGTGTGTTCATGCACATACCACATTTTCTTTTTTATACAGACGGTAATTACTGCAAGAATATGACGGTTATTTCCCATTCGTAAGATGTGTTTTAAATTTTGATTTTGACATTTGATAAGGAACTTTCCGATTTGAATTTTCCTTGGGATTCAGTATTTTGTTATTTTTCTTTTATATTTGCTGATTAGGTTGAGAAAATTTATCATTTGAAAATTAAAATCGTCTCTTTAGTCATAAATTCTGGTACTAAGTCTTAGAATGAAGCACACAAAGTCGTGTCTGTTGTTTCTTTAATTTCTAGTTCAAGAGGATATATCAATGGAACCGAATTAGATAAGTTTGGATTGTAAATGGAAAGAACATCATCTATAAATCTGAATGTGAAATGAAATAAGCTGGCTTCTTTGATCTTCTTGTTTTGATAATCTCTGAAGGAACTCCGAATCATATGAAAGTAACCAGCGATCTATCAGAAGAGGCGCACAGTTCGTTTCCATAAGAACGCCGACAATTTTTGAAAAAAAACTACATCCAAATTCACAAATATGTTGTCAATAAGAAACTCCAGCATACTGATCACTTGTCCTCGTTGAAGCATGATCTACCTATCACTTCACTTTTGAACCAAATACGCCATATGGTATCCTAAAGCAATAAATGTATATATGGAATACTACTATTTTATATTACCTCTTTGTGATGATGAACGTTACTTATATTGATAGTATCGATGCCTTTATTAGAAAAATGAAGTGAAGGGTTTTTCTTATTTTTATTATGTAATGGTTCTGGTCTTATTGTTAACAAAAAACGGAAAAGAGCTACATCACAAATTATACTGACCAATCATAGAATTGAGAAAATGTTTTATGCATCCCTTGTCAAGTGCATATTCTCTCAAACATTTTAGTAAAATTAACAGGCAGTTGAAAAATAATTGTTTTATGTAATGTAACTCTAGCGGATAATGCAGATTTGAAAGAAGGTCATGAAAGCTTCCAGAAGGCGATCTAGATTTCGAAGATTTTTTTTACATTGGGCAAACAGTAATATTTTGTACATGCATATATGACTACGCTGGAATCTTAAGTTAGTATTAAATGAGGTCACGATATTAACATCACTTCAGGCTCATTCGAATAATAGGATGATCTATACAACGTATTTAATTGATATGGTCATAATTATAAATTAACTGTTTACAAAACTGGATTTTTCGAAATACTAATGATTTTCTAAATAGGTTACCTTACATATAGCTGTATATGGTAAAACTTTAAGACATTTGGGTTCTCAATGATTTCCAACTTCGTACTTTATTCGGCCTTTTCACTTTTTTATTCGAGCGTCACTAATGAGTCTTGTGTACACAAAACGCCCGTCTGGCGTACAAAATTTCAATCCTAGTGACTATGAAGAGTTTTTACATGGCAAATGTTGTACAAGCATCTTATTTTTACTTCACTTGGGGCACTGACGATATAAAGGCCTCAATGATTTACCTAGAAGGATGACAATCGAACTAAAATGTCTTTTGTAACCTCACCCAATCGGTTGTTTTATCTAGATTCTTCAAAAAACAAAGCTTTAAACGCTTATTTATATAATTTCCGGAGTAAAACAATGTGTGTTCTCCTTTTTGTACACTATGTTATAAAGTTCAAAACGAAAAGGTACAATAAATTACAAAACGAACAGATACCAAGCAAGAAATCTATACATTTTGGTTTATAATACATTGTAAAATTGGGAACAATATCAAGAACATACTTTTGTTTATAGATAATTGTGTTGATGCACGTTTCTATTAAGTAATATAGGTGAGGAAATGTACCATTGAGATTTTATCTTATCTTTGTATAAGGTTTATAATGGTGAATAGTTCGACCTTGTATTGTCTTGTTCTTCTAACTATTATTGCTGGCGTTCACGGTAATTATTTTAATTTACTTTGATGTTTTATGATGTACGCTGACGAAAACTATGATAATCATATATTCTGAAGATAGCAGATTTTCTATTATGACAGATGCGTATGGATTCCAATCCTGTAAAAGTCGTTTCTGACATGAAACAATGAAATGTTTGTATTAATTGTTGAAAGTTCCATCTAATTGCTACTGACATAAAAGTGGTAGACAGAAATAATAAAAGTGATTAAAATAGTAATTGTAGGGTTTTCTAAACAAAACTGTTAAATATAAAGTTCTAAAATAGATCAAAGAAATATAGCATTACCATAATTTGTCTCGAAATATAAAATCATTTGTACAAGGAATTTAAATAAGTAAAATTTCTATTCTGTTTCGAGCCTCGTGCAATACAATTCATATTTAGAGACAATGTATTTGTATTCTATTGATATATCTGCTCTTGATATTTCTGCTATTACAACTTTTCAAAATAAGATTGTTTTATTACAACGATCAAATTGGATATTGAGGTGGACGACGTAAAAATTCCGCAAACCTATATTTTACTGATCTAAACAAAATGTGTAGAAACACATTGTCAACGTTATAAACAAAGCGATATATGTCAGTGACTGTATATCACATATTTATATATGGAGTATGCGGTCAATGACATTTGACTGTTTAAATAGAACAGTTGCAGTATGCATTGAAAATTTGTAGATCTTGTTATCAATGTATCAATGTCAAATATCAAATGAACTTTAAAAATATATTGAAAGTTGTTTTCTTTTATTTACAACATTGGTTCTGAATAGTAGAACTAAAAACTGTTTGAAATCTCTTTAATTGGAACTTCACTGACGAGTCATTTCTAGACAAAATGTGCGTCAGGTGTACACTTTATATGCCCGGTATCATTCAAAGGAACAACGTTGTGTATAAACGATAGGGATCATAAAGTGTAGACTTGTCATTTTTAATCAATGTCATTGGACTGTCTTATATTTTTAAATCGAATTTATCTGGTAACATTATCCCTGTATACATATTTGAAAATTACTGTGGATTCATTTATTTCGTGCGTAGCAATTTTCGTGGATTGAGAAAAACTCACGATATTCGTTGATATTTGATTTCGTAGTTTTCAAAAGTCTGCATATAATCATACAGCAAAATTGCAATTCGTTGAACATTTAAATTCGTGGTTTCCTGTACCCACGAAATCCACGAAAATTGGTATCCAACGAATAATTATGAACCCACAGTATATAACGTTGTCTTCCGACTAAAAGTAACGATCGTTTATTTGTTCTCTTGTATAATTGTCGATAGATAATTTGATTTTCAATTCATAGCTTAAATTGCCGAAATAGTAATTATTCAATTCTTTTAGTGTATAATAACTAAATAGACTGATATTATTTGGACATTTAAGTGCAGAATGTCAGTTGTTACAATGATGTCATAAAGGTATCGCAATTCACATTATTGACATAGATTTTACACATAGTTTATGACAAAGTTAAATATGAGAGAAATATGAGTAAAAATTTGTAATTTATTATTATTTGCACAAAGGTTTAAAGATTTTGAAGGTTTTAGTTTCGTGAAAACTGTTAAAGATATGAGGAAACTATCAATATCAAAAATGATTGGCAGGAAAACATCTACAAACATCAAAATTGTCGAAATCATCAGTCGCCAGAGTTATTTTTCTTTGTACAACAATTTTAACCCGCTTTTGTGTATTTTGCCGAAACTTTAAAAGTAGATAGATATTAACTGTAAGTTATAAAATGATGAACAAAATACGATCTAAAATAAGTTTGCTTAACCATGGTCATCTGCAGTCACTTTACTGGAGTTGAAGCCATTTTTGCGGTACAATATTGGAATATGTTAAATTCTTTGCATCAATGTTATGCACAAATGCTCTTCAAAGACACTAATTTTAAAATTTAAGTTTTTTTCACTTGTAGGAAAATGTCATGCTGGATGGGTGTTATGGAGAAATACTTGTTTTATGTTTTATGATATGTTTTCAGAGGTTATTTTTTTATGATTTTGTTATGCACTTTAAGTGTTACACTTGTAATTCTTGTGCTTGTTTATGTAAGACAAGATCTAATATACTATTTATTTCAAATAGATTCATAAGAACATATAACCTGTTTATTGAAGCAAAGTAGAAGCCATCTCTAGATATGAATACATTCATTAATAGACATGCTTATTTTCTAATTGTGTTATACACTTTCAAACCTAACATGATTAATAAATTTCCTAATCGAACTCGACTTCATGCAATTTTTCCTGCACGGTCAATTACTTTTTTACCAACGTAGGTTCGCGTGATTTTAGTTAAATTATAATAGCATAATTCCGTCGTAAAATGCTTTAGTTTCTTTTGATTTTGCTATTGCAACGTTTCAAAACGACAACAACTTCTAACGTCATGTAAAACGAACCTAACTTGTTTATAGATCGTTGTAAAGGAAAGACACTGTTTTCGCACATCGTATAAATTAAGGTTTTAATGTGTTGCGATATGAACGTACAATGTTGACTTTTGGCAAAATACTGATTTGAATTTCAACTTTATCATAGATTATCAAAAGGTCACGACCTGCTTCTTAAATAAATTATATTTCACATGTCTTTATTCTAGGCAAAACAAATCACTTCTTAAGAGTATGAAAGATTGACAACCTACAATCCAAAATGTTCTGTCACTGAAAGGTGTCAAAGATTAATCACGAATTACGGTCAAAGTAGATTATATCTGTATAAGTTGGGGTAAAATTGAACAACTGACGTAACAAAACAATTAAAGCACAATTAATGTCATGTTTATTGTAAATTGCAAAGAAAATAAGTTATTTTGTATTCCTACCAGTATTACAACTATTTATGTGCAAAATTCGTAGTATTTTACTTTATGAAATCATGGAAATAGCATAATCATATCAGGACCAGTTTTGGCCTTTCGCGGTATTCCATTGACTTTGTCCCTTTCATTCATAATATTCACTTTCATCCTACTCTGAATGACATTTTGGTATCAATTGTATGGTATGATCATTATCTACGGACGCTATTTATCAAATGTTATCTCTCACAAAGGGTGTTTTACGTGTTGCCTGGCATATTCCCAAACATTATCTATTGCTACCATCGGCATCAAACCTGATTATGCAGTAACTATTTACCCTGTTGCGAGTGTATGAGTCGGGAAAACCTATATTCGAACTCAAAACCATTAGTTATCCATATAAAAATTCAGAACATTGCTTTCATCCATTCCGAAAGGCTATTTCTTACATTTGTTGCACACAACTGATGCAACAGTTCTAAACCGGATACAAAGAAAAGCAGAAACAGCATACAAAATAAAATATAAATAAAAAGAAAGAAAGACACATATTTTTTGTAGAAATAAAACAGTTCTTTCCAATATTTCCGAAAACCTGCATATTGCATTTCGTACTCGGTTTCTGTTTCCATGGTTAAGAAAAGGAACAAACTATTTTAGTTTAAGTTACATATATCTGTAATGACCATTAAGAAATCAAATTATCTACATTTAGAACGTATTCGTTAGATATTCTTTTTGTTGAAAGCAACATAGATTGTAAAAATTGTTCAATTTTTATTTTATAAAATGTATAGCTACGATGCCGGGTTTTCATGGAAGACTGTTGGAGATACTAGACTCTGGTATAAACAAATTTGTAAAAGATCGTTTGATTTCACTTGGTTCAATTGGTAAGCTAGCTAATTCTCCTCTTTGTTCTATATTTTCGTTGCAATTGAGTTATGTTTACCCTTAGTTGAGTTCACATTTTCAAAAGCTATATTATTCTCAAATGGAAAACAAACCATTACCTTACAAAGACAAAATGTTCATATCCTTTAACAAGTCCATATCAGTCCGATATATTTACAAGAAAAACATTGACTTCTTTTCGAGGTAATACAGCAGAGTAAATGTGTAAACATCGCAGCACATCTAAAGAGAAATGTACTGGTTTAAGACATATATACTTTCAACCAACTTATCTTCGGGGATACTTTTTTCCCGTTATCCCATTGTAATCCACTTCGCGGCGATTAAATTTTGCGATTTTTAAATTACTTGACTTACAGATGGGTGCAGTTCTAACCTGTACAGCAAGTTAACTTGATAACCAGTCATCTTGACTGGTCAAAGTTAACCAGTGACAGGATTTATGACTGCTCTGACCAGTCCTAGGACCACAATCTAGTTAACTTGAAAAGCGGACTTGGTCCTAGGACTGTTTTTATGTCTGCCGAAAAGTTAACTTGGAAACAGGTCCGCTACTAATATAAGTTAACTTCGAAACCAGTCCTGCCATAAGTTAACATAAGTTAACTTTGATTTTGACAACTCCGATCGAACCAGACCTGATCTCAAGTTAACTTTTGGCTGGTCTGCTCAACACTAAGTTAACTTGTAACCAGGACCGTTCTACGTCGATTTTTTAAAAATGTTTTTAAATGTCTTTGTTTCTTGATATAATCATAGAAAAATAAAGTCAATATTATACTTCCGTGACACAAACAATACAGATTAAATACATGTATTTGTAAATAAAGTACGCATAAAACTTTGCTTATTTAATATACAAATTTATCCGTGATCTGCCTTCCTTTAAATCAAAAACGATATTGGTTACAATGCTAACGGGCATTGAATATATATTCCAATAAATATCAAATTCTTTAAATCGTATAAACTAGTATTTTATATAAAATGTTTTAGGTTCTGATCAGGTTTAAAATGTATCGTTAATCTTAGTTATAAACTTGGTTTTCAGATAAAATCGATAAACAATGCCATAAACGAATAGTGAATAGATCATATAAAATAATCATGATAATTGAAAGCAATTAATATTGGTGTACAGCTACTGATATTTATCATGTTTATGGTCAGCTTACTGATACATGTATTACTTTTTCTGCACCAATCAACAGTGCAAGCATGTCCTTTGTTTATTCAAATAATTGAATCATCACCAAAAATCAGTAGTTTTCACATCTCTGACTGGCTCAAATATAACAAAATTATTTTACTGTATCAACTAAAACTGACCATATTTGCATTTTATTATGTAAATCTATATACATGTAGCCGCATATAGTAAATCAGTTATATTTTTATGTCAGGATGGCTTGTATAATACAAATGACAGCACTATTGGAACACAATGACTATAAAATTTTGTCAGCATAAATTCAGGCATGTTGCATGTCCTCCTTTTGTTACCAAATATATTGAAACGTTACAAAATTTCAGTAGTTTTGATACCTCAGGCTGACTCGTACAACAAATTTATTTGAACGCATCAACCAAAACTGACCATATTTACACTTTATTATGTAATTTATATAGTCGCCTAAAAATTCAGAAATATATTTATGTCAGGATAGATGGTATAAAACAAATGACATCAACATTGGAACACAATGACTACAAAATTTTGTCCCCATCAATTTAGATTGCCAATTTGTCCTCTTTTATTCAAAATATTGTCTCGCAACAAAATTTCAGTAGTTTTGATACCTCAGGCTGACTCGTATAACAAAAATATTTTAACGCATCAACCAAACCCGACCATATTTGCACTTTCTCATGTAAATCTATATAGCCGCATAGTAAATCAGCAATATTTTGATGTCAGGATGGATTGTATAATACAAATGACAGCAATATTGGAACACAATGACTACAAAATTGTGTCCACATAAGTTCAGTGTGCCAGCATGTCCTTTTTCTATTCAATATATTGATACGTAACAACATTTCATTAATTTTGATACCTCAAGCTGACTCGTACAACGAAATTATTTGAACGCATCAACCAAAACTGACCACATTTGCACTTTATTATGTTTATTTATATAGCCGCCTACAAAAATCAAAAATATTTTTTATGTCAGGATAGATTGTATAATACAAATGACTACAAATTGTGTCCGAATCAATCGAGAGTGCCAGCATGTCCTCTCTTTATTCAAAATATTGTCCTGCAAAAATTTGAGTAGTTTTGATACCTCAGCCTGACTCCTTTGACCAAAGTATTTGACTGCATCAACCAAAACTGACCATATTTGCACTTTATTATGTAAATCTATATACTAGCCGCATAGTAAATCAGCAATATTTTTATGTGAGGATTGAATGTATAATACAAATCACAGCAATATTGGAACACAATGACTACACAATTTTGTCTGCATCAATTTAGAGTGCCAGCATTTCACCTCTGTATTCATAATATTGAACTGTCACTAAAGTCAGTAGCTCAGGATGGTTTGTATAATAAAACTATTTGACCGCATCATCCGACACTGATTTCATTTGTACCTTATAATGAAAAGTATGAGTTCTCTTCTGGGAATAGTATACTGTTAGTATATTATCTCGGTTGATTGATTTTGTTTGTAGTTGAACGTCAAGTGGCAACTATTTCATTCATATTCACAACGAGTATATTTTTTCGGACGTCCCTGATATCATTTATAATCGGTAAAGATAAATCTGACGAAATTGACGAGATTGTTCCTAATCATACAACACCTGATACACATGTATCCGGACACTGTACAATTTTCGGTTGATCATTTTGTCGAATACAGAATCGTAAATCAAACTTCTAACAAGGTGAATTACGATGAAATATCCTTCTAATGCATAGAGTTATTTTTAGGAAGACACTGTAAAAAATGGGAAACGAAGCATTGTCAACAATGATGTTGATATCCCATGATATAAAAATATTGTTCCGATGCGTTGGATAACCGTTCTATCCGCCTTCTAATTAAAAAAACAACTTTCCTTTCTTTTATGATAGCTGCATGTGATCACAAGTGTGTAATTTTATAGCCATTGTTTAATGTATATAAGAATACGAAATGAAAAAAGATTTTTTAATGTGGATAATATCTATAGAGTCTAATTACGAGTAAAGTAATTTGTTATACTTGGAAAAAGAACAATGCGATTATTTTTACATAATAAAAGCTCAGGTCTAATATGAAAAGTCTTAAACACGGTAATCTGTCATTAGCAGACCTGTTCTCTGGTCTGGTCAGTAGCAGACCTGTCAACAGGTTTGGTCAGGAGCAGACCTGTCCACAGGTCTGATCTGGGCAGCCCTGTCCTCAGGACTGGTATAAGCAGACTTATCCACAGGTCTGGTCTGGAGCAGACTTGTAAATAGGTCTGGAGCAGTCCTAAACAAGCAGACCTAGGTCTGGTCTACCAACGACGAAGTTAGTTTTCTTGTCTGCTTAAAATTTCTCAAGTTAACTTGGAAAGCAGTCAACAAGTCTGCTCCAAGTTAACTTTTGTACAGGTTAGGACTGCATCCATCTGTAGTTTAATTTTATCCTAGCTTTATACATTCGCGGCGATTTATATTCGCGTTATATTTCTACTTGCGAAAGTTGCGAAAATAAATCCTCGCGAAAATTAGTTGGTTAAAAGTATATTAATAACAGCAAAACTAGAATAACCATTTATCTAAAGTGGTACATGTAAGCGCTAATTTCCTGATTTAACATCATTTAATTATCATCTTTATATAGTTCCTCATCAAAGATTTCACAAAACAAGTAGTTTAGTTTTTGTCTGAGGCTAAATTCTTCGACTGATATTTTTATCTGACTATTTAATGAAACACTTATCATTGATTTTTAAACGAAGTAGCTCTTGGACAGCCTTTTAATAATCAATGACTTTTATATTTTGTTTCTTGTCTATCGGTGCAATATCTTCCGTGAACATAATAAAATAGAAACAATTGCATAATAAATGAAAACTTGTCTTCATTTTCATCAGTCATTTCTATGGTACAACGGAACAGAATGACCATCACATTGAGTGCAGATTTGTGAACTATTTTTCGTCACATCTCTCCCTGTTTTCTATAAATTTAAAGTACATATGGGATATTCAAGCAAAGCAACGTTTAAAGATTTATTTTGTTTAACATATTATTTCATTTCAAATGTTGAATGTTGAAATTGCATGCAAGCAGAAAACCATACTTCTTATCTCATGTTTCATCCAATCAGTTTCAAAGAAATGTTTTACTACAATATTAAATTGATTCAACATATTGAAAAAATCAAAGTATCAGATGTCGTACACACGCTTACAAGATACAGTCTATCATCTTAAAGTTGCGTAAAACCTGCTGAAATTCTTGTCAAGTTTTGGCTGGAAGTTCAGGTTAATATGTAATTAAAATTTGAAATACATCTCCAAACTTTTTTTAATGAAAACATTTCCATGAATACATTTATGATTTAGTAATTTTTATATGTCTATATATTAGTGAAAACAGGAATATATGTGGTATAATTCATCAAAATATCATTTTGTTCTAGCAAAGTTGCGAGTTTATTTTGTTGGAGCCTCTGACGTTGCAAAAGAAGGAACATGGGAATAAAATACGAACAAGGAAAGATTTTACTTTACTGACTGGGGCACTAATCAACCGAATGGACATCATGCAGAAAATTGTTTAGCTATTGATGGAGGCCACGGATTTAAATAGAATGATTACCCTTGTCATGCACAACATGAATTCATTTGTACTACAGATAATACTTAACACTTGTTTACTTAAAATATAATTGATAATAAAGAAATATCTGAATTGAACCTATTTCTAAAAAAAATCTTCATTATGATTTGGTTATTCAAATTACTGGGGAAAGCTCATCAATATTAAAGCAACACTATAGGTCTAATAAAGTACAGACAACGGAGTTAAATGTTATGTTGACTTTACTTTGTTGTCTTTTAATCTATGTTGTTGTTCTAGTTACACTTTTAGGTTTACTGCGATCGACATTAATCTAATTCGCTAAATTGGTGGTCGAAACCGTCTGGAATATGCAATAGTTTATACAAGTCCTAATAGTCATTATACAGACATTTATCAATAAACCATAACCCTTATTTTCGAATCCAAAATCAAAAACAATCATGTGAATGACTACGCCAAATAAAATCCGAAAAGAATGGCAGATATATAAGGTCCATGGGATGGTAACGAAAAACAATCGAATTGGCAAGTAGTCAAGTTCAATTATTGGTCAAATTAAACTAGATAAGACTTGTGTGATGCTAAAAGCATCTTGATTTTGCAGTAAAGTGTGAACATTGTCCGTTGTGAAATGCCTTATTGTCAACTTGACATGAAAGTATTGTTCTTTTGTTAAAGTTAAGTCGAATGCGAATAGAGTTTTGTCTCGTATTAATACACAATAACCCTTTTATCGGAATCCAAAAGGAACAAACACTAGATTTGTGATTGCTAGCAATAACGGATGGCACCTCGGCCCCAATTGCCAGTTTAACGGCAGCCATTTTGAAAATTCCAAAGTCGAACATCGCATCTACACATGCCAGGTACCATTAAATTAATGTAAATTTTCAGAAAGTTTCAAGCATTTTGAAAATTTTTGACATTTTGACCGTTTCCATGGTATTAATACGCCATAACCCTTTTATCGGAATCCAAAAGAAACAAACACTAGATTTGTGATTGCGAGCAATATCGGATGGCACCTCGTCCCCCATTGCAAGGGTAACGGCAGCCATTTTAAAATTCCAAAGTCGAACATCGCATCTCCACATGCCAGTTACCATTAAATTAATGTAAATTTTCAGAAAGTTTCAAGCATTTTGAAATTTTTGACATATTGACCGTTTCCATGGTAACGGCGACCATTTTAAAATTCCAAAATCAAATATCAACTCTGCACATGCCAGTAAACATTTCTGTAAAGTTTCATCACGTTTGGTGCATTTTGAAATGTTTGGAGTTTCCATGGTTACGGTAGCCATTATCAAAATTCCAAAGACAGATACCAATTTGACCCATTACATGTTACATACCCATAAATTTCATTGGGTTTAATATTATTTTCTTTAAGAAAATGCAGCTTCAATGTGTTTCTCATAGGGCTAATGTTAAACTTTCGCCCTGTTTCCATGACAATGGCGGCCATTTTGGAATTTCTAAATACTGAAAAACATCTAGGCATAGCAGTAGACATCTTCATAAAGTTTCATCAAACAAGGTCTTATAATAAAAGATTTGGAAAATTTTAATTTGTTTACACTTTAACGGTTTCCATGGAAACGGTGGCCATCTTGAACTATTCCAAAGTCGGATACACAACTTCACATGGGGTCCCCATTATAGTATGGTCCATTAAATTCCGAGAACTAGAGCGAATAAAATGTGTGGAAGAATAATAAAAGAAAAAAAGAAACGTTCAATAACAATACGTCACCCCAACTCCGTTAAGGGTGCCATAAATATGGTAATAAGTTGACTAACAGTTAATCTCAAAAGACATGAAGGTACTCAAGTCGTCGGGAAGGCTTACCATAAGCATCGATTTGTCCAGGAGTAATGTCGAGCATTTAAAACAATTGATATCATAAGTAAAGAATAATTATTTTAAATTTGCACGTTGTAAATGACATTCTTTCACTGTATAATTCAGAATGTGATCAACTTTGTTGAGCACATCTTTCCTCATCGACTCGAAAATAAAGGATACCACAGTTAAGTTTGTCTCATATTTGTATATGCATTTATATATTACACTACAGGTCGATCAGAGCAATGTGTAGCGAAAAGAGGGATTTCAACTATCATATATTAAAGAATTTTTCATTTCCATCGAGCAACCTTTCAGAAGCGCCTGATATCTACTCTACTTCCAAGTTGACATAATTTTGACTGCTATACCCCAAGTTTGACTTTTTACCTGTTACTATAAATAAGAAAATGTATGATTGCAAAGGAGACAACTGTCAATCCAAGACACATCGTAAGTGGTAAGCGCTAATTTCATGATTCAACATCATTCATTCTCACCTTCATATTATAATTTTAAACTCAAAATCATCAAATAATTCACAAAACAAGTTGTTTTCATCCTAAAATATTTGCTTTTTTTTCTAACAAAATTGCGAGTTTATTTCTGTCGGAGCCTCTGACGTTGTTAACGAAGGAACATGGGAAAAGAAGATGAGAAAGGACAGATATTACATTACTGACTGGGACATTTATAAACCGGGAGGTCATCATGCAGAAAATTGTTCAGCTCTAAGAGGATACGATGGCTTTAAATGGCAGGATTATTCTTGTCATGAACAACATGAATTCATTTGTACTACGGATAACAAGAACACTTGCTGACCTAAAAAGATAATTATTAATGAAGATTATATCTAAATTGAACTTATTTCTAAGAAATGTTGAACAGTTATAATGAAAGACTTATCGTTCTGAAAGAAATTAACTTATACGTTCACATCATGTTTGATGATTTTCACACTCAGAGTTTACTTAAAAATATGCAGGTGGAATCTGCTCTTCATTTTGTAACTTATATACAGTAGTAGTTGTTGTTATATCCCGGTTTATTGAAATATTAATTTAAGAATTGATAAGTTTTTGCTATGTCCTATGCTCATTTTAACATAGGTAGGCATTATATTCATACCGAGCAGTGGTGAAGCGTAACATGGTGACAGATATAATGCCTACCTACAAATATATGTAAACAGAAACATAAAGCATGCCACATCTTTGATTAAATTATTTTGAATCTAATCGGAAAGTTCAGAAGTTTTATAATTCGAAGCGGACCTGTTAAACACGTTTTCAAGGCAGCCATTTTATTTTGATAAAGCCAATCGTTCTAACAAACACAACTGCTTTACGATTAATGTGAATCGAAACATGTAAAGTTTTAAAATGATTTTTTCCAGCAATCAACATCAACCAGATTTTCTTTTGAAATGCGGTGTTGATTAAAACTACAATTACAATTAATGTTGCAAGTAGCTCCATCTTCCATGGGACTATTTGTATACAAAACAAAAAGAGCTTCAAATTATATTGATGATTTAACAATTGCAAGCATATTAAATGGATATTTTGAAGTACAAATTGAAACAGTTGTGTTTTGTTTGTCAGAAGTCAATACATATTTATAAACAGTGGTGAACTAATATTACTACATAATATTTTGAAGTCTGGGCTTTATTTTCAATTAATTCAAATACAATTTTCTTTTGTCTTAATCGTTTTTCGTTTAGTCCAATACCATTTAGAAAGTGGTATCAAAGTTACAAGTGGGCTTTTAATGTCCAGATAATAAAATGCTTAATATCTATTTTTTAAAGTTGTAGACTTGATTAAATGTTAAATGGTTGATGGATACGGACACTGATTGTGTAAGTAACACGTCAAGTTTAATACCTGACTTTTGGTAAAACGTCTTATTAAAAGAACCATTATATTTTAATTGAATTTAATATTATTTTGATTAAATATATACAAAATGCTAGAGAGGACGAAAGGTCATAAATATATTAAAAGTTGCAAGAAAAGAGGAATCTTTGTGGTATTAAATGGTTTGACCAATAAGTATATTATCACAAATCTGCAGTTATGAATTTATGATATGTTATTGATGAGGATTATAATATGACAAAAAAAAGTTTTCGAAATTTAAATATGTGAAAATGTGTTAGCTGGAAAAACGGTAACACAATCTACGTTTTACTTATAAATTATCAATGGTTTTCAAACGCGAGGGTGTTTCTCACCTACACTCTCATCGAAGGACGACAACCCTGAGATGAGATGCAACCGAGAAACATCCCCGAGGTCAAAGGACCATTGTTGATATGTTTATCGCTATTTTGCCTATGACGTCGTTGATGTTTGCCTTAAAACGTCACGTGTCACGTGCGCCCTTAGCGACTGACGGTAATTGTCTCTTTCAAGTAAGAGCCCAAAATGTAAATTATCAGAAAAAAGATCAAAAGAAAAATACGCAAAAGCGATAATAGTATATATCAATTCAAAAAGGCGCAGTATGATAACTAATGATACATCTCCATTAGAGAATAAATTACACAGAAGTTGCAATTTACAACAAATGAGGAAAACTCATACAGCATAGAAAGATATAAAGGCACCAAATTGAAAAACGTAAAACAACTAACGCAAAACTACGTAAGGTCTCCATTTATGTACAAAACAATTAGCAAAAAAGAAAAATAAATATGATGAGAAGGAGAAAGAGAGCAAGTAAACATATCAATTGAATAAAATCAGGGTTCTGAGCTTTAAATTCTTTAATCTTTTATATAGCCTTTTAATGAATTAATTTATATTTTTATTCAAGGGATAGGAGCTACTAGGATAACATTACTGTTTGGTCAATGGAAGAAAGACTTTTAGCACTCTAGATAATATGTTATTGCTCTATTTTATTCGTATAGTGAATTGAAGTTCGACTGTTTTTCTATGTTATTGTTGTTTTTGAAAATAAAGCTATATTAAGTAACAAGCAAAGCATTATATTTACTGTGTGTCAGTACCAGTTACATTTACAATAGAGGTTTATTAAACATTCCAAAAAGAAGTAAATGTGACGCGGTTTAACCTTCATTAGAAATTAGAAGGTTATGGAAATAAAACAACCAGATTCCACCCAACAAACTCTTGCTTTGTTAACAAATAATAATTGAAATATCAAATATAATTTCTAATTTTGTTTATTGTCTTTTACCATTTGCAATGTTTGTGGCAATACAAATATAATCAAACACGCCTTTCATTTTAATTTCCGGTTTTCTTCAAAACACAGCTGACGTTGCAATTTCAATCAGCCCATGTTTTATTGAAATAAGAACATGGCTTTGTTTCTAAAGCGAAAGAAGAACGTCTTATTATAATCAAATTTGTTCCCATTGTTTACCGGTTTTGTATTTAATGTGCGTACTCCAGTATCTTTGAAATATCAAACATTTGACACTCATCGTGGACTCTCCGACTACATTTTACTGTGCTTATTGCTGTGTGTTTGTTTTTCCTACATTGGCTAGAGGTATTAGGGGGTTGAGATCTCACAAATATGTTTAACCCCGTCGCATTTTGCGCCTGTCCCAAGTCAGGAGCCTCTGGCCATTGTTAGTCTTGTATGATTTTTAATTTTAGTTCATTTATATAATTTAATATATTTCGGAGTTAAGTATGACGTCCATTATCACTAGTACACATTTTTGCTTAGGGGCCAGCTGAAGCACGCCTCCGGGTGCGGGATTTTATCGCTGTGTTGAAGACCCATTTGTGGCCTTCGGCTATTTTCTGATCTTTGGTCGGGTTGTTGTTTCGTTGACACATTCCCCATTTCCATTCTCAATTTACATTTATTCCTTTTAGGAAGTGTTTTTTTAATTAAATGACCAGAAAACAGTCAAAAGTTAGTTGTTTCCATAGTCTTTTTTCTTTCAAAATTGAAATGAAGCAACCACCACTCCTTAGATACGTAGTTTAAGGTTGTGCTTATTGACATAGAGTTACTGTAATCTGCATGGCTACCTATCAACATGGAAATTAAATTGAAAAGCTAGAATTCATCATAGAGATCAATATATTGACATTGTAAACAAAAGTACACACAGTCTATATCTAAGAAAATAAATGAATGTAAACGAAACACCAAATATCTGACATGGAAAAGAAAGCGGAATAACAAAATGCCTTATACAGGTCATTAATGGTGAGCAGATACCCGACATTATAATACGTAATTGGCTTCAAAATTTCGTTTACACAATTCGTCTTCAATTTTCTCAAACCATTACATAAAAACGCATTGTTACATTAACAAATCAAAGCTACAAAAATAAACAGTATAATTGATCGGAGATCTTCCTCCCACAAATAATTGTGTACATCAATTTATTTGAATAAATCAGGTAGTGCTTTGATTTTGATTTCTGTGGAGGAGACAGAACACATGATACTGTTTTAATTGTTTTATACGGCAATATAAATCGATATTAAAATATTAATAAATATTAATAAAAGTTAAGCAGACGAAGTTGTATAATGACTTTTTCTAGGTCTGTTTGGGTTCATTATATAGATTGAAAATTTTAAATATCATCGTTTTACCTATAGAAGAATGACAATTTTGTGGGTGAGATAATTAAAGAAATTAGTTATTACTGGTGTCTCTGTTGGTTAATTTTACAATGTTGACATCCTTTTCTTTTAATAAATAAAACTTGCGTTCCTCATATCCTCTCATGATCAAATTGAAGTTACATGCATACTGATTGAAATTAGGTCATACTAATTACTTGCAAGTCAATAAAACATCATCGATGGTTTTGCTATTCTAAAGAAATTCAATCAAACTGACTCCTTATATCATATGTAGCACAACATTAGTTTTATATTTCTCTTTAACAATGTTTTAACCAAAACAATCGTATTTTCATGTTTTATCTTATTCATAGCTGAAACGTCTTTATCTGGTTTAACAATATAGTATTTAGTCTTTGATATGCCCTTAAACGATAAAAATACTCAAAATCATAATATCAGTTATTTTTCTCAAAAGAAAACACAACGTTTGCAAATAGGTTACATTACTACACAAGATCTTTCTCTTGGTCTCATGGTTTCCAGTAGACCACTGTGACTGCTAGAAAAGAAATAATTTTATATAAAAAAAAGATTAAAGGCAACGGTTTAATTATCTAGAAAACACGTTCAAAATGTAAAAATAACCACAAAAAGTCGACATGAGCTTATTTATTTTCTGCTTGCTTTTGTTTTGTTTGATCACGGAACATTGTTGTGTCGTTTAAATTGTGCGTGTCTACAAAAGCAACACGACGGTTGACAAATATCGAACAGAAAGTGATTATCCTTCAGGAACACATGGCTTCTCTCCAGTTTTGTTGGTGTTTGTATTTCTTATTGATCAATGTTTCTGAAAGTATTGTGTGGAATTTTTGTCCATTTGTCATTTTTTTTCAAAGGCATTGTCCGTTTTTCTTCTCGACTTTTAGTTTTAAATGTGACTTGTTATCTATCGCCTTTTCATCTTTTATAGGTAAAATAAAGTTGTTATCGTGCATGTACCATTCGAAATGGTTAACAATTAGAATAAGGGAAAACATTGAGATACTATATTCTATGATGAACATGCTTATACTTTTTCCAAACTTTACACTCTGTCAAAACAATCAAAAATATGGATATTTGTTTTAAGATTCGACAAGTGTTAGAAGTAGATTTTGTCACCGAAATATTTAAAAATGAAAGACTATTTTAATTCAAAATTTGACTCAATTAATTTTGACAACTTATCTTGAAGCATATCAGTAAAATGAATAGATAGACGTCTGATTTTTTTCTTTATCATAGCTCAAATCTGAAAGGACATACCTATCCCCAAATTTCTTTACTAGTTGCACAATTTGTAAAATATTGATGCTTTCAGGATTTCAAGTCAGTTCATTGTTGACAAATTTGTTTGTTTTATAATGATTACGATTATAACACAATGTTGACCGCTGTACACCTATTTTTTGTCATTTTATCTATTATGTCTTTTTGTTTTGCTCACACACCGTTGTCAATATATTGGAACCATATGCGACTGTCATACAAGTTAGAGGTTTAGCTAGCTATGAAACCAGGTTTAATCTACCATTGTCTACACAAGAAAATGACTGTACCAAGTTCATGAAGTTAGTAATAATACAGTTGTAATCCATTTGTTTGAAGTGTTTGAGCTTTTAATTTTGCCATTTGATTAGGGACTATCTGTTTCGAATTTTCCTCGGAGTTCGGTATTTTTGTTATGTTGCCTTTTATTTGTGTTTTCTGCCGATTTAATTTGATGAACGTAATTGATAATGATAAATTTGGAGTATCCTTTTAAATAATTTATACTTACGGTTTCTGTGTTTTGTACTTATCTAGTTGTATACCAATATACTTTCTGAGTCTGTAATTACAAACATAAATAGATTTGACAGATTCCAATTAAAACAAAATATATTGTTTTGTATTCTTTTTAATTTTTATCTTTTAAAATATATCTTGACAATATTATGTCTTTCATAAGAATGAGTGTGTAGTAGTTTGATTGTCGTAAATACTTTTGTTCTAGACAAAACATGCTGAAGTTATGCTGCTTTCTCATTTAGCAGATTTAATAAATCAGTACTTTATAGGATGATGCTTACTTGCATACTAAAGTTGCTTATCAACCCTTTTATAATATTGCCCAGGGTTTGAAATAGTTTGGAAAAGAAGGAAAAGCAAAATGTCTTTCCTTCAACCGTTTCGAGCAATGTCAAAAAGTATTATATAAATGAATTCACAGTCAATCTATGCATGCTTTGTAAGAATGTCAAAAGGAGTATTTTTAATAGCGGTAAACCGAACACTATGATCAATAGATTTAAATGTCAGTCGAAATCATCAGCATAATGAATTCAAAATCAAATATAACGTTATATGATGTACAAAGTATTTTTACTGTCTCGGCTTTGCCAACAGTTGACATTATTTTTAACACTAAACGATAGAGTGTAATTATCAACAGCTTACATTTTATTAAGTGATTCTGTTGCCTCAATATTCTCATATGACGTCTGTCCACTGAATGCCAGTCCTGTTGCACAGTAACATGCAAAATGTTCACAATTAAATTTCGTCAAGTTATATTCTACATCAGATTTGTCAAAATTAAGACCATCATTTTAGCCCTCTTCTTAGCAAGTTTACTCGAAAAGGAAAAATTTTGGTAATCATAGAAGAAAAGACTATCATGAAATTTGAGTGTTTTCGTTGAACTCTAGGCTGACTATTTGTGCATAATACTGCTAAACAGGTATTATAAGCTGACTCAGTAGCCCTTAATTCAACAATTTCGAATCTACTGCAGGTTTTATCAATTTTATGACAATCCCATGATGCTTATAGATATAGCGATTCCTGCAATTTTCATTCGTCCAAATGCAATTTCCATTCCAATCTGTAAGTCGTCAGCAGCGAGAAGTCGTCTTTCTGTTTTGAAATGATCTGTGATAAAAATAAACTTTTTTATGCTATTATTCATTACATCTTAGAAAATTTGATGACACAAAACATGTACAAAACATAAAAGTAACTAGATAACTTTGTGTTTAAGACTGTAAAAATCTGTCAAAAGTATTTTAGTCATTACTTGTTTCTAGAAGAAATAGCAAAACCAAAACACACATCATATGTAGGTATTATTTCTATCCAATTGGGTCATTAAAAGCACCAATTCCAAATATTAGGCTCGATTATGTATCGTTTTCATTATCACTTAGAGTTACCAACAACAACAAAATTGTAAACCATACTGCCACTAATAAAACTAAGTTCATATTTATGTATTATAAAGTCAGAAGCATGACACCAGATTCTGATTATACTATGAATAAAATCAATATTATCAATTGGTATATAGACCAGTAACCACACCTTACATTTACCTTTTGCAACGAGGCTGAACGACCCATACTGCTGTACAATATTTCTGTCTAAGGTTCAACAACTTTTGACAGATCTTTTACAGTCTTAAACACAAAGTTATCTAGTTACTTTTATGTTTTGTACATGTTTTGTGTCATCAAATTTTCTAAGATGTAATGAATAATAGCATTACCAACAACAACAAAATTGTAAACCTTACTGACACTAATAAAACTAAGTTTATTTTTATTCATTATAAAATCAGAAGCATTAGACCAGATTCTGATTTTATAATGAATAAAATCAAAATTGTCAATGGTTATATACTAACCGGTAGCCACACCTTACATTTACCTTTTGCAACGAGGCTGAACGACCCATACTTCTGTACAATATTTCTGTTTAAGGTTCAACATGTGGAGCAGGGTCTGCTCACATGTTCGAGCACTGAGATCAACCCGTAATTCAAGTGTGGTTACGTTTGCTCAGTCTTAAGTTTTCGAAGTTGTGTATTGTATACTGTTGTTTTTTGTTTGTTTGTTTTGTTTTGTTTTGTTTTTTTTTTAATTGCCATTGTATTGTCAGTCTGTTTTTGACCTATGAGGTTGAATATGCCTTCAGTATCTTTTGCATTTCTCTAATAAAAGGAAATAAAACACGTACAGAGAACAAACATATACCGATTTTTGTTATAACTAGGAAAAAAATTTGGTTATTTTGATCTGAATAGAATTTTAACAATGAAGTCGTGCTCTACTTTTAAGTGCTTGAAACTTATCTAATGCAGTAAATGTAGTGCTGGTCAGAAAGAAAATTTGCTTACAATCGATTGAGACCTGTTTAGTAAATGTTGAAACTGTTCTGTATTTGTACTTGTACAAAACAATCAAACAGCACATTTCATCATCCGGAAGCTATTAAACAATGCTGGATTTTCTTAAATTAAACTTTCTGAACGGAACTAATTTGAAAGCAAACAACTAACTTAAACGACGTTTCTTGTTCAGGCATTTCAGAAGTTGTTAAAGAGAGATTGAGGATACCAAATGGAATTTCGAACTAAGAAACCTGAAGAAACCTGACAATGGCAAAGCAAAACATTGTTATGAGGGCAGGTTTAAAGACATATGTCTTTGAGGGTGTTACTTCTTGCATTTTCAACTGAAATTCATAAAGACAAATTCAACAACCTTACCCCTTGTATTTTTTCCGGCCCGCCACCTTATACTTAGGGTGGTCAGTTATCATTTCATGAGTAAATAATTCGCGTTAATTATTTGCCACTCAACAACAGAGTAACTATCAATCAATGAATTGATCAATATGCAATACTAAGTAGGCATCTCTTGACAGTAAAAACCTTACAATGAATTTATCATTCAATGTAGCGAACAAATCTACCAAGTAATGCATATGAAATATGACAGTATGCAAATATCAATCAATCTATAAACTTACCTGCACTGGAGCTAAAGCTACAGGAAACAAGTGATGATTGGGATCCATTCTATGTTTTTTCATTAATGTCCTGTGGTGAAACTGTCCTAACATTCTTATTCAAAACTTACCCGAGCAAGTCTGTCGGCCCTTGACCAACTCTCGTTTTGGTCTATGATAGTAATGGTTAGGTGTCTGCGATCAGCTTGGGCGTGCCCAGGTCAACTCAAATGACGACTTACGTGGAGGTGGGGCTTGCAGGTGTAATTTGACAGACTGATATATAACTCTATTTTTCTTTGACTTTAGAAGATCGACAAGAAATCTTTCAAACACAATTCGGTTTTTCGCAAGTAATAGAGTTATCGGAAGCCAGTATTTGTAATTATAATATTTTCTTTTCTAACTTCTGCTTTTGATATCCTTGTTTCTAGGCTGTGAGAAGTTAGCCGAAGATCTTTTGATAATAGTACTGAACATTTTGATCGAAAAGTGAAAGATTTAAATTTTAAAAGATCAAGTAGTGCATAGTCATCCAAGCCGTATGTACCATTAAATTTTATGTTGATTTTTTTCATACAATAAAATGTAAGTTTAGTGTTGATATGATACTCAATAAATTCTCCATTTTTAAAATTAAGATTACATATATTGCATACAATTAGATAAGATGAATATCTTCCAGTGTTACACATGTTACAAAAGAGGAGCGAAAGATACAGAAACGCTGTACAAACTCAAAGGTCAAAACGAACTGTTACTGCCTTGGCGAAAACGAAAACGACTAAAGGACCAACAATGTTACAGTATACAAGACAAAACTTAGAAACCTAAATAATAATAAAGAGATGTGGTTTAATTGCATATGATACAAATATTAAACAGCATTCTAATGAAGCGGGTGTTATCAATTATAGGCAATTGTATGGCCTTTAACATACCATGCAGCCTGATGTCTTCGAAGACTTATACAGATGATTTGTCGCTACAACATCTAGTAAATGGTACGGTATCACCTGTCCAAATGGAAGCCGTCTAGCATATTATATTATTGATGTGACTATTTGGAAAATGAGGGTATATAAGATATGGACAGATATGTGGCCATACAACAGAGTTGTTGAAAGGATTCGTAATATGCAAAGAGCGTTGCACTCTCTCCGCGGAAACGGATTTAAACGTCCCAATTCTGCTCAGCAAAACCGACGTCTTACTTCGACCATCGGAGGAACACCAACGTGACCATATTACTATCAAACAGTCATCATTGGGGTATTATTTCTACTGTATTCATTAGAATAAGAACAACATCACAATTTTTGAAGGATGGTCCAAGGCAAATAGAGAGGAATGCGATAACAGTGGTTCTTTTTTTTTAATTAATCACCATTTATTTTTCATATTGTTTAGTATTGTACTTACTCGGCTTTTTTTTTCTTTGTTGTCTTTCTTATATCTTTTAAACCTGAAAATAAAATATCTCTTTAACTTTTACTTTCGAACCACTTTTCAAATGAAAATATTAATTTGTATCAACACTATTTAGTAATATACATGTTGGATATCAAAATGTATCTGTATCTTCAATATACGTAAATTTATCTATCTCGTATCGTTATTAGGAAGCATTCATTGTAAGAACTTGTCACATATTATTGTCCGATAATTCCTTATTTGCAAATGATTTTAAAGATGCTTTTCACTTTAATGACTTTCTACATGTTGACATCTTAAGCGTTGATTACAATATGACTTTTAATTGTTAACATTGTTTGATTATCTTTGCTTTATGATTTTCCTCACAGTATTAACAGTGTAAACGATTAAGTGTATGCAGTCTGATATATCAACCGTTTCTGGAAGGATTTGTAATATACAATATACAATATTCACTATGAAAACACAAACCCAATGCAGAAACCTTGTGTAGTCAATTAAAGTGAGATCGGACACGTCGACAGGACATAGTCATTTGTTATACAAAAGCCAGAATGCTGCTGTTTTGTGAAGTTGTAATGATTCCTGCTAAACCCTGTTCAATTAAGTTAAAATCATGACAGAAATCAAACACGTCATGTAATCCTTGTTTGACTGTTTAGTAATGTAATGAATATGGATACGTTTTGAACATTCTAAACCTCAGGATGTTTCAAAGATTAAAACTAAAACACAAAGTAGCTTAATATTTTGATTAAACATTTTCAAATTGGAAAGTAAAAATAGCGACAACGTTTTACCATGACATTAATAATATTTCATACTTCCCAACTATTTTCAGATGTGTAGTGTTCAAGAATCCGTTTATTATTTCATTTGTAGTATATTGAAACAAATACAAATATTTTCAATATCTCAATACAAAAATCCCAATACAAATCGCTAAGAATGAGAAAAATAGTACTTTATTTTAAACATTTTATTTAATAACTATTAAAGTCTTACTTACTCTTTCTTTCTTTTTGTCATCACTTGTCATACTGTTATATGTATCATTTAAACCTAGAAAATAAAACATCTCTTCGAAGTTTACTTTTGGACCACAATTTCCATTTGAGCAACTACTAATTTGACAATGCTATTTGAAAATGTTTATGTTAACACATATTAATTTTTCTTCAATATGTTCAATAAAAGTTAATCTACATTTCATATCGTTGTCCAGCTCGTATAAAACATTCTTTACATGCAACAAACATTTTTCCTTATGTTAACATTCCATGTGTATTTAGAGAACTTCTTTTTCCAAACACTTGATTCATTATTGTTTATTATACTATGAAATTATATGTACTTGAACATTGTTTACAAATATACGAAAATGCGTTTGAATTGCACAGAACTTCATAATAAATGTGTCACTTTTAACATCGTAAACTATATAGATTATGTGACCTTGTACACAAATCCGTTCTTGACATTCAAACGTAACTTTTCAATGATCAATCTCAGTTTGCATACAGCAACTAAGAACAAAAACCATAAAGAATCGTTCATGCACAGAACTATGGAAGCGCATATGGTACACCCTTGTAAAGTTATTTTGTTGCAAATAAGTCGGAATTATTAGTTATGTTGTGTGTTATAAGCTGGAATCAAATCATCATGAGGAGGCAACTTGTCGGAATGATAAAGAAAAAATTGCATTACAATGTCGACTTGCTAGAATAAATATAATGACAAAGTAATAAGAAGTCGACATGTTGAATTCAACTTGTTAACTGATTAAGTCGACAACTTGCTTATTTGATGATGAGGTAAAACCACGTGACCATTTTGGAAAACATAGGTCTATTTTAAATCGATGTCCATATCAGTCGTTTTTAATGTGCTTCGGGTGTTTGAAGCTATCCATTGAGTTCAAGTTCAAATTAAAGTTCGAGTTGATGTTCAGAGCTATTTGGTATGAAAAGGAGATACGGCAGTCTCATAACAGAAAAAAAGTTCTGAAAAAATAACAATATTTCGGTCATAAGGGGGATATACCCACACCACTTAGTCCGGCCGTTTATTTTCCTTAGTTTTCAAACGGAAGCAGTATCATAATGATAATAAATTCGTGGATCTAGAAGATAAACACCTATACAAGTTTCATAACAATTCATGGAGGTTTGTTTACTTGTCAGGATAAAACAGTTTTATTTACTGCATAAAAACCTGTCCTGTTCCTAGCTACATGTAGTATCTATGTAGAATCGCAGTGAATTATATACAAAGGAAGCAAACGGGAAGGGATCCGCTAGCTAAATAAAAATAAGAAAATGAACAAAACCTTTAACGCACTGATAGACAATCATAGTAAGCTATGAAGAATCCGAAATGAAATATAAAACAACTTAAACGAGAAACCTAACGATCAAAATGACGAAGACGCCAACGTCACTAATAAATAAAGTAAGGAGATGTGGTGGTGGTGATTGCCAATGAGACAACTAGCCGCCAGAGTTTAAATAAAGAGGATGTCAGCACTCGGTATTACTGCCCAATATAAATTCATCAAAATCCGGCGTAGATCTCGATGCTCCGGTAGAGTAAGCTGATCCTGCACAACGTGAGTCACCTCTCGTGTTATTCGTGAAATTACAAACCCAGTTATTTGGTCTAATGTGGTAGGTCATCCTCGAGGAAAAGAGGACGGAATTCTGGTTACAAAATTGAAACATATATTATCCGTCGTTTCCTGTAACTTGAGTGATAGTTGATTAAAAGTGTTTCATTTGTTGACAATGAAATTCAAGTCATTTGATTAATGTCACGGAAATGAGAAACAACAAACCTTTATTTCGTCGTCGGAAATGGCGTCGGCGTCTTCGTCATTTAGATCGTTACGTTTCTCGTTTTTTTTACATTTGTCATTTCGGGATCTTTTATAGCTTACCATGCGGTGAGGGTTTTGCTCGTTGTTGAAGACCATACAGTGACATAGAGTTGTTAACTTCTCCGTGATTTGCCACGGTATGTGGTGGAGAGATGTCATATTTGCTATAATACAACATCTTCTTTTTTTTTTTTTTGCAGTTAATAAAACTTTTTGTCCTGATAAATGTGTAACTCTCCATGAATTGTTATAAAACTTGTATAGAAGTTAATCTTTAGATCAAGATAAAGAATCTACAGAAAAAACTATTTTTCAAATCTTGTATGTTACAGAGGTATAAACTTTTACAGTCAACATTACAATTTTACACAGACATCAGCAATCGAAGGCGAGACAGAGGGTTCCGTGGAATCCTTACAGAATTTATTATAATACTGATTCCATTGAGAAATGTATTTTCCGCATTTCGGAGTATAGCGGGAAAATGTTGTCTAAAAGGAACGTTTTTAAGAACGGTATGTTTTGGCGTTTTTTTTTTTTATACGACCGCAAAATTAAAAATCTTTTGGTCGTATATTGGTATCACGTTGTCCGAAGACAGATGGTTTCCGTATTATAATTTTAGTATAAGTAAATAGAAATCAATAAAATTTTAACACCCTGTTTATAGCCACTAAAGAAAGGTTGGGATTGAATTTGGGGTTATTCTCTCAACTGTTTTGGAATTAGGGCCCAAATAAGCATTTTGGTAGTTTCAGACATTAACTTGTGTTAAAGTGTATGAATCTCTGAAATTATACCACAAGTTTTCATACAACAAGGGGATGGTTTGGATTGACTATGGGGTTATGGCTCAAACCATTTAGGAATAGGAGACAAAAAGGGGAAAACAAGGTTTTTTCTGGTTAAAGGACAATTAAGACAATTTAAAAGCAGTCTGAGGGAGGTAATCCAATCCCAATTTAAAACAACAATATTTGCTTACCTCCCTTACACTGCTTGTAAATTATGTATTAAGAAATGGTGACTGTCTTGAGGTGATTAGCTGTCAATTTATTTTTAAAAGTTAAGTACGATTAATTAATATCAATTTTAGCCGAAACTATGTATGTCATTTTATATTTTAAGACTTGTATGATGTATTTAAAAGGGTAATTATGGTTGCAAACTTTATTAAAATTTGAATTAAGATTATGACTATATCTTAAGGGAATGATTTTTTCTTGGAATAAGGGAAAGGGGGAGGTGAAAAAAATGGGAAAAGGGGGGAATAAGAATTTGTGGGGGGACTATTTTTCTCATTTCAGATTTCAGAAATTAAAAAGAAAATTTCTTCAAATATTTTTTTTTGGAAGATTAATATTCAGCAGGATAGTGTATTGCACAAAAGCAAAAAAAATAAAAACGGGGTCAATTTTATTTAGGGGAGGGGTCAATTTGCAACAGCATAGTGTATTGCACAAACGCAAAAATTGAATATATATTCAAATCATATAACCAATTTTAAGTTCTTTGACTACAGTTATTCTGTGGCAGAAACCTATTATGTGTCAAATATTTAATTACAATCCAAATTCAAACCTGTATCAAGCGTGAATATTGTTTGGACATCTCCGGTCGTATCCAGCTGAGCTCAGCGAAGCAATTTATATTAAGTGTAATTCTGAACATGGTTACGTGGACCAATCATTTGGATTGTGTCAATAAGTATTCTTATGTTAATGAGGTGAAAGCGGGTTTTAACTTTCTTTTTGTTTGAAAATCATTCTAGCCGCAGACGTTCAACACTAAACTTCAATATTTTATAATATTTGATATTTATATATTATTTTGTTTTTGATGAAGTTCGGCATCAATGTCCTGAGGCGTGCCTTGCACTTGCTCCGTTAGTAATCTTTATTGCAAAATTACACCCATAAGGGTCAAGCAATACAATCAAACAATTATATACAATACAATGCAACACAATACAATGTAATACAATACAATACAATATATAGAATAATAGAACATATTTTAAGAGTTCAATTATAAATTTATGTAAAATACACCATCATAAGCTTGTCTGACATGGGTCTGACCCCTCAGTTCTAAAGACTGCTTAATGAAGACTCCAATATGACAAATAAGTTCAGGAACGGGGTTTAAAATGTGTTTTAGTTTATTAAATGCATCAAGATGTTGAAATAATGGTACATATAAAAAAAAGATGTGGTATGAATGCCAATGAGACAACTCTCCACAAGAGACCAAATGACACAGAAATTAACAACTATAGGTCACCGTACGACCTTCAACAATGAGCAAAGCCTATGCTGCACAGTCAGCTATAAAAGGCCCTGAAATGACAATGTAAAACTATTCAAACGAGAAAACTAACGGCCTAATTTATGTACATAGTCTTTAGATAAGCAAACAAATTAGAACGCAATGATATGTTTATGTCACAATACAAAAAATAATAAAATTCGTCATCTAGGACTCCACATTTTTTACATAATCTTTGTGCTCTTGGAATGTTTCTGTACCTTCCCAATTCAATGCCTAGGGAATGATCACTAAGTCTAAATTTTGAGGTTAACTGCCTATGTATAAAATTATTGTAATTTAAACATTCCCAAACTGACAATTATTTTTTGAATTTTCCATAAAGATAAAGTTTAGATGAGGAATCCATTTTTGGAGGTTTATTTAAAGCAGTTTTTTCATATTCCTCTGAAACACACTTTTTAATGTGATATTTTAACACGTTTTATGGTTGTTTAAAAGGTATATTAATATTAGAGTAATTTTCTGAGTTTATTTTCATATCTTTAAAATTTTATCTGCAAATGAGTACCAAGAATAAATTCCTGCGGAATGTAAATTTATGTATGTTTGCCGAGATTCTTTAACCAGGGATTAATATCAAAATACATGAGTGTTTGAGTTTTATATAAGAGTCCAAAGTAAATCTACCTAATTCTGATCTAGCACCTATGTTAGTGGGTGTCTTTTCAGTCCTAATACTGCTTTACAAACTTTAGAATGAACCTGCTCAAAGGGATATTTTTCTGCTAATGCAAGAGTATCACAAAAGTATTATTTACTGCAGTTCTATTAGATGCCATAAAAGCTGAGTGAAAATTATCCATAAACCAAATTTCAGAGTTGTATGTCAAAATAGGTCTTATAAGAGTATCAAATAATTTACATGACAAATTAGTGGGAAAAAAATTAAAATAGTCTGCACGGCTAAATGCATTGCTTTGTGTTTGTTATTATCATAGTGTATGTAAGATCTAAGGAAAATAAACCGCCACTAAGTGATGTGGGTATATCCCCCTTATGTCCGAAATATTGTTATTTTCTTAAGTACTTTTTTTCTATTATTTGACTGCCGTTCCCCCTTTTTATAACGAATAACTCTGATCATCAACTCGAACTTTAATTTGAACTTGAACTCAATAGATGGTTTCAAACATCCGAAGCACATTAAAAAAACGACTGATACATGTATGGACATCGATTTAAAATAGACCTATGTTTTCCAAAATGGTCACGTGGTTTTACCTTATCATCAAATGAGCAAGTTGTCGACATAATCAGCTAAAAAGTTGAATTGAACATGTCGACTTCTCATTACTTTGCCATTACATTTATTCTAGCAAGTCGGCATTTTAGTGCAATTTTTTCTTCATCATTCCGACAAGTTGACTCCACATGATGATTTGATTCCAGCTTATTACACACAACGTAACTAATAAGTCCGACTTATTTGCAACAAAATAACTTTACAAGGGGTGTACCATATGCGCTTCCATACAGAACGGAGCGATACCGGGACGTTTATAGAGTAAATACTTAGTAAAAATGATTTTTCTTTTAAAAATCAATCACTTTTGTTATACATGTTATATGTAAAAGTAAATTCACAAAATACTGAACTCCGAGGAAAATTCAAAAGGAAAGTCCTTAATCAAATAGCAAAATCAAAAGCTCAAACACATCAAACGAATAGATAACAACTGTCATATTCCTGACTTGGTACAGGCATTTTATTATGTAGAAAATGGTGGATTAAACCTGGTTTTATAGCTAGCTAAACTTCTCACTTGTATGACAGTCGCATACAATTTCATTCTATTGACAACGATGTCTGAACAAAACATATAGACACAATAGGTAAACATGTCTATAATAGGGTACAGCAGTCAACATTGATTTATCATCTTAATCACTATAAAACAAACAAACATATTAAAAATATTAACCATGTCAAAATAATACAATGACGGAATGTATAAGTACAGAGCCACGTCATATGTAAGAAAGAAACTCAAAAGGCATATAAATAATGCATATTAGCAGAATGAAAGATAAGAATACAGAAATTAT
The DNA here is from genome assembly GCA_017311375.1 of Mytilus coruscus. Taxonomy (NCBI): domain Eukaryota; kingdom Metazoa; phylum Mollusca; class Bivalvia; order Mytilida; family Mytilidae; genus Mytilus; species Mytilus coruscus. The sequence goes on along the minus strand of CM029605.1, from coordinate 64,361,713 downwards.
AATAGAACAATAACACAATGACAGGATGTATAGGTTCAGAGCCACGTCATATGTAAACACGAATCACAAAAAGGCATATACACAAAGCATATTAGCAAAACTGAAAGACAACTAGAGGCTCTAAAGAGCCTGTGTCGCTCACCTTGGTCTATGTGCATACTAAACAGAGGATACACATTACAGACACGAATAGAATTCATGACAAAATTCTCTGTTTTGGTGATGATGACTTGTTTGTAGATCTTAATTTACTAAACATTCTTACTATTTATAATTATCTCTATCTATAATAACTATGGCCCAGTAGTTTCAGAGGAAAAGATTTTTGTAAAATTTACAAAAACTATGAAAAATTGTTTAAAATTTACTTTAAAGGGCAATAACTTTTATGGGATCAATTGCCAATTTTGGTCATGTCGATTTATTTGTAGATCTTACTTTCCTGAACAATTTTGATGTTTACAGTTTATCTCTACCTATTATAATATTCAAGATTATTACCAAAATTAGCAAAATTTCATTAAAATTACCAATACATGGGCAGCAACCAAACAATGGGTTGTCTGATGCGTCTGAAAATTTCATGACAGATAGATCTTCACCCGATAAACATTTTAACACTGTCGGATTTGCTCTAAATGCTTTAGTTTCAGGGATATAAGCCAAAACGGTATTTTACCCCCATGTTCTATTTTTAGCCATGGCGGCCATCTTGGTTAATGGCCGTGGTCATCGATACATTTTAAAACTAGACACCTAAGGATGATTTAGGCCATGTTTGATTTGATTTGACCCAGTAGTTTCAGAGGAGAATATTTTGTAAAGATTACAAAATTAATGAAAAATTGACATTAAAGAGCAATAACTTTTGTAGGGTCAATTGACAATTTTGGTCATTTGACTTATTTGTAGATCTTACTTTGCTGAACAATTTTGCTGTTACAGTTTATCTCTATCTATTATAATATTCAAGATAATTACCAAAAACAGCAAAATTTCCTAAAATTACCAATTCATGGGCAGCAACCCAAAAGGGGTTGTCTGATACGTCTGAAAACTTCAGGGCAGATAGATCTTGACCTGATGAACATTTCTATCCCATATCAGATTTGCTCTAAATGCTTTAGTTTCAGAGATATAAGCCAAAACTGCATTTTACCTCCATGTTCTATATTTAGCCATGGCGGCCATCTTGGTTGATGAGCGGGGTCATCGGATACATTTTTAAACAAGATACCCTAAGGATGATATAGGCCAAGTTTGGTTTAAGGTGGGCTAGTAGTTTCAGAGGAGAGTATTTTGTAAAGTTAACGGACAACGACGATGGACGACGAAGGACGACGGACGCCAAATACAAAAATTATAATAGAACAATAACACAATAACGGGATGTTTAAGTACAGAGCCACGTCAAATGGATCCAACCAAAAGCAGACTAAATAATAAAAGTAATATTCATAAAGACAAATAAACAAAATGTTTCTCTTCTTTTATTCAGTTGCATGCAGTTTATTTCCTGACAACTATTATATAGCTTAAGCAAAACATCCAAGTACATCACAAATAACTATTGCAATATTTTGAAGGATGCACAAATAAGGATAACGATTCGCCATGGAGCTAGTATCCTTACTTTATGTTAGTATGCTATTTGCTCTAGTCTCAAACAAACAAATCATGTAAGAACTACGCACTTACTTATTGGTACATACGTTAAGAATCACAAATGTATTGTGACCTTTAAGTTAACACGTGCTTGGCAATTTCTGCTAATGAATATCGTTAAACAACAATGTCATGACCTTGAACTACTGTATATAAAGTTTGATAGAAATAGCGCAATTATTGTTTTGTTATCTAGTATGAATTGACTGTTTACAAAGCTTTTCGAAACACTTTGGATTTTCTAACTTAGAAATAGACTATCTTAGTTGATTTTGTCAAAACCTTTTGACACTTGGGGTCATCATTGCACTTCAGCTTATCCGTAAATGACTTTTTGTTACTTTTTAATTCGAGCGTCGAATGTTTGATTAATATAACGCGCGTCTGAACTACGCATTTTTAATCATGGTATGTATGATGATTTTGTTCAATTACATGTGCTGACATGAATTATCATTGATATGGTCATAATCAAAACTTCGAATTTTACCCCGGCAACATATTAACTAAGCAAAGCTAGCTGTAGTTTGACAACCTGATTGTGGTTCCTCTATGACCTTTCAACTTTGTACTTTATTTGGCATTTTAATGTTTTTATTCGAGGGTCACTGATGAGTCTTTGTACATAAAACGCGCGTTTGGCGTTTTTTTTTTTTTAATCAATGTATCCATTATAAATTGATTTACAGGTCATCACATAATTTAATCTATATAAATTATGCAATGATATCATTTATTTGCAAACTAGTTTTTATCCGAAAAATGTATTCAATGACGCATATGAAAATCTGTGCATGCAAAGAATATTGAAATGTTACAAATCTGAAATTTTAAAACGACATACGGCTTTCGCTTTGTAGACAACAGAGTGAAAATATTCTAGATGTCTTTATGTTTTTATGCTTTGTATCGAACTGATGAGTAAAGCCTTTTTCAAATATTTTATAGTTTGTGCTTTTGTTTTGCTGTTACACTACTGTCCACGTTTAAAAGTACAAACACAAAAATACCAAATTCGAGGAATATTCAAAACGGAAAGTCTAGCTAAACCTCTCACTTTTATGACAGTCGCAAAATTTCCATTATATTCACAATCAAGTCAAAACATGACGTCATTCAATTGAAAACTGTAACGCTGAATGTTATTCTGATTTGTAAACGTTTCGAATTCGGATTATATCTAGGTAAAATGAAGGTTTGATGAAGTTGTAATTTTATTTTCAAATCTCTTCAAATGCAAATTTGTTGATATCAGCAAGTCAACATTGCAGGTCACTACTGAGTTATAGCATGTCAATTTTGGTTTTAACGGTCGATTGTAGCCATCAGAAAAACAAATTGTAAATCAAAAATTGCAAGTGGTTGGATTGATTATTATAAGGATTGAGCACAGGTGTAGATGTAATTTAAGAAATAAATCATGCAAGACTTCTGTTTATTGAAAATGTTTGACTTTATCTGAGATCTGCTAAAATCTTACAAACACACACACGGCTTACTTTTCCTAGCGTATTTTTATAACCATTTTTTAAATATAGTTTATGGTAACGCCTAAAACAAAATCTCAACATAACAGCAGAGGTCATTTGGACATTTCACATTTCACGACATTTCACGAAGATATTCGAACTACTTTTGGTAACCAATGTAAACAAAATGGCGACGATAATAACACAATCCGTCTCAACGCTAAAATATTTATTCTCCTTCGCGTTAATCGTTAAATTAAATATAAAACACAAAACATTCATTTGAATGATAATAAGATATTTTTGTTGTTTATTTTTATCAGATAGCAAATTTCACGGAGTACATATTTTGCGTTAACTAACAAATATATGCATGCGCCATGCCAACACATGATAGAGTTCCTATGTTCATTTGTCTGAAATTGAATAGAGTTTAAAAATACAAACATTTAGTGGTTTCTTTGTTAAAGTGGTTAAAGTTAAAGTATTCTAATATGCGATATGATGTTACATTCCAAAGTGTTTTTGTATTCAATGCTTTAGATATTTTTGTTATTAAAAGCAAAATATATATAATAAAACAAATGCTGCTTTAATATCTTAGAAAATTTTACAGAACTCTCACTTTTACGTTATCTGTAAGCACATTTTGTAATTTATGTAGCAAATAAAGGGAACATGCAAAATGATGACTGTATAATTGTATTGGTTAGAATTCCAAACATATCAGAATGATAATTCGGTACGTCTACATAAGAGTCATCATGTGCGCTCGAATAAAACAGATTTGAGAGGCATGTCAAAGTTGAAGAGAATAAAAACAAATAAAAAACCAATAAGTTTAGAATGAGACTATGCAACATGGGTTTAAAAAAGATGAACACAGAAGAAATATCCCAAATGAGTTATTACCGTAGCTTTGAGCCGGTGTGTTTTAACACAGTATTTGACTCTTAAATTTTGTAGTTTAAGTTGATGAGAATCCCGTTGATATAATATAAAAAGAACATGTTGTATGATTGCCAATGAGACAGCTCTCCATAAGAGACCAAATGCCACAGAAATTAACAACTATAGGTTACCGTACGGCCTTCAACAATGAGCAAAGCCCATACCGAATAGTCAGCTATAAAAGACCCAGAAATGACAACTGTAAAACAATTCAAACGAGAAAACTAACGGCCTAATTTATGTACAAAAAATGAAAGAAAACAAATATGTAACACAACAACAAACGACAACCACTGAATTACAGGCTCCTGCCTTGGGACAGGCACATTCATACAGAATGTGGCGTGGTTAAACCTGTTAGCGGGATCCCAACCTCCCTCTAACCTGAGACAGTGGTGTAACAGTACATTATAAGAACGAACTATAAAAATCAGTTGCAAAAGACTTAACTCATCAGAAGGATACAAATAGAAATACATCTAACAAAAACACAGAGTGGACGTGGCCGGGTACTTGTATATTCCAACAACAAAAAAAACACTAAGTACAGATCTGAGAGTACTCGCAGTTACTGACAGCTAGTTCAAAGCCACTAACAACTAATAAAAAAATCATGCATCTAAGACTAAATTATCAATCAGTACACATCCAACATCAAATGGATTTAGTGTAAAGACGTCATAAACAGTCAGAGAAAAATGACTTTGTGCAATGCCAAGATACAGGTATCGACATATTGTAGATCTATGAATGTGTATATGTATATAACAATAATATTTAGTTTGCCTTTAATTTACTGATAACAAAATCAATATTAATACCAATAAAACAATATTTAATGATCTAATTACAGTGTTGAATTGGTAACCTTTAGAATAAGTTTATTTAAAGGATCGATAAGTTTTCCAGGATCGTTTCTAAATTTCCGGGCACGGTACACAACATCTCCGTAAAATGAGGATTTGCTATCCCGTTTGAAATAAGTTTTCATCAGGTAAAACCAAGCTTCAAAACCAAATCATTATATCTATGGAAGAATTTAGTAAAGGTTTTAGGTAATTTGTGGAAACGAAATCCTGGCTTAATAATTTACCAGTAATACATAGATTTCGTTCGTTAAAATCAAAACGTCACAACAGACACGGGCATAGCGAACGAGTTGTGAAATATAAACACCGTAAGATAGTGCCAAAGGAACATCACCATCCAAAAGGAAAATTAACAATAAGGAACGAAAAATCGTCCCTTTTGTCGTAAATTTTAGTGTGGAGTTTCCGTGTAAAACCGAAATATCTAAATCTAGGAAAGGACAGTTATGACGGTTTAAATTTGATTTATTAGGTCTTTCCACTTTTCCGTGGAAAGACCTATTGATTTTGTTCTGATTATTATTATTATTTTTTTTCTTCCGCCTAATTTTTTCTTGCGTAGTATTGATGTTTCAAAAGATGTCGCTTAGATATTTGGAATATGATATCGTATAGTTTATACGCTTTTAAAACTGACAACTGCGTAACCAAATACTTTACGTTGTAAGAATTATCTCCCAAACACTGTTTTTCTTGTGGCCACTACTCCTTCGCAACCGTAAAAGATTACGACAAATTTATTTTACCAAATTGCTCGTTACATCTTCAGGATTAAGATTTTAATTTTGACCGAAGCTATTCGGAGACTCCATATGAGAGTTATTCCCCTTATGTATTTGATATAAGTGATTTGTATTTCTAACTGGTAAATCATAAGTGATATTGGCCTAGGATCTTTGGATTTGAGGTCCTTGGTCCAAAAAAATAAAATTAGGTCAAGGTCAAAGGTCAAGGTCATATTCTAAATTTTGATTTTGGCTTATTTTCACTTATTTTCAAAACTGTAAAAGATATCGACAAATTTTTTACTAAATTGTTAGTTGTGACATGTCGTTACAGGTATATTTTGGTTGAAAGGGTGCGTAGACCATAAATGGGAGTTTTCGCCCATCTTATACTTAGAATTATGCGTTAAGTGGTATAACTCAATAACCAAACATATTAAAGGCCTAGGGTCTTTTGATTTGAGGTCCTTGGTTTGTGACCTTGAAATTGAGGTCAAGGTCATAGGTTAATAAGACGTTCTAGATTTTGACCTTTGCTTTAAATTCATATTTATACATCATAAAGCCATAGGAACTGACATTTTAAACTGATTTTTAATATTTTAATATCAAAATAGATCTTCACTGGTGGAACAACTTCAATTGTTCTCTGAACAATTGGTTTTAATTATTATTATTTTTTTTTCTTCCGCCTAATTTTTTTCTTGCGTAGTATTGTTGTTTCATAAGATGTTGCTTAGATATTTGGAATATGATATCATATAGTTTATATGCTTTAAAACTGACAACCGCTTAACCAAATACTTTACGTTGTAAGAGTTATCTCCCCAAACACTGTTTTTCTTGTGGCCACTACTCCTTTGCAACCGTAAAAGATTATGACAAAATTATTTTACCAAATTGCTCGTTACATCTTCAGGATAAGGATTTTAATTTGGACCGAAGCTATCTGGAGACCCCATATGAGAGTTATTCCCCCTTATGTATTTGATACAAGTGATTTGCATTTCTAACTGATAAACCATAAGTGATAAAGACCTAGGGTCTTTAGATTTGAGGTCCTTGGTCCAAATAAATGAAAATTAGGTCAAGGTCATATTCTAAATTTTGATTTTGGCTTTTTTTCACTTCTTTTCAATAACCATATAAGATATAGACAACATATTTTTATGAAATTGTCCTCATAAGTTTTGGTTGAAAGGATGCATAGACATGAAATGGGATTTTTGCCCTCTTATATTTATAATTATGCGTATAGTGATATAACTCATTAACCATACATATCAAAGTCCTAAGGTCTTTTGATCAGATGTCCTTGGTTTTGACCTTGAAATTGAGGTCAAGGTCATAGGTAAACTTGACGTTCTAGATGTACCAGGCATTTCAAGTAATTAATTCAATTAAAGAACACAACTTTGAAAATGATTTGGCACGACAAGGGTTTGTAAAGACCCAGTCCTCCCCCTCCAAACACCACCACGCATACTTTGTTGGATAAATTCGCCTAGCTATGCACGCCGACCAATACACCGTGATTTAATAACGCCTCCCGTTTTCCACACAGAGGTAGGATAACTAACATAAATACAAGTTCAAAGTAAACAATGATACTTTCGTTGTAGCTTGAGTCAGATACATGTATTATATGTCTCTGCTTCACCTTGAGCACAGTTATCTTGCTTCATGTCATTTAGACATAGTCTACTAGCGAATAGTGCTTACATCTTTAATTCCGGAATCAGAACCGACTTCGTATTTAATCTTAGAAACAGTTGTCGATTTCCGATTTCCTTGTACATGCTTTTCGCACGTACAGGTTATTATTTCTTACAATCCTCAAGTGATATAGTTGTATTTTAGACTCTAAGTAATCGATTAGTATTGAATAGATATCCACTTAAAGAAACTGAGATTTTCATCGTCCTACAGATATACAGAAAGTAGGTTAAAATTTACACGAGACACCACAAAAGACAAAAGTCAAAACAAATGAAAGTTTATCGAGTGTACAGAAAATAAAAATACAAAATGTCCGTCACCATATAAACAATGGGATAACATATTTAAAAATGCAAATGAAACATTAACAGAATGTACATGTTACTGGAAGAAGAGCTTTTACCTGGTGTTGAACAAGATATTTTATTTTAGGCGAAGGTAAATTATATTGATCGCTGTCTCATGAGTTTTCATGCTCAAGTATTAAGAATGCATTGTGAAGTCCCATTTTCCATTGAAAAAGTTATGTAGGCATAGTATGAATTCATATAACCAAGGAAAACATATGATCTTGCAATGCTAAATATATCATAACAAAGACTATTTTCATATTACTGACTTGTGACAATCAGTAAACATTGTTTTGAATGTGCTTGTAATGAAGAAAATATATTGTTAATAAACACTTCTTGTTATTAAGAAATATACTTCTTTAAACTTGAAACCCCCAGTATCACTGAAAAAGCTACTTTTTTCGTATTTTGTCATGTTAACTGTATGTTTTCTGTATACACGATGAAATAATTCAAAATGCATGATGTCTTCTTGACAGCATATGTTATGTGTTGCTGGAATAACTTTCAGCAAACAGAAAGTGTTGATGCTGAACACATAAAATGATTGTGAGCATGTGAGGTTCAAATTCAATAAGCCCTAAACAAATCAACCAAAATCATTTGAAGTCAACGTGTTGAACCTTACAACCTTAGTTTTAGTTTGTTGTCATTATTTCTAGAAACAGACCAACTTTTAACTCTGGATTATATAATTTTTCGACAGGTTACCTACTCGGCAGTTGGACATCCTGATACACCGTCAAGTAAGAGCGACCAAAAGATGTGAAATCAAACATATAAACAGTGCACTTTTGTCTGAAAGTTGACTGTTTTCTGTTGATTTGTTGTGTATAGAAAACATAAAATAGTTAATTTTCCCCAAATTGTACTACTGTAAATTGAGAAATTATTGTGATGTTTTAATTATTCCAAAAATGCGACAGGGTAATCAGTCAGGATATAACTCTATAGGGTTATTACAGGAAATATCTTACATGTGTTATTACAGATATTTTTATGAGTTGTCTACTCTTTAAACCTTAAATTTTCTAAATCTGTAATAACATATGTTTGTTATTTGTAAAATAAATCAACATTTTAATTTTTTTCATTTTAGTGGACTCTAGGAACTCTTGAAACTTTGCGCAGAAACTAAATGCATAGCCTTGATAACTAATTTTTGAATTAAATTAATACATTTATCATTAACCATGGTAAATCAATGAGATGAGGCTTTTAAGTGATAATCTTAGCTGCAATAACAAGGCTTAGTTATTGAAGGCATGTAACTTATTATATGAGGCACTTAGGAATTACTGGGAAGCTTGCGCAGAACCTCATTACATGCTCTGATCATTATTTCTTACAATGAATTAAAATATATCTATAATACTAAAATAACGAGGTCCAATTTGTTAGCCGGCATGACGTAAACATGACGAATCAAAGAACTCAACTTTATATATAACCAATATACGACAATGGTATAGATTAAAAATTACATCATTCAAGGCCCTTTTGTTTTCCACATAATTAATATTACCGGTAATTAACAAGTTCCAGGTCGATTCCGATACAGATACAAATATATGTCACATGTAGTTTCCGGTTGTAGTATGTTTGTATGTTATGTATCTTCCTCCTTTAATAGAAGCACCACCATGGGTTATGGTGTTAAGGAGGACATTTAACACACTGTATCGGTACAGATTTATTACCAGCATTGCCTACCCAGTTTCCAAGTCTGGCTATCTTCTAAATATAGAAAATGAAAAATCATAAAAACATGTAAGAAACCAAGACGGGTTCGAACAAAAGATTTTCAAACCAGAGAAAACTGTGCACATTGCAATCAGCATTAATTTATCAGATGACAATACGAATACTAAAATTGCTAAAATTAGACATAGGCACTTTTATTCAGGCACAGACCCGTGATGTCGCGGGTGTGTTCTAGTTGTAATTAAACATGATGTATGTCTGAGCAAATGCTTTGGAGTGATAAAGAGAAGCTGTAATAACACCCTTTAGTTATTACAAGCATACTTTTTCTGTAATAACATAGGTGTACTATGCATGATTGGCAAAATATGAACTGCTATATCTTTCTATAGTTAAGTATACATAAAGACAACAGTAATATCAATAAAACTTGTATACATTTTAACAAAACTGATGATATATATTGTCCCTTTGAAACATGTAACATACATATGTTATTACAGGTCTTTGATTTTTAGTCCACAATAACAAATGTATGTTATTTTTCTCTAATAACCCTATAGAGTTATATCCTTGACTGGTAATAATCGCAATAATTTAAACTCGCATTTTGAAATTTTTATATGAATTAAACAGGAGTTTTCTCCATATTGCAAAATTAAAATCGCTTTTGGCTTAAATGACAAAATCTCAATAATAAATGCCATAATATTTTCTGAGTTTACAGTAATTGAAAAATTGATTTAACTCTTTAATGTTGCTCTTACCTGACATCGTACCAGTATGTCCTACCACAGAATAGGTAACAGTCACATAGTTTATTTTAATACACAGTTAGTAGAAGTGTTAAGTCCCTGTGTAAAAACAACACAGCTTTGAGGAAAAAACTGAAAGGTTTCAACAATCGAAGAAATTGATTATGAACGATTGAAATAAATTCATAAAACACATTTAAAGCTAACAAGTTGTTATTGTTGGCATTTGTTTTTGTATAGACCAATGGAAGTAGGTTCTGAATATTGAAGACTTGATCACTTTGATATGCCACTAGTTTAAATACCACATGCATTTGACATGTACAAATGTACATGTAGTCGGTAAGATAAATTTGTATCAAAGTGTGCTAGTGACCTAATTAAATTTGATATAAACATGTATGGGGTCAGTAAATATATGGAATTTACTTGTTTGAATCCCCATAATGAATTAACTGACCCCATATATATCATATTGGGTCACGAGTACATTATGTAACTAATAATGCCCATTGATGTTAACCGAGCCAAGAAATTTAAATACGATCCAGGTTACCATGGTTACCTATTCAACTCTGTAATCATGGTAATTAAATCTTTGAATCTTGTTTTTATTGGTCAAGTTGGTATGAATATTTTGGTTAATGTAATTTGCTATTACAATCATGACAATTAACCAAATGAAAGCTAGATTTTGATAATTTCTGTTGCTTATTAGTCCCTTACTGACAAAGTAGAAGGAGACTTTAGGTTTGTACTCCGTCTGTCTGTCTGTCCATCCGCCAGTCCGGCAAATCAAAATCAGTTTTCCACACATTTTTTTTGCCATGCTTGAGATATTGATTTGATATTTTGTGTATTGTTTTATCATGACAAGTTACAGATCAACTTCAAATTTTGTTCCGGTCTGATGATTGTGTGCAGACTTATGGTCCTTGGACTTATTAAATTCACTCAAATAATCAGTTTTCCACACTTTTTTCGTCATGCTGGAAGATATTGACTTGATATTTGTTATATAGTTTACACCATGACAAGTTATAGATCAAGTTAGAATTATCATGATTATGTTCCAATACAATCAATGAATTGAATTTTTAACTGGTAGGGGACTATGTATTGCCATGCAATAGCAATACTCACAGAATGCTTGTTTTCATTATGATACATTTATTGGTGGTCTTTGGCTGTTTTCTCCTCTTTGGTCGGGTTGTTGTCTCTTTGACACATTCCCTGTTTTCATTCTCTATTCTAGTTACAACAACGTACAAATGTATATATTAAAATATTTTATAAAGAATCCAAAGTCCTTAATTAGAACACTTTTGATTAAACAATTTTATTTGGTGACTGTTTTACATTTATTAAAATAATCTACCTTTTTTTTATATAAATTTCTGATATATGACATTGAGGAGTTATGGAACTTTATTCTTTGAAAAAGTGATGGGCGTACATGTATCATGTATTATGTGCTTATGGCTCAGCTCTTCATTGTTTCTGTAATAGGACACAATTTTGTAGATTTATTCTATGAAGAATGTATTGTGATACATTTACAGTTGATTTTTCAAATTAGCATACCATTTTATTTATAATATGATGATAGATCAACTTAGATATCTCTGAAAGTAACATTCAAAATGTATGTAATTATACATTGTACATTTTGTATGTAATTATACATTGTACTTTTTTACAGGCATTTTCTTATCTTCTGACTCATTGGTGTGATCAAGGTTCTTAATAACAGTTGTGGTTGATCTTAAAAGCTGTCCAAAGTTTACTATTATTTGGAACTGATTTAGTTCACATTGTGGTAAGTTAATATACTATAGTCATATCAGATATTCATGCATTTTCATGTACATGTAACAGATGCGTAATGAAAGATTTAAGATTCATTGTAAAAGTTGATATAAAACATCAGTGCAAAAGCTGCAATTTAGCATGATCCACAATCAGACAGGGTTATTATCATAATACTATTTTTATAAATAAAATGAAATCAATGCCATTTTAAATACTATGTTTCATGAATGAGATAAGCTGTTAATTTTTAGCTCACATGGCCCAGATCGAGTTTGAATTTAGATGGCGTCACTTTTATCGTTCTAGAGTTATGCCCTTTTTTAAATGGAAAAAATGCTGAATTTTTCATTTCGGTTCTCTAACTTAAGTTTGCCTCAACCAAATGTTATGACACTTAGACACAATGCTTATTACCACAAAAAACAGATCAAGTATGAATTTGGGTGGCGTCACTTGTACCGTTCTAGAGTTATGCCCTTTACAAATGGAAAAATTGCTGTTTTTTTTCATTTTGTTCTCTTTACAGTACGGGTAGAGACTTATTATTATGGATGTCTTAATCCGTCTAGATGTCAGACTGGTCGGACAGTTGTCTCAGTGTAATTAACACCTGCTGTGATATTAACCTGTACAATATCGGAGTGGAAGGTCGTAAATCAATCTGTACCAGCTTGATTAGAATTTAATTTTACTTGTACAGATATTTTAGTATTTATGGAGGATAGATAATAAATGTAAAATATTGTTTTGTATTCAAAGAAAAATTACAATAAAAATAAAAATTTAATATGAATATGGGATCAACTTTTTTAACTTGAAAATGAAAAAAGACGATTTTAACAATGTATAGTAAAATGTGTTGCCAATTAAATTAATTGTGTTTGTGCCAATAAACTATTTGTATTTGTATTTGTAAACCGTAAATATTTCATTTTATTCAAAATATAACAACCAGGACTGTTTTCAATCGAAGTTTTAATCAAAATGTTGAGACATCAATCCCGTAAATTATACGAGTTTTCGTTGATGGTTACAATATTTCCCCCTTTTAACGTCCTGTTCCTTTATGTTATTAATAGAAACACAATTTTAAGTATAAGGCCAACATATCATATTTATAAAGTATATAAACAAATTGAATATAGGCATTGTGAATAAACTGTTATTTTCCTTTCGATACCACGTTCCCCGTCGGAGCCTCTACGTCTATTCATACCTGTCAATCATTTCTCGCAAGTAAAACAATTTGGTCAGCCAGATCATCCGTGCTTTCTATTTTGACATATATTTCCTGTTAATCTCTTTGAAACAATTGTTTTTTTTACAATATTTATAACGCCGTGATCATCTTTCGATTCCTAGTTTTTATATAAAAAAAACTTTTCATATGCACGACGGCCACGTCAATATTCTATGACCCAGCATTATTTTAAATTTTGTTTGTTAATAAATTTACATATAATGGAAATAACAGATTTGTTGACACTCGTTGTATTATAACAAAGATATTGCCTTTCTATTTCCATGTTTGAAATTTTAATGAAAATCGTGTTTTTATAACCGTATTTTACGAATTGTGTCAATCAATACACGAAGATCAAAATTTTACACTATTTATGATCAGCCGTCTTTACTTTTGCGTCGTATTTCTAGCCATTCTCTAAAGCTCGTGCAGTCAGTAAGATTTTGTAAATCGATGTCGGCAGTTTAAATTGTATAATTCCCGAACTTTAAAGGAGGTGTCCGAATAAATTATTTAAATAGGAATCTGGGTGTTGACTGATAAATATAATAAATAAAATAGTTAAATAAGACTAAAGTTTGTTTTGTTTATAATTACAAGGATTAAATTTTCTATTCTGGTAAATCAATTATTAATGGATCTCGATCAAGAGCCTCAAAACTAACGCACAATACTGCCAATCATTACGTATCAAGTTAAATCATGAATAGATTTTCCCACGGTCGGTCAGTAAGGTCACCTGTGTTAACCATGTTAACTGTTACGATATTTCCGCCATATGAAAATCATGTGCATTTGACAAAATTAATCCCAGCTATTTTAGCATTCAACATTGTATTGTGAGTGAAGTCAAGTTCAAAGTTCAACCACATGCTGTTGATCACTAATATGTGTATCATCGAATTGTCTTTTCACGGCAAATATTTTTTAGATTGGTGTCAAAATACAACATACAAGTTAACATGCATTGTGCGTAAATTAATATTATGCAATTAAGAGTCAATGCAGCACCATAAAATTATTTAAATAGGAGTAATTGCATTTCTTTAGACTACAAATCATAGTAAATATTTAATTAACTGGTCATCAAACGATTGAATGCTTCTAGTTTTAATGTCCATTCATGTCAGTGGCAATTATTTCATGCATATTTAACAAACACAGAAATATCAAAATAAACCTAATTCCGAGAAGAATCGTTATCTTCTTCTAGTGTTATTATTTGCGTACTACTTTAGTTATATATCACCAACTTTCGGACAATATTTGTTTACAGTAAAAAGTAAATTCACAATTATAAAGAATCACCAAACTACTGGTATACAAGTATTGCTCACTGTAATTATTTTAATTTCAGAACTGACCCAACGCAGACTGAAAATTAAATACAAATGTAGTGTTGTCAAACTAAAACGTATGCAGCAGCACTTTGCACATCATTCTGCTAATCAATGGGTTAACGTGGAAAATAAATCAGTAAAACAAAAATAACCTTCCAGGAATAAAAAAAATATTTTAAAACTGTATGCCAACAAATACGAAAAAGATACATAACAAAAAAAACAAGGAACATAGAAAATAGTATTTTGAGGAATATAAACAGCATTTGAAATATAAAAGCCATAATTAAAAAATAGGCTATTTTATTAAAACGAAGTTGTCTCCAGTACTTCACCTGTAAAAATATTTTATGTCAAATACGATGTAGAACTAATCAATAAAGTGACTGAGAGGTTTAAATCACAGGTAACCTGATTCTGAAATCAGTGAAGCGTAATAATCTAGTAGCACGGATTGAGATGAAAGGACAACTATATTACCGTTCACACCTGAATCTGTTGATTAATGACCATAATACCTAACATAAAATTGTCGGATTTTCAATTCCAACATGTCCGAATCCGTTATTTATAGCAATAAGTCTCTACCCGTACTGTACTTAAGCTTACCTCAGTCAAAGTGTTTTGACCAAACTGGGCCAAACAATATCAATAAATGGTTACCAGATAAAATCCTTTAAATGAATGGCATACAAGGTGGATAGATTAGTTGAAATAAAGAAAAACAATTTACAAATGTAATTATGATGCTTCTTTTACAGGAATTTTTACTTCTAACCTGTTGGTGTAACAGAGGTTCTTGATAGAATTTAAAGCTGACCTTAGTAGCTGTTCTGAAGTTCAGATTTATTTGCGACTAATATAATTGACATTGTCATTGATTGTGGTAAGTTTATATATATTCATGTACTGAACTAAATAGTGTTTCCCAAGGCATGTTTATATAAAAAAGAAGATGTGGTATGATTGCCAATGACACAACTCTCCACAAGAGACCAAATGACACAGAAATTAACAACTATAGGTCACTGTATGGCCTTCAACAAAGAGCAAAGCCCATACCGCATAGTCAGCTATAAAAGGTCCCGAAATGACAATGTAAAACAATCAAACAAGAAAACTAACGGCCTAATCTATGTACAAAAAATGAATGAAAAACAAATATGTAACACATAAACAAACGACAACCACTGTATTACAGGCTCCTGACTTGGGACAGACACAGATGCCATGCCCTTTTTCTGTCCTAATAAATGACTCAATGCCCCCTTTTCACTTCTTTGGATGACGCCATGGTTTGGTAAATGAATGAATACAAGAAAATTGAAGAAAGTAGATGTATAAAGTCCAGAATTGGCTTGGGTGTGTCTCTCTACTTATTTCTTCTTTATTATTTTCACTTGATGATATTTATTTCGATATCATAATTCTACTCAATCCGGATTGAACAATGAAAAGAGTGATTCATATGGTGATTCAAATCTTTCAAAAATGTGAACTAGTAAAAATCATCGTACTTATTTGAACAAAAAGTATGTAAGCATTTCTCAGTACCACTGATTATCAATTTCACCTGCTTTATTATAGATCGACATCATTTTACTCTGTTTAATAAACAAAATGGATGGAAATACTAAATTCTTTGAATGTTTCGATTTTGACAAGACGTCATTTGTGAAAAGATTTTAAACTGACCCTTCGACTAATTTCCTTGTAATGCATTCAAAAATAGTAAACCGGAAGTAAACTTATTTTTCTTAGTATAAGCCTCCTATAATTAGGAGCACCCCTATATTGAGTTTTACCTTTTTGAAAAAATTATCCAACTCATGTACAGCACATATAAATAAACGATAAAAGTGTCATCATGCCATATTTGCAGAGACCTTTTTAATACAAATAAAGGCAGGAAATTTAAAAACTTGAAATATAAAACAATATCTTTTAAGAAAAAATTATCCAACACATGTACAGCACATATAAATAAACGATAAAAGTGTCATGCCTGGCATATTTACAGGGACCTTTTTAATACAAATACAGGCAGGAAATTTAAAAACTTCATGAAACTTTGGTGAATTGTTTATATCTATCATTTGTGTCTATTGAAGTTTTTTTTTTGATTTTTATAAATTTTAGATTTTATGTATTGGAGTTATGTGATATTAGTCATAAAAAAGGGGGGATTTTCCAGTTGTTGGACAATGCTTTGAGCAGTTATCATGAAACTTTAGTGACTGATTAATATCTATTGATATAAAAATAACCTCCTTTGAGTTTTTATGAATTTCTGCTATGACATTGAGAAGTTATTTAACTCTATTCGATTAATAGCTACGGGTGTATCATGCGCTCATGCCGCAGCTGTTTATTCAGTTGAAGTTACCATGGTTACCATGCCCTTTTTGTGTGATAGGGGAAACACTACTAAAACATGTACATTAAAAAAGAAGATGTACAACAAAAGATTGAAAAATTGTAATACATTTTACATGAAATATACAGTTTTCAACTCATCCTGATCATTATACCCCCTGATTCCTAAAGTGGGTGGTGTGTACAAATTTAGTCAATTAGATACAATCTGGTGTTAAAGTTCTCAAAAAAATAAGGGTTCATATATGATGATAAATGGTCTTGTAATGATATGCACGTAAATTTACTTCTGGATGTTGAATACTAATCCATCCAACTCAAAATAAATGTTAGAAGCTTAGAACACAACTGAAAATCACTTTACACTACAGACAATATTTAATCCTCTTAATTTTAAGTCTCAATTGAGATGATTCTGGCGTCTCGATAACATGTATACCTTATTTACATAATCTGAAAGGAAGAGACAAAAGAGGTATGATAAGAGCCATTATCATGATTATGTGGCCTCTGAAAACTGAAATTCAAAAATAGTGAATTAGTTCAATTCTTTTGAATTTAAATTTTTTTTTTTATTTATTTATAATCTATACGCTTTAGTGCAGAAAGTTCTCTTATAATGTCACTATAACGTCATAAACATGTTTGACATTAATTGTATATGTTTCTTATTTTGTAGACAATGCCACGCAAAGGTAGAAAAAGATATGATTGTAAAAGAAAAGAAAAAAGGGACAAACTGAGAGAGCAAAGATTGAAGCAGACTGGTGAACTGAACCTCATTTGCACAGATAATCAGAGCGTCACCTCTCTAAACTGTCTAAAACAAGATCAGAGCGTCAACTCTATAAACTGTCCTATAAAACAAGATCAGAGCGTCAACTCTATAAACTGTCCTATAAAACAAGATCAGAGCGTCAACTCTATAAACTGTCCTTTAAAACCAGATCAGAGCGTCAACTCTATAAACTGTCCTATAAAACCAGATCAGAGCGTCAACTCTATAAACTGTCCTATAAAACCAGATCAGAGCGTCAACTCTATAAAATGTCCTATAAAACCAGATCAGAGTGTCAACTCTATAAACTGTCCAAATGGAACAGAATTATTTAGATTTACTGAGTTAACAAAATCAAAAGAATCTATCAAATTGAAACAATCAATCAGATCGAACAAATCAATCAATGAAATGAAATCTACTAAATCATTTATTTCAAACAAATCAATCAAATTAAGGCAATTTTTGAAATCAACAATGAGATCAAATTTGTTTTCTGAATCGGTTAAAATAAATATTGAATCTAAAGCAATGGATTTAAATATGGATTCTGAAGCAATGGATTTAAATATGGATTCTGATTCACTTAGATTAAGTTTGGATTCTAAAGCAACTAGAAAAAAATTGGATTTTGAAGTCAAAAAAGCAAATAGTGATTATGAAGCAACTAACTCAAATTTGGATTCTGAAGCAATGGATTTAAATCTGGATTCTGAATCAATGGATTTAAATCTGGATTCTGAATCAGTTGAAATAAGTTTGGATTTTCAAGCAACTAAATTAAATACGGATTCTGAATTTCTTAAATCAAACGTGAATTGTAATGGAAAATGTGAACTGGAAAAATCTAATTTGCATGATTCAATCAAAGCTGATTCAGATTATAGAAATACTTCAAGCGACACTAAAATGAAACAAATGAACATTCAGAAAAACAAAAGATTTAAAGAACTTGTAGATAAAAGCATGATTGTTGAAACTGACAATACACAACTTGATAGCAATAGTAATTTTATTATAGATATTGAACAAGAGAATGACGGGTTAAAGATGTATAGTCACAAGAACAAAGGTACAATAACTGAAAACAGTATAGAGGTTAGTCATGTTAGTAGATCAGTTGATAGAAATTTTGTAGTCCAAGGTAGTTTTCACCAAGGAGATATCCGATTTGGAATTAACAGTGGGAAGCAATGTGTTGCAAACTGTTTATCAGCTCTTGCTCATAGTAAATTTAAAAGTTTAAAGGATTGGGATCAGATGTATATAGATAATGTTTTGATTAAGGGAAACAAAATATATAGCAATATTCATGGTGACAATGTTCATCTCCTTGTATCAGACCTACCTGGAATGATAGAAATTTCAGGTAAATTACTGAAAATATCAAGAAAAGAATCAATAACAGCTGTCATAGATAACTATGGAACTATAGATTTTAGTGAATTTGAAATTCTTTGCCTTTAGACCAAGCTTTACAAGAATCTCTAATTGACTATGATGCTTGCTTTATATGTGCATATGATACAACATTTTTAGCCTTGAAACATAATCAAGATTTACTTTTGTTTGATTCTCATGCACGAAACAAGTTTGGCTTACAGGACAGTGATGGTAAAAGTTTACTTTTAAAGTTAAACAATCTAGATCATCTTTATCATATTGTTGCAACATGATGGCTGGGTCAAGTCAAAATCAATGGTTTGAGGTAACAGGAGTTAGTATTAGTATTGAAAACTGCACTGACAGTGATGAACTTTTAGAAAGTTATAACCAAGCTAGCACCAGCAACTCTCAACTTTCTGAAAATCAAGAAAAGGAAAACAAAAATAGCCATGAGATTATCAAAACTCCAGAAAATTTAACTATGCATGACCACATATCACCAGAAATACTCAAATCTAACATTTGCAGTAATGAAAGTATTGTCATTGAGAAAAATAGTGAAGTACATTGATGAGGGTATTACAGATAATGAATCTGATGTTGAAATTTTGTCAACAATAAATAAATTTTATGATTTCAAACCTCTGAATACAGATTCAAAGAGAAGCTCTGTATTATTGCCAAGATACCAACCAAGAAAATATCCAAAAGATTACACCAAACATACATAACATGGGACCACCATCTGCTACAAAGACTATCACAGGTGATGGCAATTGTCTTTTCGAGCTATTTCATATGCACTATCTAATAGACAAGAATTCTTTGGAAATGTAAGAAGGGCAATAGTTGATCATTTGATGACAAATACAGAAATATTCAGGTCATTTTGCAGCCACGATTTATAACTGTAGAACAGCATATACAAACACTGAAAATGGAAGAAAAAATGTATGGGGAACTGAACTGGAAATATTAGCTTGTGCTGACCTTCTTAAAACAGACATTTATACTTTTATAATGGTACATGGATTAAATATTCTGCATCCCAAATAAACAGCAATAATTGTGTTAATGATCAGGCAATTTATCTTCAACATATAGGAGATATAAATCATTATGAAGTCGTCACAAATGTTACTCGAAAGTCACAAATCCATTACAATGTAGACAAAGTTATGCAGAAAAGTATCAAGTTGATAGAAAATCTGAGGTTACTTCTAAGAAAATGAAAGTTGATGAAAACCAGATAACTGGCTCGATTTACAATCTGGGCGACTGCAATACTGAATCAAAAGTTTTATCTAAAGCTGAAAAAGAAAGGATCAAGTACCAGACAGATGACAAATTTAGAGCTAGAAAGACTAATACATTAAAAAGAAAATACTGGGAGAATGAAGGAATACGTTCCAAAAAATTATGTTTAGGCATTAAAAAATATAAAGAAAATGAGACATACAGAGAGAATTTGATACAAGCAGGTATTCAGAAATATCAAGACGATGAAGAATACAGGGATGCTTTAATAGAATCAGGAATTTATAAGTATCAAGAAGACAAGGTTTACAAAGATGCTTTAATACAATCAGGAATTGAGAAATATAAAGAAGACAAGGTTTACAGAGATGCCTTAATAACATCAGGAATTCAAAAATATCAAGAAGATCCTGAGTACAGAGAAAAGTTGAAACAAGCTAGTATAGAAAAGTATAAATCAGATGAAAAGCACAAGGAACATGTAAAGCAAACAAGTATACACAAGTATAAAGAAGATGAAAATCACAAGGAACATGTAAAACAAGCAAGTATACACAAGTATAAAGAAGATGAAAATCACAAGGAACATGTGAAACAAGCGAGTAAACAAAAGTATGCAGATGATGATGCACACAGAATTAAGGTTAAACAACAAACATCAGTACGTCGTGAAAGTCTTCAGGTAGAAAACAAGCAAATAACTGAGGTAATAAGAAAATTTAAAGATGAAGTTAACAAAGGTCCAGAATGTGTTTGTGCTTGTTGTTTGAGGTTGTTTTTTGAAAAACAGGTTCAGATCTGCAAGAAAGAATATTATGATAATTCAATATTTGATTTAGTTACAACAGATGAATACAAACACAAATGTACAGATGATTGTAAGACAAATTGTGCTTTTGAAGGAACATGTAGAACAAGTCTGTGGATCTGTTATACTTGTCATCGTAAAATGTTGAAAGGTAAAATACCTGCAGACTCCTTTTCAAATAGTCTATTACTAGAAGATGTTCCAGTAGAGCTAAAACAGCTTAATTCAATCGAGCAACAACTTATTGCCCAGAACATTCCTTTCATGAAAATAATGGCTTTACCAAAAGGAGGACAAAAAGGTGTTCATGGACCTGTAGTGTGTGTGCCATCTGATTTGAAAAAAGTAACTTCTATATTACCCCGATCTGAAAATGAAAGTCTATTACTGAAAGTAAAGTTAAAGAGAAAGCTTAGCTACAAAGGATATGACAAATATCAGTTTGTAAGACCAAACCATTTAGAGCAAGCTCTTTTGTATTTAAAGGATCAAAACATATGGTATAAAGATGTGGCTATCAACAATGAATGGATTAATCCAATTCCTGAATTAAATGATGATCAAGTAGTGAATGGTGAATCTGAATCTGATGATACTGAGCTGGTGAGGGAAAACAAAATAGAGGAAGAAAATATTATAACAAAGTCCTCTACAACAGGCAATGAAAGAGAAATTGAAAGCGAACCTGTTAGCTACATTGATGATAGATTACGTGGTGTTCAGTTAGATACTTGTTTACAACCTGCTGATATAGGACAAGAGGCTTTAGATTTATGCTTTGACCAAGTTTTTAACATTGCTCCAGCAGAAAATAACAGTCCTCTTAGTGTTCTCCAAGAATCAGGAATTGAAGCTAAAACTTTTCCTGTACATTTCCCAACAGGTAAAAATACATTTGATGAAATCCGTGATGAAAAACTGACCATTGGAAGGTACTTTAATCTTCGATTGATGAGTGTTGAAAATAGATTTGCAAGAGATACATCCTACATATTTTTCAGTCAATATTTAACCGAGCTCAATAGTGTGATTTCAAATGTACAGATATCTCTCAGAAAAGAATGCCCTTTTTCTAAAGAGGGAAAGAAAGTTACTGGAGAAATGCTGTGCAATAAGGAAACTTTGAAAGAGTTGTTTAAAAAAAGATGAAGCTATTAAATATTTAAAACCTATTAGAGGAACTCCTCCATACTGGCAAAGTTCACAGAAAGATATATTTGCAATGATCAGACAGTTAGGTGTGCCAACATTCTTCTGTTCTTTTTCTTCAGCAGACTTCAGATGGTCAGAAATTGTTAATACAATATTAAAACAACAGGGTGACATGAGAAATACTGAAAATATGACATGGGATGAAAAATGTAAAGTTCTTTGTAGCAATCCTGTTACAGCAGCAAGAATGTTTGATCATAGATTCCATGCATTTCTAAAGAATGTTATCATGTCAGAAGCTGAACCAATAGGGAAAATAACTGACTATTTTTACAGAGTTGAATTTCAACAAAGAGGTTCTCCTCACACCCATTGTTTGTTTTGGGTAGAAAATGCTCCAAAATTTGGTGAAGATGACAATGAAGAAGTTATGAGTTTTATTGACAAGTATGTTACTTGTGAGATACCAGATGAAAAGGAAGATAAAGAATTACATGACATTGTTATGGCAGTACACCAACACAGCAAAAATCATTCAAAAACCTGTAAGAAAAAAGGAACAGTATGTCGTTTTAATTTCCCAAGACCTCCTTCAACTAAAACATTCATCTCTGAACCATGTAATCCAGATAAGGATACTAAAAAGTAGCAAAAGAAATATTGTCTGGCTTGTGGAAAGTTATAAAAGAGCATGAAGATGAAAACTTAGATGTATCTGAAATTTTCAAAAAGGCAGGTCTTACTCAAGAAATCTTTGAAAAGTATTTTCGTTTCATCACCAATCGAAACACAGTAGTTCTTAAACGTGAGCCAAATGAAATTTACACCAATCAGTATAATCCACATCTTTTAAGGGCTTGGAATGCAAACATGGACATACAATATATTTTGGATGCATTTTCCTGTGTTGTATACATTATAAGTTACATAAGTAAATCTGAGCGAGAGCTAGGATTACTCCTCCAACAGACCAAAATGAAGCTGAAGAAGGAAATTAAAATGCACAACAGACTATGAAAAAAATTGGAACTTCATACTTACATCATAGAGAGGTTAGTGCACAAGAAGCTGTTTTTAGAGTTACTGGATTAAGATTAAGAGAATGTTCTAGGAAAGTAGAATTTATACCTGTTGGTGAAAATCCATGTAGAATGAGCATACCTCTGAAAGACCTTGAGAAACAACAAAGTTATAAATCTTCCAACAGGAAAAGGAGTAATAGTGACAGTGAAGATGAAAATGATGATGAAAATAAAATTTGGATGAACAATATAGTTGATAGGTATATAGGTAGACCACACATTGATATTTTTATCAAAATGTGCCTTGCAAGGTTTGGTTCTGAATACAGTGTGTTACGAGATTCACAGTTACCCCAGAAAATTAATGAAGAAACAACCTTCAAACTTGATGGCAACCTTGGACATATTAGAAAGCGCACAAGAACCTCACCTGCAGTTATCAAATATCCACGTTTCTCACAGGAAACTTCTCCTGAGAAATACTTCGGAAGCATTTGCAACTTTTTACCATACAGGCATGATGAACAGTTAAAACCTCCACTATTTCATACATATGAAAATTTCTTCAATTGTGGTAGAGTTAAGTTTCCAAGGGATAATACTTTGACTTCTGTAAAGGAAGTTGTTATCAAAAACATGGCAGACTTTGTGAAAACTGGTCAAGAGTTAGAGGACGCAGAAAATCAATTACATGAAACAGATCCAAAAGAAGATGCATGGTGTGAATTATGTCCAGAATCAGAACTGAACAGAAGAGAATGTATTGATGAAGGGAAAGTATCAAGTGTGATTGAAGAAGATTTGTCAGAAGCAACAATACCAGATTTGAATAATGAAAAGAGCTCATCATCTGTTGGAACTAATCTGCTGTCAGTTTCCCTCACAAAAAATGAAATTATTCCAAGACTCAGAAGTTTGAATGTGAAGCAGAGACGAATTCTCTATACAGTAAGAGATTGGTGCATTCAGAAAGCAAATGGAAAAACACCAAAGCCTTTACATGTATTCATTACAGGAGGAGCTGGAACGGGTAAAAGTCACTTGATCAAGTGTATACAATATGAAGCAACTCGAATATTAGCACAAACTTCAGAGAATCCAGATGATCTCACAGTTCTTTTAACAGCTCCAACTGGAACAGCTGCTTTTAATATCCATGGATTGACAATTCACAGTGCTCTCGGCATTTTCAAATCACTTTCTCCTGACCATGCAACTCTAAGTGAAGACAAAATTAATTCGCTCCGAACAAAGTTAGAAAATTTGCAGATCTTGATTATTGATGAAATTTCAATGGTCAACAAAAAATTGTTTTTTTTTCGTTCATGAGAGACTTAGACAAGTGAAAAAAGACCAAAAATTGTTTATTTGGAGGTGTCTCAGTAATTGCAGTTGGTGATTTTATCAGTTACCACCAGTTAGAACAAAAGGGTAGACAAATTGTATGTAGATGATCCTCTAATCCTCAAATCAGCCATGGAATGGTTTGTTTGAAATTGCTGAATTGGATGAAATAATGCGTCAACGTGAGGATGGTTTGTTTGCAAAACTTAAACAGACTGCGTGTAAAGCAGAAAAATGAAAGTCTGTCATATTCTGATAAAGATACTTTAAAACATTGTATTTGTGATGGTCCTGATGAAGTGTTACACATATACTCTACAAATGCAGAGGTTGATACTTTTAACAAGGAGATGATAATGAAATTATGTACAGAATCAAAACTAATTGAAGCAGAAGACTATGAAAAAAACAAAACATCAGGGAAATTGACCCTGAAAAAAATCCATTGTACAAAGTCCAATGTTTGTCTTCAATTTCTATTCTTTTAGCTGAGGAGCAAGAGAAATGCTTATCAAGAATGAGGACACAGCAGATGGTTTAGTAAATGGAGTAATTGGAACAGTAATTTCGATCAAAGACTACTCACCTCATTCCCTCCCAAGTGCCATATTTGTTCTCTTTGACAATGAAAGAGTTGGAAAAAATGCAAAGTTACAAAAAATGATCTGTGGAAAACGCTGTGTTGGTTTAAAGCCTTCAAGTGAAGACATTCCTTTAAGCACCTGTGTACGTAAACAGTTCCCATTGAAACTAGCCTGGGCTTGCACTATTCACAAAGTTCAAGGATTGACAGTTGAAGAATGTGTTGTTGATCTAAATAAATGTTTCACATATGGTCAAGCATACGTTGCCCTTAGCAGAGTTACCTCAAAATCAGGTCTACACATTAAAAGCATAGAAACTGAAAAACTTGACAAGAAAATTTTCTGTGATCCTGATATTGTAAAGGGTGTTTCAGAAATGACAAGATTTTTACTTGAAGTTGAGGATGAAAGAGAGGAACAGACTGATATTTTCCAGATAATGTATCACAATATTCAAGGTTTGCAGACTCATGCAGAAGATCTTCAACAAAATCCAGACTTTATAGGTGTCGATTACATTTGTCTTACTGAAACCTGGGCTAATCAGGAATTTGTTTGCTTTGAAATGATGGGATATGATGGTTTTCATTTGCCGAGATCTCAAGCTTTTGAAAGTGCCAATTCTTACTATTCATCTTTAAGAGAAATGCAGCATGGTGGTGTGTGTGTATTTTATAAGCTTTCATCAGAAACTGAACTATGCAACTTGGCCTCAAACTTGTAATGTATAGTTTTCAAGATAACAACTGAAAACATTTTAGTTGCTACGATCTACAGAACTCAGAAGTATAATGTTGGAAAATTCTTGGAGAATTTGGAGACATTAGTCTGCAAGTTGCAAGAATTATCAGAAAAATTGTTGTTATTGGTGATTTTAATCAAGATATTTTAAAAGGAAGTTTTACAGTATTAAATTTCATGCAATCAAAGGTTTCAATCAGCTTGTCAATAGTCCAACAACAGAAGGTGGTACACTCATTGATCATGTGTATGTAAAAGGATGTCCTGATATATCGGTTGCAATTATTCCCACTTATTACAGCTACCATGAGGCACTGAGAATAGTACTTAAAAGTTGAAGAACCAACAAAGCTTTAAATATGAAGATGTTAAAGGAATAACAGTTTGTTTTAATTTCGATTTCAAACATAAACAAAAATTTGTTTTAATTTTTATTTCAAACATAGAAAAAATATAAAAATAATGCCTCCTAAAGTCCAACCCTTCGTCCCCGTCGTAGGAGGCGGATATCAGCACTAGCACATGATTTAGTGCTGATAACAAACAGGGCCATGGCAGTGACCAGTGAACAGTGTTTGGTCTTGCTGAATATGCATGAAATATTTGCAACAGCATGTTTAGCAAACAACAATCAGTCTAGGTGTTTCTAGTCATTTATTTAATGTTTTTTTCATAATGTTGTGTTTTAGTCTCACCTTTTCAATCTATGACTAAAATTTGAGGATTCAAAATTGTGGAACTTTGAATTATGATATTAAGCATCAGCATATCATTTTAAAAATTGGAAAAAAGTGTAAAACTCATTGAATATTATAATTTTTTTCAGAATAAAAATCAACATTTCAAGACAGTTTTTCTTAGCAGTGAGAGAGAGATTTAAATCTCAATTGTTTTAGCACTTGTGCATTGTTTTATATATTAAATTGCAAGTGCCATGAGGTGAAATAGTTGATTATGATTAGTCAGCATAGAATAAAAATGTGAATATGGTGTTTTACAGAATTGTTAGTTGTGACATGTAGTAACACGTAAATTTAAGTTGAAAAGGTATGTAGACATTTCATGGGAGTTTTGCCTTTTATATCTAATATAAGCTGTATGGTTATATAACTCATTAACAATACATAGTAGAGACCTAGAGACTTTTGATTTGAGGCCCTTTTTTCATGACCTTGAAATTTGGGTCAAGGTCTAAGTTTGATTTGACGTTCTTGATTTTGACCTTTGCTTTAACTTTAAATTTCTGCATGATAAAGCTATGGAACTTTGTGCTTTAAGTTGTAAGCTATACGACCTTGAAGAAAACTACTGGAAATGACTTTGTAAACCGCAAGTGGCTACTTTTGTACTTATTTAATGCAAAAGTACATAGAATCATATGTTTTGGAATCAGTGTGAAGTAAACTATCAAATGAGACCGGAAGTGACATTTTCAAACTGGAACTAACAAATTATCTCTTATTTCAATCATAAATATAAAGAAACCAAATATTTTCAAATTCAGCATACAAAAAGCTATCGTTTAGCACTGAAAATTTCATTTCTAATCGAGTTTTGCTATTTTAACATCTAAATAAATCATATCGGGTGGAAAGACCTTCAATTGTTCTCTGAACAATTGGTTTTAATTAAATTAAGTTCTTTTGGTAAATGTCGTTAGTATATTTAGAAAATTCCTGATTATTTAACGAAAAATATCATCAAGATAACGGTAAGTGTTGTTGAATTTATCAATTAAATGCAATTTAGACGGGTCTTTACTGAGTTTGGTCATAAACTGTGATTCATAACAGTACAAAAACAAGTCTGCTTTTAAAGGGGCGCAATTAGTGCCCATAGAAATACCTACAACCTGTCGATAAACTTTGTTGCCGAAACGTACATAAATATTATCAAGGAGAAAATTAACAGCTTCAATCATCTCATCACACCTTCAGTTAATATATCTAGCATATTTACCTTTTTCGTTAGAGAAGAAGACCTTAAATGAGTTGCAGAAAATATATTTGCATTCAGATTTACCAAACGACCATTCAATTAAATAGGAAAACTTGTGTTTGATAAGATGGTGTGGAAGTGTAGTGTAAAGAGTAGAAAAGTCAAAACTGTCAACAGAATCAAAAGGATCATCAAAAGCACGTAATTTATCTAATACAACCAAATAATAGTTTACACTCCAAAATAGTTAATTCCAGTATTTTCGTATATTTTATTTCAATAGTTTATGATAAGTTCTTTGATAGTAGTTAAGGAATTTGTTAAAAGCACTGAAAGATCAGTTGTAGAACACATACTAGAGGCCGAGATGAAACTATATTTTACTGGTTTTGTGTAGTTTAGGTAACCAATACATAGCAGGGACCTTCAAATGTTCAGAAGTAGCCTTAAGCTGTGACGTGGTTATGATATGTTCGTTTACTATATGACTCTCTGTGGAGCGCATGGACTTGAACGTAGATAAATTAAAATTTCATTCTTAAGAAAGTCCGTGTAGTATTTACGGCATGCCACCACCACATTGTTGGCTGCTTTGTCGGCCGGTACAGACACAAACCGCTTTGAAAGTTATTGAAGTGTATTTCTTATTCTGGAAATAGTCGTATTACGTACTCTTTTATTTATTTCTGAATTATTTTCAAAATGTGATATTCTATTATCCACAACATTTATACATTTATTTAAATAAGAATAAAGAGATTTTATCAGATTTTTCCCGTTTACACCAATTTTACAAAACGAGGAATGAGCGTCTATGTGGACCTGATGACACTGTTTTCAATCTATTTTAGATGGCGGACGATATTTTGGTCCTTTTTTTAAACTTTTAACCTCTCTGTCCCTGTCCTGGACGATATTGAGGTGCCCTGCAATAAACCTATTTGTACATGTTAAATATATTGAATTTAAATTAACACTCACAAAACAAAATCCAGAAGGATACATATTCGAGCGTAACTGATGTGTCTTTGGTTGACAAAATGCGTGTATGGCGTACAATAGTATAAGCCTGGCATCTCAAGAGTTTTGTCTACCATATGTTGACAATATATGTATTGCTTTGTGTGTGTACATCTATTGTCTTCGAGAAGTATTGTATTATCATTTTGTGATATATGATATAATAAGGACTCATGTATTGCAACACTCAAATTACAAAGACTCTTAAGTGACAACCAAAGATTATAAGATTTGAAAGACCTAAGTTTTCAAAATTTACTAATCAAGATAAGCCTCTTATACAAACTATTCCTTGATTATGACAAAACAACTGAATCAGCAGATGTTCTATAGTCTCATTACATATTTCTGTCTTACCGTTGATGTCAGTGTCGAAATTCCAGAATCATCATATAAGGAATCTTCGCACTACAAAATATTTAGATAATGTACATAAACGTGTTTTGGGGATATAGTACGATTCGTGGTTCATTAAGTTGTCCTACAAAGTGATATTTCACGATATTTTTATTCGATTTATCCTCCTGATTTTTTTTTTATTTGATCAAAGTGCAGTATGTATTATCTCAGTTATACGTTGCATGGTTTAAAATGATGGAATGAAGTATTCGCATTCCTTTAAACATATCTACTTTAGAAGACCAGGATATTGACGAAATAACATATCTCAAAGAACGAACGTAATAGAGCTTTCTAACAATTTGACAGAAGGTACTTACGTCTGAGGGATCCTCTATTTAGACTCTTTTCAAAATATGATATATATAATTTTAATTAAGGCTGTCATCGGACTTAGATGCCGTTTGACTCAATGTTTGCCTTACAGGAACCATTATACTGCATGCAAAGATACAGGTCAAACTTAAATTTCGTAGGACATAGGAATTTCGGTACATACAAGGTAAAACTATAATACAACCAGGGAAAGAGATTACTCAAAATAATTTGCTAAACAAAGACCTCGTCAGAAGACGAAAAATACCGCTGATAATAAAAGATTGTATTCTTTAAATACGTATTTGCATTATTCAACCTAAGAAAAACCAAGGCAAATATATTGCTCCCCAAGAAAAAAAAATAAACCTAAAACCTGACTTTTAGAATTTATTTTGCCAAAAACTGAAAGAGTGACCCACAAATATTAAAGGTTTTTTCTTACCTTCATTTTTGAAATTCCCTCCTCTCCTGTGTACAGTAATACTGCTGCTTGTTAACCTGTGTTGAGTACATACAGCCGAGTTTGTAAGCTTACCTATAGAATCTTCTTTTCAATGAGTATCTTCGATTTCATCCAAGTATGTTTACTGTTAAATCATCAGTATTGAAATTCAGAATATATATAGTGGAAGATAGTTCATGTACTCCCCTCCCGAAAATGAAATGGTTGTTCCCTAATGTTCATATTTAAATTGATGGTGATGATTCTCTATGTGTTGGTTGTCTGTTGTTTTGTAGACATTTATTTTATATCTTACTACGTGTTTCTTAATTAAAAACTGTTTATGAGGGTGAATGTTTGTTAAGTCAACTTTGGGTTCCCTTTAAACTGACCCGGACTTTCACGTTTACATTTGATCTTAAACTTAAATGAAAGAACTTCAAACAAAATCTATTTTTTCCATTTTCCGCTTTGTTTTGTTCCTTCAATTTTTCATACATTGTTGCATCTTAGTTTGGCAACTTTTGCTGATCCACGTTGACAATTTGATGATGGCATAGTCTTTGATGTATAAAATTAAAACAAAAATTTGTCGTGAAGTTTAAAATACTATACATCAAGAAACTCCTTAAAATGAAATGGTTTTAACATTTAAAAAGCATGCATGAATAATTCCCGCGCAAATGTATATAATCATGGTAAACGTTAGCAACGTATTAGACGTGAGTGTATTTTACACTATATTTCCTTATTTTCAGATATTAAATGGACGTTCCATTCGCGATATGCTTAACTTTTGAAATATAGCTTTGATGCGGAAGAGAATGCAGTTTTATCGGATGTAAAATGTAATCGTGACAATGTAGTACATGCTCCTTCACGTTCGTTCGTACCTTTCGTTAAAATGTAAAAATGCTTTCATAGGAGCGGTTATTAAATGTTTACAAAAGTACCTAAACAATTAAAAGATGGTATCCTGTTTAAACTGTATTTGGATGCAATCACGTTACTATATAGAAATGCATGAATTATACTGATTTTGAAAAGGTTTGCATAATATAAACGAACGGTTTTAACAAACTAGCGAAAGTGTAACATATCTTACGATACAAGGTGGTTGTTTGTCATTGTTGAAATCATGATGAAATGTACACCACACATAGGATTTTTCGAGTGCACCTACGACTTAGCAATGTTCAAACAAGTATGAATGAAGAGTTTTGATGATTTGTAATAATTTATTAAAAATATTGTTGTTGGATGGTATGTTTGCTCTGTGTTTTTAATTAGGTATATAAAGGAAATAAAGAGGCCTCGAACATTTCGGGGAAAAGACAGGGAGGTATTAAATTTTTCAATACTTGATTATGAACTTCAGAAACGAACAAATTATAGCTAGTTACACGAATATACTCTTATTCAGTATCTGATCAGTATCTGATCATTCAACAGAAGTGTCTAAAACTTTTCAAATGTCATGGCTATAAATATTTTGTAATAATTTTAGCTTTAAACTTCATGTTTAAATCTTAAATGTTATATTCATTTGAGTCATGACCATTTACTGTTTCTTTTTGGACATGGAGATTTACAATAGTGGGGATAATGGTTTGATGTTTTATGTTTTCTTGAAAGTCTTCTTGATATTATTCTCACTTCCATGGTTCAAGATGATATCTAGGAGTCAACTTTACGGAAACACATTGTCAACGTTATAAACAAGGCAATATATGTAAGTGACTGCATATCACATACTTATACATGGAGTATGCGGTCAATACAATTTGACTATACAAATAGAACAGTTGCAATATATGAAAATTTGTAGATCTTGATATGAATGGTTTTGTGTCAATTTCAAATATTAAATGAACTTTAAAAACATATTGAAAGTTGTTTACTTTTTATTTACAGCATTGGTTCTGAGTAGTAAATTTGCAAAACTGTTTAAAATCTATTTAATTCGAACGTCACTGACTAGTCATTTCTAGACGAAACGTGCGTCTGGCGTACAATTTATATGCCCGGTATCGTTTTTTATGCATTCAAATGAACAAAGTTGTATATAAACGATAGAGATTATTTAGTGTAGACTTATCATTTTTAATCAATGTAATTGAACTGTCATTATCTGTTTAAAGCGAATTTATCTTACACCTTCATCTCTGTATACATATTTGAAAATTATATTACGTTTTTCCGACGAAAAGTAACGCTCATTTATTTGTTCTCTTGTATAATTGTCGATAGATAATTTGGTTTTCAATTCATAGCTCAAATTGATGAAATAATAAAATTCTTAAATTCTTTTACGTTTATGATGACTAAATAGGCTGATATTATGTGGACATTTTAGTGCAAAGTGTCAGTTGCTGTGTTACTATGATGTCATAAGGATATCACAATTCACTTAATTGACATACAATTTTACACATTGTTTATGACAAAGTGTAGATCATTGTAAAAGAAAGACACTGTGTTCACACATCGTATAAAATAAAGGTTTCAATTTGTTGAACGTACAATGTTGACTTTTGGCAAAATACGGATTTGAATTTCGACTTCATCATAAATAATCAAAAAGGTCACGACCTGGTTCTTACATGGTGTATTTCATATGTCTTAATTCTAGGCAAAACAAATCACTTCCTAATAATACAGTATAGGAAAATTCAACACATTGCTTATATATTTTCAAAATACGGTGATTTTGTGCAGTTCTGGACCTGACCGATTTAACAAAACCTTAGCCGCAACATACAATCAAAATGGTCTGTTACCAAAAGTGCCAAAGATAATTTTAGATCCCTAATTTCAATAGTTTTCTTAATCATGAATTGGGACCAAAGTAGATTATACTGGTATAAGTTAGGAAACATTGAACAAAAACGGACGTAAAAAACAATTTTGTATTTGGAAGACTGTTGGAGATACTAGACTCTGATACAAACAAATGTTTAAAAGACCATTTTGCTAATATGCTTTGTCTATATGCCTTTTGTGTTTTTTTGTTACATAAGACGTGGCTCTGTACTTATACATCCTGTCATTGTGTTATTGTGCCATGGTAAATTGTTGTATTCTTGAGATTCATTTTGATAATGTGCTTTGTCTATATGCCTTTT
Source organism: Mytilus coruscus (assembly GCA_017311375.1). NCBI lineage: Eukaryota > Metazoa > Mollusca > Bivalvia > Mytilida > Mytilidae > Mytilus > Mytilus coruscus. The sequence continues at coordinate 64,328,418 of CM029605.1, read as the reverse complement.
TGTGCTTTTTGTTACATATTTGTTTGTTTTATTAGTGATTAAGATTATAATGTTGACTGCTGTACCCTATTTTTGACATTTTACCTATTATGTCTGTTTGTTTTGTTCACACATCGTTGTCAATATAATGGAATATTATGCGACTGTCATACAAGTAAGGGTTTTAGCTAGCTATAAAACCAGTTTTATTCACCTTTTTCTAAGTCAGGAATATGACAGTTGTTTTCCTTCGTTTGATGTGTTTGAGCTTTTGATTTTGTCATTTGTTAAGGGACTTTCTGTTTTGAATTTTCCCTAAAGTTCGGTTTTTGTTATTTTACTGTTTTTGATACGATATTCTCGATCTTTTGTTTGAGATTAAGGTGTCTTTTATATCAGCCGCTGCTGACAAGGAAAATATTGAACCAAACACTTTTAGTTGTAAAAATCTATTCGTTGGTTTTATTGACACTGTTATGATTTGGTTAACTTTATGAAATATCTATATCACATATGACCACGTATATGTTCCAGCTGTCGTAGCCACAATCTCGTCTTCTTTTCTGCGATTTTGACTTCACTGAATTATACTTGCCATAAACAACACGATAGTTGTCATTAGTGGAACAAGATCTAATGGGGCATTCGGAAACCCCGAGTTTAAGTGGTGCTCGTGTTGATCAGTTCTTTAGCGATCATTAGTTGAAACCAGTTGTAATATCTTCTATTGATTATTAAATTAACTCTTTTAAACTAAAACAAATCTGTCTGTCGAAATTCAAAATGTCGAGAATCTCAAATTAAGCTTCATATTTTATCAAATTGATTACTTCCAGACAAGACAACAATGTTTCATGCATGGTTTAAAATAACTTTTAAAGAATGTTATAGATTACGTCAGTATCAAGACACCGACTACCGAGCTGATTATAGCCGGCGCGGGGGGGGGGGGGATTAAATCCCACCATCTAGATATCGAGTTAGAACATATTCATCAACCGTGTGTGCTTTTATTTTCAGCATGCTTTGAAACGCATTGAAAAAATGTTGTTTACATCCTGTTGAATATAATATAGATTACGTTTGTTTAAGATATTTTGATGAGTCGTTTAAGATTTATTGGACTTTAATCATAAATGACTATAAAGCCGCAATCAATTTTGGTGATAAAATTGCATATGTGGTTTCATTTTGGTGTACATGAGGATGTAACATAGTTTTTAGCCATAATGTTGAAATACTCATTTACATTAGTTTAGAAAATTACTTTCATCGTTTCAAAGTATTGGAACTTGATTGCGAAAAATTCCAAAAATCGTTAGCAAATTTATTCAATAACAAGTTATCTTAGAATGGTTTTCGAATTTAATGAAAGTTTACATCTTAACCCTATTTTTTGAATAATTTTACCTTATTAGCTATCTTGTTCTTCAAAACGTAATTCTTTCACGGCAATACATTAACGGAAACCTTACAAAGTGGGTTTAGTTTATGTTCATCTACAGAAATTCTTATAAACATTTGGTGTCATATCAATATAACAGTTAAAAACACTTCACTGTTTATTGAATGATCAAATGTTTCCCTCTCTCCAAGAGTCATTACGCTTGTGTAGAAAATGATTTTCATAATCATTTAAAACAAAATTGGTAATGTATCATATCCCACTAAAACGACCCTATGTAAACAGAACGTTTTATTGGAAGGTTAAAACAAAGAAATGAATATGTACATAAACATATTAGTTAAACTTTCAGAATGCTTATTCTTGAAAAGTAATGATCTGTACAATCAAATTATTACCGAGGTAACGTTAACAGTGTATATAGTTATATCAAACATTCTAAAAAGAGGTTATGTAGAAAACCAATGTTGCATGCATTTATCTATATAACATCAAATATTTGTATTTCAGCCTCTTGATATGTTTACGTACTTTAAAAGAGATGTTTAAATGTTCCAACACATAGTATATGACACTGAGAGAGGTTTTCTTAGAATTCTTTGTGACTTGCATGAGTCCGAAGTGGTTTTGTGAGTTCGACTACTTCAGGATTGTTTAAACCTACACATGTGAAAGCTAGGTATCTATATACACGTAGAACTTCAGACGCTTTATGACCAAAATGGACATCAAAATACTAATAGTAATAGTCAAATTCATCTAAGGTCTACCTTGTTTGAGGAAGTTGACACCTTAGTTTTAAATAATTTCTTAACAAATGCACGCGGATTTTTATCCAAAACAAGTTATAAATCATTTCAGAACCGAAGCAGTGCACTGACTACTGAGGTGGTACTACCATCGGGACAAACAATCCACCAGCAGCGTTTTCTACTAATTGGTTGTAAACGAAAATAAAACTTTACTAATTGCATTCGTCCAAAGCAGTTCTCTGATTATCTACATCGAGAATGTAATCCTTTAAAAGCAGAAGTCGAACAAGAAAATTAGATTGTGGAAACCGATAACCACCTGAAATAAAGAAAATCCTTACAAAAACTCATTTTACATATATGTGCTTAGCAGTTTGTAATAACACAGACTATGTTGTATATGACAAAGCACTCGTAACAAACAATCATGCAAAAGAATATAAACGCTGTTGATGTTAGTTGCACCACTTCAAAATAGTTAAATGTTGGTGCATTTAACGACAAGTATCTCTTGAAGTTGTCAAATTGTATTACTATACATAATTGAAGATATATACCTGCATGTTACAGTGAATTTGAAATAATTAGTGATATTTTAAAATCACTAACAGTTTCAGTGATTTTGTGAAATCCCTAATTGTTAAGGGTTTACAAATGTCACTAAAAATATTGCCAGGGATATTGTAAAATTCCTGATTACATGTTTAAACCTGATTTTAAAAATGCGCTATAAATAAAACGTCCTTCAATTATTGATGTAACAGTGTCCATTCTTAAATCCAAATCACATTTGGACAATTTCATACACACTGTGTACCTTGTTTGTTTATTTGTTGATAAAAGACATAGGTCACTAAGTAGTACGCTTGATAAAGCAGTCTAGACATACACCACCTGACAACAACAAAATGTATGTTTGCATCCATAGTATAACAAACATTTGAAATTGAAATTTGGCACATGTTATTATTCACATTGGATACGTTTGAAATATGTGTGTTACTTTGGTCGAGTTGTTGTCTCCTCTACATATTTTCAATTTTATTCTCGATTCTATACCATATGGTTCTTTGATATCGATTTAGTATCAAAATACATACGTCATACAGATTATTTTAATCAAAGGAAAGCATCACTCAATGATATATCAATACATCATGACGCGATCAAGGAATTGATACATGGACAGCTTTTCCTTGGCAGGTTAAGAACAACAACGTTATCCAAAATGGATATGGACGCATATACAATCAAACTATAGTTTCTAGTCAGTTGAAATAACCACCGTTGTTTTGTTTTAAACGAAACTGAAGTTTACGTTGACTGCTTAATAATTCCTACTTGTAACTGGTACCATCATTTCGTTTGTCATTACGTGATACTGGTACCATCATTTAATTTTTATAAATTCCGATTACCGAAAGCATAATGAAACACCTTTGGAACACTATTAGACATTTGCTCAGAGGCTTTTGTAAGATCAAAAAGTCATGACAATATTCATAGCAATATTGGAAGGCACCAACACTTTGATTAGTTTTATGAAACTGTTATAAACTTTGGCAGAATCGTTTTATGCTTAAGAGAAAAGCAACACTTAAAATATATTTGTTTGTCTTTTCCTGATTATTACTGGAAGTTCTTTATAGGGCTCTACGCATTGGTAATACCTTTATGTCGCTTCGAAAGGCAGACTCGATCAAACAATATTTAACTATATTAGAAAAGCGTATTACTTTAAATGAATGTGTACCTTATTACAACACAATAATGGATATGGACCGAAGAGAATAAATATTATTCAAAATTCATTGTAGATGACTTGACTCGAATAAATATAATTTCCATTCCTTCTTGACTGACTGAATGTTAAAAGGGTCGCAAAACAACAAAAGAAAACGACGAATGAGACTGCAAAGAATTCTAAAGAATTAACAAACCGAACCTTTATAATGATCACAGGTTAACTAAGGTCTTCCGGAAGAGTAAACAAATTTAGTCTCATATACCAATCCACAGTCGAAGAAAAGAAGAAGCGGTTATGGCTACGAACATTATAATATATCCGTCGTTATCTGTTATAAAATTTTCCTCATTTATCAACCAATTCATTAAGTTATCAATAATTACTTTCGAAGACGACTTCAAACTACCAATTTTAACCCTTGACAAGTATTTTCATTTGGACGCGAAACATATGTTTTCCTTTTGATTCATCAAAGATTACATCTAAAATTGAAGGTTAAACATGTTAAATAGCACAATCAAAACTTTCTTCTTTCGGTTGAGATGGTTGTACACCAACCAACGTTTTGATGTAAAACATATTTTGTTTACTTTTTATTTCAAGTCTACATGTAAAACAAATATTGTTTGATGACAAACAGACGATTACAATAGGTCCTATGATCATCCCATCTGACCTAAATATCACAATAAGTTTGACACTAAAATTGTTAAGTTGGAGTATGAAAATTTTATAAAATGGGAAGAATTGCCAATTATATTCCATTGAAATCGGATTTTAGTTATTCAATGATTAAATCTGATATCGTTCCTAACATTGATTTTTTTTTTTTTTTTATTTTTGATGTTTTGACGCCACTTTTAAGAACCGCATTCATGCTATTTCATGGCGGTCAGTGTTTAATGGTGGAGGAAGCTGGAGTGCTTGGAGAAAACCACCGACCTTCGACAGGAAAACTGACAATCCTAGTCAATGAAGATTTGAGTCGAGTGCACCCGCACGAGCTGGGTTCGAACTCACAACCTCAGTGTTGACTGTCTGGTGATTACAGTAGTAACTACTTAGACCACTCGGCCACCGAGACCCATTGTTCCTAACTGAAAATTAGTGAACTTAAGTTATAGCATGTGCATGTACTGATTTTGTGTCGTTGATGGATGAACCTTACAGTTCCTGCATATGTTCACGTTGTTTAATGGAACATATTTTGTTCTGACTTCTTAAATGTTTGGTGTTTTGAAATCTCAAACATACTCCTTATGCTTGTTATGTAAAATAATTGAGACAATATCTATACTACTAAAATAACGAGGTCCAATTTGTCAGCCGGCATGACGTAAAACGACGAATCAAAGAATTCATTTTATATAGTATTAATATAGGACAATGGTGTTGATTAAAATTACACCATTCCAGGCCCTTTATTTTCCACATAATCAATATAACCAATAATTAATAAGATCCGGGTCGAATCCGATGCAGATACCAATAGTATATGTCATATGTAGTTTCCGGTTGTCGCCCTTCTTATTCTTCCCTCCACTATCTGGAGTACCACTACTATATTGTAGTAAGAAAACCAGGACGGGTTCAAACAGAAAAGATTTTGAAAGCAGAAAACTGTGCACCTTAATATAATCAGCATGACTTTATCAAATGAATACAAAAGTGTGTTCTAGTAGATTTTATTTGTGTGAAACTAAATTTTATCTTTTTTTGCAGGGCTAATAATGCATAGGACATAATCATGGGACTGAACGATGTAAGTAACTTTAATTAATTCTATCTAATGTTTCGTATGCATTAATTGTGCTGTTATGGTTGAAAAAAAATAGAAAATTTATCTGCGTTAACAGTTCATGTTGATTAAATCATATGAATGAAAATAAAGTAACCTCGTATTGTCAGGAGTTCAGCCTCGCAAAATGTTTAAACCTTTACACGAGTTTAAACATTGGTCAAATCTAATCGGCCACAATAGCGGCGTAGTTTTGTTTCAATACTAAAGTTAAAACAAGTCCTTCCAATGAGCAAACAAACAAGATAAACAAAAGATGAATTTTAGTTTTGTTCTGATGTGTCTTTGTTTAATACAAACAGGTTGATACTGATCAACATACTGAAGATTTGTTGCTACAAATATGATGTTGTATTCAAGTCTTGATTTCATTAAATTAACTGTCGAGTTGACCTCCATAACCCCCGATGGTTATATTTGCGATATAAACATAAATAAAGATATAAATAGAACGCGAACTCGTGCAATTGGATTTTTCTAGGTCTGTTTAATTTCATATCATAGATTAAAAATGTAAGAATAATCGAATCAGTCAATCACATGATTCACCTATATCACTTTCAATATTGCATTTCTTTGCCTTTGATTAACCGAATACGCACAATGTATGTGATATTATTTTCCTTAAGTAACAATTCATGCGTTAATCATCTTAAGCTAAGGGTTTTATTGAAGTCACATTAATACGGATTCAATGAGGTCGAATGATTCACTTGCAAATGAAAAGTTCATCATCAGTGTTGCTTAGCTTAATTTGTCAAAATTGAATCATATTTGCGGCTAATAGCGAATTATTATTTCACTTTTCACTTGCATTTATATTTAAACGAAAAAACATACTTTAGATTATTTTGTATACATGTTGGAGCTAATTTATGTCAGACTAGGGATGTGGAATTTGAAATCTGATTTGTATGTATTATTTTCATTGATAGACTAGCTAAAAATGTGAATTTTAAATTTGTTATGTCATTTTGATTACGAGTTCAGTCTTGCCGCAAAACTAGACACCAGTAATCAAATAAGAATATCAGATGATATATTTGTTCAATTCCTTGATTGTAAAGGGGTTTCTGAAAGTTTAAATTTCCTCAATAAAGATACCATCGAAAGTTATACATCAAGAATTAATTTGAACTTCCGTAGTACACATTTAAATGTATCTTTTCAAGATGTTTAAATAGTATAATATGAAATCATATTGTATACGAATATCATTTGAAATTAGTTCTGCATTTTTAAAATGCTATAAAAATCACGTGAAATTTGTACAGGTATAAACACTGGGCAAATAAATTTATTAAATACAATTTTAACTTATAATATATTATAAATGCGCTGACAGACGGACATATATTCTTACAGTGATTACTATAGAACACGACTTAGAAGTAGAATTGATATCATAAAAAAAACACAGATATAATGGCGTTGAACTAAGTTCTATTTAAAAACAAGGTCATGCACGCTAGTATTTGGTTTTGCAATTATAATGGCAAATGGCGTTACAGTATGACATAATCACTTTCGTGAATTTTGCCAAAACAAATCAGCGGCGTCTGTTTCATCATTATCCTTCTCGTGATCATCAACAATTACTACGTTATCTATGAAACAACACATTTTCTCACTGATTGTTGTTTTAAACAGCAATAATTTTAATTCAAGATATACCAGATACATAAGTTGATGATATATATCTTCCATAACAGGGCCTTTACATCGCAATTCAAAAGGGTGATGTCAAAGAAGTTGAAACATGGTTAGATAGAGGTGCCGCCATAAATGCGATTTTAAATGAGAATGTGAGTTAATGTTTCATCTGAAATATTTGAAAAATATTTAAGAGGAATTGATATATAGTTCGTTTAATTGTTGTAGAGACTAATGTTAAAAAATATATATACCAGTGTTATTATTAGCTTAATATAGAATACAGGTTTGATATTTCTTACATTCAAAGGAACTGTGCATAGCACCTGTGTGTTTTAAATAATGTTCGCTGTCCTATGAATGTTTTTATTTGATTTTATCATTGTGTTACTTTTAATGGACACATACTCAACATCTTGATGAAATTTAAAGTATTATTTTGATTAGAAATTAACACTAACCGCAAATAAAGTGTTAAAGTTTTCTCCTTATTAGGTTTTTTTTTTTTTTTGCTTACGCATAATTTCTGTCAATTTTATTTGCTTTGTTTGTTTTTACTATAGTTTATCATTGTCCATGATATTTGAAATCCTTTGAGAATGCTCTCTGTAACAGATTCATTTATAGAAAATCTTGTTTAAACTGTAAGTAAACTATCGGATAATTCGACAATTTATGCAAAAATAAGAAGGATGTTAGGAAGAGCTCATGCGTCACCTTTCAGGCAACTACATTTACGAATAGTTCGTAGGATTCATATTTTGCAAGTTCTAATATACTCACTCTAGAAAAAGCCAACGTTTCGACCAGGTTTGGTATTTCAATTGTGGTGTTTATGGTAGAACTCCGAGTGGTTTACAGTTGAAAATTGGAATGTATGATGACATTAACTAGAGAATAAGATATGGATATTAAACTTGCTGTACATTCGTCTATATTGTCATGCTATACATAGACATACATCTTACCATCAATTATACTCAAGATTATAGAAAATCAATTAGGTCAATTTCAATTTGTATTTTGTAAAAGAAAATCAGAATATGTACAAATGTAGTTTTTGTAAAATTGTACTTTGCACTTCTTTTCAAGGTAGGTGTATGCCTATCTTCTTTAATCTTCACTTATATTTTTATTCAAGTTTTTTGTCTTTTCTGATATTTTGCTTTCTAACTACTGTTATGAATATGACTTATCTATTATGTCAAATCTTTGTTGCCAGATGAATATGTATTTGTCACACATTTCATTTGTGTACATACTGATGGGAAATTTTGCTTACTATAATGAATTCACTTAAAGTTTTGATTTAATTGTCAGGGTTTAGGAAATACTAACAAGAGAAAAGACGTTTTTATTTTTTTGAAATCTAAAAATTGTAATATTTATTGCATACAGGATACTCATTTTACCACAGACATCGAGAGAAGTATAAGAAGTATAAGATCGATGTTGGGATATGAATGCTACTTTTCATCTTACCTATCAAATTCAAGAGGAGTTGCAGTTTTATTAAAAAATAATTTTGAATTTAAAGTATTAAAAGAAAAGGGAGATTTAAATGGTAATTACATAGCATTAGATATTGTGATTGGTGAAGTAAAGATAACTCTTGTCCCTGTTTATGGTTCTAATACAGACAGTACTAATTTTTATGACAAGATTATGAACACTGTTGAAGATTTTGGAAATGAAAGTTTTATACTTTGTGGTGATTTTAATTTAGTATTGTATCCAAATATTGATTGTTATAATTATTTACATGTAAATAATCGTAATCCTAGAGATAAAGTGTTAGAAATTATAGACCAATGGTCACTTGTAGATCCTTTCAGAGAACTTTTCCAGAATTAAGAAGATACACCTGGCGAAAAAAAAAAAAAAAAACACCTTTTAAACAAGCTAGACTAGATTTTTTCTAATTTCGGATTCTCTGTTATCAAATTTATCAAATTGTAAAATAGAGTCTAGCTACCGTTCAGAACACTCCATTGTGGTTCTAGAACTAGAATTTAACCTTTATACGTGGTAAAGGACTGTGGAAGTTCAACAATTCTTTACTATATGACAAGGAATATATTGATATTGTTAAAGAAAAGATTTTAGAAGTGAAAAAAAATATGGTGCATTGGTCTATAATTTTGAAAGTATACAGGAAATGTGTAATGATGATCTCCATTTAACTTTTAATAACCAATTATTTCTTGAGATATTATTATAAGAAATTAGAGGTAAAACTATCTCGTATTCTAGTTACAAGAGAAAACAAAGGGATATAAAGGAAAAAAAAAAACTTTTACAAGAAATTGAATTTTTAGAATCTGCTTTAAATGAAAAATCATGGCAAATATTAGAAAGTAAGAAGCAAGAATTAGAAATGATAAGACAAGAAAAACTGAGGGGTAGAATCATATGGTCTAGAGTTAAGTGGGTCGAGGAAGGTGAAAAACCATCAAATTATTTTATGGGCTTGAATCAAAAAAATTTACAAACAAACTTATCCCAAGAGTAGATGTTAGAAGATGGGAAAGTTGTTGTTAACCAGTTTGATATCTTGAAGGAGGTTAAAACATTTTATGAAAATTTATACAAGAAAAGAGAGGTAAATTGTTGTAAAGCCAGTGATTTGGAAAGGGATCTAAAAGATTGTAATTTTAATAAATTATCTGTAGAGCAACATATGAGTCTAGAAGGGAGATTACTATTGATGAAGCAAGTTTTGTTTTACAAAAGATGAATAATGATAAATCACCTAGATCTGATGGTTTTCAACTGAATTTTTAAGTTTTCTGCAGAGATTTAAAGTCATTTGTTGTAAAAGCATTAAACTATGGATATATTATTGGGGAATTATCAGTTACTCAAAAACAAGGGATTATAACATGTCTGCAAAAGAAAATAAACCAAGACATTTTCTTAAAATTGGCGACATATATCATTATTAAATACTGTTTACAAAATTGGTTCAGGAGTTATAGCTAGTAGATTTAAAAAAGTGTTATGTAAACTGATTGATCTTGATCAGACTGGTTTTATTAGTGGGCGTTATATTGGGGTAATATCAGATTAATCTATGACATTTTACAATTTACTGAAGAAAATGACATACCTGGTTTATTACTTTTGATTGACTTTGAAAAAGCTTTTGATACTATTTCTTGGGATTTTCTTTATAGTGTTTTAGAATTTTTTAATTTTGGAGAATACATTATAAACTGGGTTAAAGTGTTCTACAAAATATTTCATCTGCTGTTAATCAAGGAGGTAACCTTTCAGATTTTTTAAGGTAGGACGTGGTTGCCGTCAAGTTGATACTTTATCACCTTATCTATTTATACTGTGTGCAGAAATTTTAGCAATCAGAATTCGGGAAATAAAAAAATTGTGGAATAAATGTGACGAGTAGAACATAAGTTATCACAGTTTGCCGATGATACATCATTAATTTTAGACGGAAGTGAACAGTCTCTTAATGAAGCATTAATTGAATTAGATTGGTATGCTAAACTTTCTGGGCTTAATATTAATTTTACAAAACGCAAGTAGTTTGGATTGGGAACAAAAATATAGTAATGATGTTTTATGTCCTGAATGAAAATTATCCTGGGGTAAAACAGATTTTACTTTACTGGAATTCATTTTGATGTAGATTTAGATAAAATTGTTGATATAAATTATGAGCAGAGACTTCTGGTCATAAAGAAATTAATTAAAACTTGGTCTAGGAGAAATCTTACTGTTATTGGTAAAATAACTGTGGTAAAAACTTTAATTCTACCTGTCTTAAATCATTAAATAATCTCATTACAAAATCCTAGTGATGCGATTATAAAAAGATTAATGAAATTTGTTACACCTTTATCTGGGATTCACCTCGGCACAGGATAAAGAAAGAAATATTACAAAAAATTATTGTGAGGAGGTTTAAAATGATCAATCTTAACCTATTTATCATAGCTTTGAAGTCAACATGGGTTAGAAAACTTTTCGTTTAGAATGTAAATGGAAAATGTATTTTGTCAACAGTAAATAGAGATAGATTATTCAAATGTGGAAACGGATACTTATCCCAAATTAAAATAATGTAAAAACAAATTTTGGAAGGATGTTATAGATGCATGGGATATGATTATTACTAAAGAAGAAACCCATACATGGGATCATTTTAGTCAAGTTCATTGTGGTTTAATAGATGTATAAAATTGGTAATAAACCAGCTTTTTATGTAGAATGGTTTAACAAAGGTATTTGTTCCATAAATGACATTATGTCTGAAACTGGAAAATTTCTCTCCATTGCCCAGTTAAAGGAAAATTTTGATATTGAAGAAAATGCTATGAAATATAACAGTATTATTTCTGCTGTCAAAAAGCAGCAAAAAGGCTGTTGATGATTGTAGGTTATTGACTCCATTTATTCCATCCTTTTGAAAATTCTGTTGAGAAGCTCAAGGGAACAAAAGATATGTATTCAATACTAATCAAGAATAATATTATACCAAAGGGCAAAGAAAATGGGATGAAATTATAAATTGTGAAAAGGGAATGGAAAGAAATTTAAAGACTACCTTTGTAGTGACAAATTATACCAAATTGCAATGGTTACAGTATAGAATCAATCAGCGTATTTTAGGAACAAACAAATTATTGTATAAAATAAAAATAATGGATAACCCAAATTGTACATTTTGTCAAAAGAAGATGAAACAATTGAACACTTGTTTTGGAATTGTGAGATTGTACAAATATTTTTAAATGAAACTATACATTGGTTTCTTTCAAATGGTATAAGTATTCCTTTACTATTCAAAATTGTATTTTGGAGATATCTCAAAAGCTTTTAGTAGAAATTTGACCAACCTGATTTTTCTGCATATCAGACATTATATTTTTAGTTGTAAATACTTTAAGAGAAGATTTACATTATTTGGAGCGCAAAAGAAAATACAGGATCTTTACTGTATTGAGAAACACATTGCTGTTAAAAACAAGAAACTGGAAATTTTCGATGAAATGTGGAATACTTTCGCTATATTATTTGACAGTTAAATAAATAAATGTACAAACATATAGAAGCAAACTTTTATGTTTAAATTTGACAGAAATAGGATAGGATGTTAAATTAAAATTCATCTATGCAAAACTTTTTTATTTTTTCCTCTCTAATTATCAGTTCTCTTCAATATCTGGTCTATAAATCAGAACTCACTATGAGTTTTGTATCTATTCTTTTTTTTTTTTTTTTCTACTTCAAACATATTTTTTTTATATATATATCTGTATGTTTTGTTATTTAAAGTATAGTTAATTTTAAGCTATTTAAATTGTTAAGGAACACCCAATTGTTATTTCTGTTATGGTATATATTTTATTTTATTATGTCATTATAATGTGTAAATTACTAACAAATACTAATATCTGCATATATATGTTATTTACTAATGTTAACGAGGCCGGGATAAGGTACCAGTATTCGATATATTCAACTAACAAATGTACAGATTTCAATAAAATATTATAACATTAAAAAAAAAAAAAAAAAAATAAAAAAAATACACTCATGGCGTACAAACTATCGTTAAAGTATCGTTTGAAAATGTCACAGTATCTCATTTTAACAAAATTCAAGGACTATGTAATATTTGCCATGCTCGTCATTTTAAGAGCTTTATATGGTTATTTTCAACATTTTTTTTTAAAACATGCAAGCAATTCCAATAGACATACAAAATTACACATTTCGAACATTCTGCTGTTTTATTGTTCAGACTGAAAGTAGTCGGTAGGCGGTATGTACGATTATACTAGCAGGCTTTGTTTGTTACTTATAGAAATGGAGTCCACTTCATCTTGCAACATTTATGAACCGAACTGATGTCTTAGAACTACTCCTAAAAGAAAAGCTGATGTTAGCTTAGTTGACGTAGAAGTAGGTATTTGTTTAAATGGTTGTACTGGCGGGTAATGACTTAATTAGTTAAAACTATTGAAAAAGGAAACTACAAAAAAAACTGAACTTCGAAGAAAATTCAAAAACAGAAAGTTTTATTCAAATGGCAAAATCAAAAGATCAAACACATCAAACGAATGGATAACAACTGTCATATTCCTGACTTGGTACATGCATTTTCTTATGTAGAAATAGTGGATTAACCATGGTTGAATAGCTTGCTAAACCTCTCACTTGTTTGACAGCGCATCAAATTCCAATATATTGACAACGATTGGTGAACAAAACAAACAGACATAATGACGGGATGTATAAGTACAGAGCCTCGTCATATGTATCAAAGAAACACAAAAAGGCATATAGACAATGCACATTAGCAAAATTGAAAACGAAATACTTTTCGTGTTGATTGCATCATATACGATGTTTTCTGTTGGACTTCTGTCTACGCCGGGTTAACTCATACCAACCTGGTAAAATATGTCATAATTGTTTTTAAAGCACCAGTTTTTGACAAAATTAGTAAATGTTAAAATATTTCTTTAAAATAAACAACAAAGATCAAAACTGGTAAGTAAAGCATAACCGTAAGATTATTTTCCACTGGACGTTAAGCATCCACGTTTTAATACTAACCAACAGTTTATCTGAACAACCAACTATTTAAGTTTTAAGCTTTAATCATTTGTGAATTAAAAGTTTGGTCGGAATTTTAAGTTTAACTTGTCCCAAAACATCGCACGATAAGCTATGTTTTCCTTCGAGATTTAAAAAATATACATACATGTAGCTGACTATTTATCTTGACTTTTTCCTGTCCTTTCTCTATGAGTTTTGTTTTCAACATTAACTAATAACTAATATGTTGTAGGAAATACAGCTTTACATCTTGCAGTTTCCTGTGGATCTCTACCTGTTACTGTCATTTTGATAGAGCATGGATCGAGTCTTGAAGCTAGAAATACTAAGGTCAGAATAATTATCATTTGCTACCTTCGTACCAAATAGGAATTGCAAACTAGTGACTGTACCTACAATATATTGCTTATTGATTTTATATATGTTTCGTTGACTCACAACATCAGCATCGGTGGAAGATTCTTTGGTTAACATTTTGAGGATATAAAGATTGAAATATGTAACTTCAATTTTTAATTTTTTCATATCACTCAAGAACTTTAAACGCAAGCCGACTTTTAATAAAAGGAAAAAAACATTCATATTTGGGTCACCAGGCCCGAAGACAATGTGAGGTTTTCCACCACCAGCTTCCATTGTCTTTTGTCCCTTAACTTACAAAATATCATCTAAAACTACTTCGTCAATCAGCGGAAACTGGTCTTTGGTGTATTCAGTTTTACAATATGTCTTATGATTATTTTGCCAACGAAGACGGCTACCATAAACATGAGGTATTCTTTATCATATTATAAAAAAAAGCATTTATGGTAAGGTATGTATCAAGCATCTATAGACAAACATCTTAATAAGATAGTTTTCCTGAAAATGACAGTCATATTGGTGTTTGTCGGATATTGTGGGTTCATTTATTTCCGTGGAAACAATTTTCTTGGATTAAGAATAATTTATATGTTCAGGGATATTTAATTTTGTGGTTTTACCAAAGTCTACTTACACTTGTATAGACATTTTTTGTATTTGTTGAATATTTAATTTCGTGGTTCACCTGTACCAACGAAATCCACAAAATTGGTATCCAACGAATAATAATGAATCCACAGTATTTTAATCACCGTGATAACTAGACATACACTTTTAAAGCTGATATGATCAAAAGAAGACATAAAAACAAGATAACTGGGCGAAATCATCGTCTTGCCTCTAAACGTCGATTTTACCAATGGTGTTGTTTTTGTCTATCATCATGAAATACGCAACACAGAAATGATTAGTTGTACAAGATTATTAGTTACATACTGTGCTAGTGACCTAATACGGAATTTACTGACCCCATATATACCGTATTACGTCACTAGCACACTATGTAACAATTTATCTTACCGACTTTCTTAACGTGTGAAATAAACTCATCATAGATACCAGGACTAAAATTTTACACTTACGCCAGACGCACGTTTTGTCTTCAAAAGACTCATCAGTGACGCTCGAATAAAAAGATGTTTAAAAGGCCAAATAAAGTACGAAGTTTAGAAATTTAGGCTAGTGACCTATCAAAATGAGCAAGTCTTCAATACTGGTAG
This sequence comes from Mytilus coruscus, assembly GCA_017311375.1. NCBI lineage: Eukaryota > Metazoa > Mollusca > Bivalvia > Mytilida > Mytilidae > Mytilus > Mytilus coruscus. The sequence continues at coordinate 64,312,913 of CM029605.1, read as the reverse complement.
CATTATTAAAGAAACTACTTCCATTGAACCTACACAAACAGATGCCAACAATAACAACTTGATAGGTTTAAATGTGTTTTATGAATTTATTTCAATCTTAATCATCAATTTCTTCGTCTGTTGAAACCTTTAAGATTTTTCTCAGTACTGTTTTGTTTTTATAAAGGGACGTAACACCACTACTAACCGTGTATGAAATAAGCCCCGCATCCCTTCTAACCTAGAATGGAATATCAAGGGACGTAACTCCACTATCAACCGTGTATGAAATAAGCCCCGCCTCCCTACTAGCCTAATATGAAATATACACAGTCTCCACACGGACGATTTTAACAAATCATATTCCTAAAAATGTATAGGAGGTAATAAATTTAAATACGTTTATTTCCTTGTATGACCATTTTCACCTTTAATTGTGTTTTGGGCAGAAAGTACAGAAAAACTAAAACGAAACTGACAAAGGCCAAACTGGTTTCTCTATAAACTCAAGCATCCCTGACAGGAACGAAAACGAACTAAAATATACCATACATATAACGAAGCGGATGGCCTACTTTTGCGCAGTTTTCCCTGGTATCTTTCGTCCCTCTTTCACTGCCGTTGGAAAAAGACTAATGTAGCCATTAATTCATAAACAAGTATGCGTTTGCAGTGTGTATCATGGGCGATGGTTTAGACCCATGTTGACCCGAAAAGAATTAACCTTAACCATGCAATAAAACAGAAAACATGACTAGGCATACACACACAGTAGACAACACTACCATATTCTCTTTTGCGTATTTTACAAACATCAATATTTGTGTTGGGGTTAAAAGATAAAGTGCAACATTTGGGTCAGGATATCCTACCCAATGTCCTTTACAGACCTAACTTACCACTGGAATTAAACTATAACTGAATCATTGGATAAATATTATATGGTTCAGGGGACAGATAGTCTAATAAGGCAAATGCCGACCAGGTGGAAACGAAAACGAACAAAAGAGACGACATATACAGAATAGACAATCAAACTCATAAATCGATAATAAACTGACAACGCCATGGAAGGATTGAAGACAAATAACAGTGTATTACATATTACAGAGAAAACTAAACATTTTATTGTAAAAGCAATGGTTTAAACTAATCGTTTCACGGTTTGAGAACTGAAGAAATAAAGATAAGTTACATTGTTTATACAAAATAGTTCAAACAATGAAAAATTGAAAAAAGTTTTTAAAAGAGATCACTAACTCTCCTCTGTCTTATTTATACTGTAGGGTAATACAGCCTATGTTGAAGCTAAAGCTGAAGATAAAAACAGACAGACAAAAAGCAACAGAAGAGGTCGCTATGATGGGAAGTAAGTTACAAACAAACCTGTATGATTAGTGTTTACAAAGTAAATAAGTAAAAAGGGAGGGTACATGTATCACTTTCATAAGCAGATATAGGTGGGGGCCCTGGGGCGACCTTTGATCAAATGATTGACAAATATCTTATGCAGACAAAGACCTCATCCTATAACGTTTAATGGTAAAAATATTCTACTTTTTACGATAGTTATCTTTGTTTTTTACATGAGCATAACCAGATATCTGATCAAAATTATGTCTTCTAACTTTTGACATAGTGCAAGCATATCTTTCTATATGTCAATCAAAGTTATTTTTGCTTACAAGTTCGTCCATTGTTCCTTTCTTGGAAACAGGAGAAAATTATTCTATACTACCCAATGACGCAAACGTTTTACACTGTATCTCTTATTAAGCCATTGATATTGAATTACATGTACTTGTGCATTGTTAACCATATTTCAAGGCTTACGGTATTCTGTCTTAACCTTTCTGTTCATGTTACTATTCTTCATTATGACGTAATAGTGTAAGTGGTGCACTTAAATGACATTCAGTCTTTTTATTAAAACTACTGAACACGACATTTTTCAATATACGTTACAGGGAGTCCTTATTAAGAAAGAATTTATATTTGATTTGGAACATTTTAACGTTATTTGATTTCCTTTAAACGATTTTTATATCTACTGACCAGTTGTTTGTCAAAACACAATGTGTAATCTTATTATACCAATCGAAGAAGCATATCCATTGCTTACTAAAAATTAGGTATACTTGGCACAGTTATGAATGAAAGTCAATCTTCATTTTTGAATAACTTCGCGTATCTTACATTTAAGATTACTTTTAAACTTAGTTTAATAACTTTTTTGATTTTATTTTTAAGTTTCGTTTCATTTTTCAAGAGCACATCACTGTTTAGGATACATCATTGTTTTGTCCAAAGTATATCAATGAAAATGTGTTATTTACTTTTCGAAAAGTACTACCTCATTTTTCAAAAGCTCATCACTGTTTAGCATGAGTCATTGTTTTGTTAAAACTCAATGAATTATATGTTATTCATTTTAGTAAAGTACTACCTTTTCAACATTTAACTATCAAATATAAATTGCATAAATTGTTAAACTTCTTTAAACGCCACCTAAATGAAGATAAGTAAAACATAGACCAATCATAATATACACCATTACTACTGGTAGAATGACTGATAATACATTGAAACACGGAAAGAGTATTGGCGGTATAAACGTTTGTAGATGAGCATTATACAAAAACCAAAATGACAAAAAGAAGCAAGAGTAATAAATGTATGAAATAATTAACATTTGCAGGATATTGGAAATTAAATCTTGTGAACCACTTGATTTAGAATATGGGATACTTGTCAACATTTCTTAATAAAGGACAAAATTACGCAATGGCATGCCATTTGAAAATGTAAAGAAATTACGTACTATACAAAATGCAAAAAAATACTTATATTACAGGATAAGGGAAACTATCTTTATTCAACCACGAAATTAGTAGAGTATCTGAAGGTAAGCCTGACACTATATAGAGTTGTTTAAATCGCCTTGTAACTCATACGTCAAAAATCACACATAATAATAAATTAAGAGGAAGCTTAACTTTGACAGCATTAATACATTACAATTCTTACGTTAAAGTATATGTTTCACTTTAAAGATAGTTGGTCACATAGATTTCTTTAAAGACAATTACACTTCTGACCTATGATTCAAATGATATTCAACATAATGCTTCATCTAACATGTCCGAAGCAAAACTATAGTTTGATTTTCAATAGAAAACTGCAAAATAATCATAATAATTGCTTCTAAACATGTTAGTACCTACAGAATGTAGGTACTAACATGTTCCAGGTGCGGAATTTCTCGCTGCATTGAAGACCTATTGGTGACCTTCTGTTGTTGTCTGTTCTGTGGTCGGGTTGTTGTCTCTTTGACACATTCCCATTTCCATTCTCAATTTTATTGTTGGTTTGGTAAAAGTAAAAAGTCATCTTGATTTTGTAAATCATTTTTCTAGAAATGCTTAATGACAACAACAAAGAAATGCTAGTAAAAAAAAAAAAAAAAACAGATTTCTTGACACATCTTTTTTGCTTGAGAATTTGAGAAACTTAGTTATATTAATTTTAAAGGTCGTTTTAGAAAATAAGGCACTAGTCTACCATTAAATACTATGAATAGAAAATATACACTACAAAATGCATCATCACACTTATATTATAGAATGTAACAGATAATCCACAATACAGGTATAAGGTCCTCACACAGAAAGAAGAGAATATTCAGGTGATATGGACACTGTTGCACAACAAAGTATTTTAAAGCGTCATGGGTGAACAATAGTAAGATATATTTTGCACAAATAATCACTGTAATGTATAAAGAAAGATTTTTTATATACGGATAAAGTAGTATGGTCTGATTATTTTACTTACTGAAAAGATGGTATTTCGAGAAAACAAGCTCGTAGCTACATATAGACTTGTGGTAGTATACGGTATTGCTGCCGATATAAAGGCAGTCCGGGATATTGCCGACACCTTTTAACAATAGGTTTGTATTTTTTTATTTGAAAAGAAAACAAATTGGTAAAAAAGATATATACAATGTGTTACTTTTAGAAAATTGAAAACTTTTAAAAACAAGTATTTTCATAATGTTCTAAATGAAAAAGAAGAACATTCCATTTTATAATGATATATTATCAATACTTATTAAAAGAATCGGTTGACCTTCCATTAAGAAAATTAAGATAATCATGATAATAGTAATTTAGAATGTTTGAATCTGAACATAGAAGCATGTTTGGATGTTAATTTCAATGAACGGCTTATTAGTTTGTACGCCTTAATGCAATGGCAACATAGAATTTGTTAACTATTTACATTTAACATGCTTACAAATAAAACTAAAACCAGATTGCTAGGTAATTGAGCTTGACCTGCGTTTATTGCAAATGATTACAAAGGCATACGATATTTGTCTGAAGACATTACCAATAAGTAAATTGTCTTTATTGTAATAAGTAAAAAGTTCCCAAATTGTATTTTTAGAAAGTAAAATAAAACTTTTTTACAATACTTTTACAATACTATATCCTTTACATATTATGGCAATAGTAATCAAAGGTAGATAAGTCTAATTTGATAATTTCTAAAACAGCTTGATCAGTATTAATGAATGTCAGCAGAATTATTTCTCATTTTATCGTGAAAGCAACGAGGTTTGAAACAGCAGTATCATTCCAATATGCTTATATTTGATAAAAAGGTAGCTATATCTTCAAAAGTTTAATATTAACTACAGTGTGTTCACATTGAATTGAAATAAGAATAAGAATCATCGAATTCAGTTTATAATTTTTTTTTAAGTGGATTTTTTCTCTGCAATACAATTTAGAAAATTAGTTAACTGATCAATGGCAATTCAATTCTTGTTCATGATGTGTGTCTTACAGTAAATTATTCCGTTAATTAAAACCATTGCATATTTATACAAAATGTAACACCTCATTTTAACCCTCGTTGCTATCACGATAAAATCAGTTGTTGTGAGAACTACCAATTGATTTTGACTACTGGAAAGTGTTAATTATTTTTAAAACTCAATACGTAATGGTGCTTCCAATGAAATATCGGAAACCTTCGGATTTAAATCATATTAATAACGAATATTCTTTAAAATTTCAGGCAACCAAAGACCTACCTAAGATTGGTAAGTATAAAAGACAAATGTTAATGTTAAAATAAGTGATTTCACTCAAAATGTATATAAAAAAAACTGTAAAGCAACGCACAGACTAATGGTATATTAAGCATAATAAGTTGAATGGCATTTCCCTCCATACAAAATGTTTACTCCGTTGAAAGTATATGTGATCGTAATTTTGTATATAAATGACACCTAACATCCACGCATACCAACATCTATCCAAATCCGAATGCAAAAAATCTTATTCGGAAGACTCCATATACATAGTATTTAATTATAATTATATTACAATATAATGATAAAGAAGATGCTAGTATTACTCGACTTGTAATTGCTTACATCAATCCGACACTAATTTAGTGTTTTGGCGGTTTTGTATTATATGCTAATGATAAATGTATACCATTTATTAATGGGTTTAAGCATTGTAGGCCCGCCATCATCAGGATTTACCTATCAATTTATTTTAATTTTGTCGTTGTCAATAGATCTGCTATATTTTATGCTTTTATAAGCTATTATTGGTCTGCTTGAAAATATTTCGTTGCAAACTGCATCCTGTTTTAGTAGATCCCAATGTTTACTAATGCATTGTTTTAATTTATGAATGCATGGATTGAATTTCGTTGCCAATACTAAAGGAATTTCCTTTGTGTGTTTTTGGCCTTTTTCTGATTAAATCAGATCTTTTACATGATAATGCCTCATTTATGTACTTTTCGATTTCCATCTCCTGTATCCTCTCTTTATTAAATTCAATCTGAACTGTAATAAAATATGTTGTAAATCCTCATCATTATTTGTTGTTCTAATGTATCTGATAACTTCGCCCTTGGTAAACCCTGCAAACACGTGTTGACTGTGACAGCTTTTACGATCTAGATAAAGGAATGCATTTGTCGGTTTGAAGTGTGTTTTCACATCCAAAATGTTTTCATTAGAAAACCTAGTTCCTTTGAAAATATTAACATCAAGAAATATTATTTCTTTAGATGAAAATTCTAGTGTGAATTTTAGGAACGGATGATGATTATTTGCTAACTCTAACAAATCCTTTATTTCCTTCCAGTCGCCGTCATATATTAATATAATATCATCACGATACCTTCCATAGAAAAGATATTTTTCTATGTTCAAACTTAGAAAGAATTTCTTTCATGATTTTATACATGAGTATATCACAGATTTCCGGGCTTGGCGGCGCCTATTTTTGGGATCTACTAAAACAGGATGCAGTTTGCAACGAAATATTTTCAAGCAGACCAATAATAGCTTATAAAAATATAGCAGATCTATTGACAACGACAAAATTAAAATAAATTGATAGGTAAATCCCTGATGATGGCGGGCCTACAATGCTTAAACCCATTCATAAATGGTATACATTTATCATTAGCATATAATACAAAACCGCCGAAACACTTAATTAGTGTCGGATTGATGTAAGCAATTACAAGTCTAGTAATACTAGCATCTTCTTTATCATTATATTGTAATATAATTATAATTGAATACTATGTATATGGAGTCTTCCGAATAAGATTTTTTTTGCATTCGGGATTTGGATAGATGTTGGAATGCGTGGATGTTAGGTGTCATTTATATACAAAGTTGTCAAATACTTTGTTCATGTTTACTCTTGAACATCGAATGCTAACAATTGGACAGTTACATGATCACCAAAATAGTATCCGATGACTTTGCTAGCAATGATACAATTATTTACCAAAGACCAACCAAACGTTGAATTCTTTGAAGGCATTTACTAATGAGCAAAATCTATGAAATGAACACCGAAATTACATATTTTAAAGAATTCAAATGAGCAATTTACGGTTCATATACATGTATATGAAGCAACGTTGCACACTTCCGTGACTGTACTATATGATTCTGAATTACAAAGATTCATTTCTTTGATCGGTCAAATATTTGACAAACTTGTTTTCCAAAAACTAGAATTAAGGATGGTGTGTTAATTCATCAATATTTCCTATAGTAATTTGTATCAACCAATCATTAGGTCTTTATACCTTTCCGTGGTAAGACCTTTTGATTATGTTCTGATTATTTACTTATTTATTTTTTGCGCAGTATTATTGTTTCCCAAGATGTCGCTTAGATTTTTGGTATATAATATCGAACAGTTTATACGCTTTTACAACTGATCCTGTTTATCCTGTTTTAGATATGATTTTCTTTTGAGAGTTATCTCCCTAGACACTGTTTTTTTCACCACTCCTTCGCAACCATAAAAGATAACAACAAAATTATCATACCAAATTGCTCGTTATGTCTTCAAGATGATCAAGACTTTTTGGGCCAAAGCTATATGAAGACTCCTGTTGATACTAATTGTAATGCTTTTTTTGTTATTTAATGTTATTCAGGGTTATATCTGGTCTATATACCAGCTTTGATAAGTGTTTGGTACTAATATAAATTTCCACTTCGTACTATGAACATCAAAATTATTTATTTTGTAAAAATATTTCCTTTCTCTATTGTAACTGTACACGTATACCTAACAACAAAATTATTTTCATTTACCTGTGTTTAAAGTTAAATGGCTGATATTTTGTTCGAGCATATTGTTTTTCTTAAATTGTTTAACATTTCATACCGATATAACATTATTCTTCCTTAGTTTATTTATTTTGTATTTACATTGTATCATAGGTCAAATTTATTTGTTCAGTGTATGTTCAATGTTGTTAATATGTCCTTTGATTGAGTTAAGCTATTTCAGTTGATATTTTATAGTGTGTCTTTCTATGTTGTGATGTTACACTATTGTTTCATAAAAGGGTGAAGGTTTGGTACCATTAAAACGTTTAAACCCGCTGCATTTGTTTGCACCTGTCCTAAGTCAGGAATCTGATGTTCAGTAGTTGTCGTTTGTTGATGTGGTTCATAAGTGTTTCTCGTTTTTATATAGATTAGACCGTTGGTTTTCCCGTTTGAATGGTTTTACACTAGTAATTTTGGGGCCCTTTATAGCTTACTGTTCGGTGTGAGCCAAGGCTCCGTGTTGAAGACCGTACTTTGACCTATAATGGTTTACTTTTATAAATTTTGACTTGGATGGAGAGTTGTCTCATTGGCACTCATACCACATCTTCTTATATCTATCCACATGAAAGTTATTCACCCTTTTCATTTGATATAAGTGATATGCATTTCTAACTGGTAAACCATAAGTGAAAGAGACCTAGGGTCTTTTGATTTGAGTTTCTTGGTCAATAAAAAAGAACATTAGGTCAAGGTCAAATGTTAAGGTCATATTCTAAATTTTGATATTGGCATATATTCACTTCTTTTCAATAAAAAGTATAATATATCGACAACATATTTATACTAAAATGTTAGTTACAACATGGCATAAGTCATTTATTTTGGTTGAAAGGATACGCTGAAATCTAACAAGAGTTTTTGCCCCTCTTATATTTAAAATTATGCGTACAGTGGTATAATTCATTAACAATACATGTTAAGAACCTAGGGTCCTTTGATTTGAGGTCCTTAGTTTATGACCTTGACATAAGGTTAAGATGATAGGTCAATTTAACGTTCTAAATTTTGACCTTTGCTTTAAATTCATAGTTTACATGATAAAGCCTTAGGGTACAAGCCATTATGATCTTGAAAAAGTAAACCGGAAGTGAAAATTATCTCCCTTATTTAGAAAAAAATATATAGAAACCATATATTTTTTAATCAGCGTACAATAAGCAATCATTTGACGCTGGAAATGACACTTTAAACCTAATTTTTATAGTTCCATATCAAAATAAATCTTTATGGGTGGAAAGACCTTCAATTGTTCTCTGAACAATTGGTTTTTATTTTGTTCGGTTATTTCTTATGACCAATGTTTTCATAGGTTGTAACAGCAGTATGGTGTCGCTGACATATTGTTTCGTTATAAGCTAAGGAGTTATGTGTGTGAAATGTAGAGTTGTTTCATTGGCACTCATACCACATCTTCCTATATCTAATTAAACTATGTTTTTTTTTCAGAAAAGGATATACAACTCCCGTGGTTGGTTGATGCTATTGAATTTCAACGTATGCTTTCACACGGAGAATTCCTTTCATACGAGAACCGGCTAAGTCTAGGTAGCTATATATACTAATTAAATTTCCGTTTGATCGTCCTTGAATAATCGTTGGTACACGAAACGCGCGTCTGCCATATCATATTATATGCATGGTTTGGAACCACTCCGTCGACGGATCTGATGATAGACGTTTCGTCCCCTAGTTTTTGATAACCATAACAAAAATCTGTACTTGTGTGTTGACATGAAATAGTATTGATGTGTTCGTTTTTTTGTTAAATCCTTTCCATTAAATTACTTAACCTTTTAAAAAAAAAATTATTTTTATAATACTAATACAACTTATAGTTTAAATTGAACTAATGACATCCAATATTTCTGTCAAAGAGGTAGGAAAACATAGCTTTCTATTTTATGAATGTATGTTTGAAACGTCCAATTTGAAATATTTATCATAATTTCAGATATGATTTTATATAGAAAGACAACTCTTTCTTAATAACAATGAGAAAACAAAGGTAAACAATTATTCAATTCTTTGTTTAATTCGGAACCATAGTCTGGATAATTGTTTGAGAAACAGCAAATAGAACTTCCTTTCTTGAAATTGTTGTATAAAAAAAATCAATGGTATATATTTTTTAAAACAGGAAATTTTGTCATTCTTGTGTATTTGTTTTTTTTTTTTTTTTTGGCGGAATGGAAATAATCATACTTTTTAAGAACAAAACACCAATGATCCTTTCATCTAAAATCCTTCATTTAGATTTATATATAAAAATCTAATGTTTAATGTGCAAATTAAAAAATCATCCTAGGTTCAGTAAACGGGATTCATTTGAAATTGTAAATGACAACAAAATGTTGATCCTATTACGGAAAAATACGGCACTGTGGTTGCTATATATAGTGACAAAACGAAGTATGTTACCCATATTTTTATTATGTTAACATATACATTTTTAATATTTGTCCTTGTTTTTCATGAATTTAACACATGCGGTGTTATATAGCTTTGAAAATTTAAGAAATTCAAAATCTAGTTGCCAATAACACGGCATATCCAACTTCTTATGTTGAACATAAGATGCTATCACATGGTATACTTTTTTACCTAAAATGTTCCACTCATATGATGGGATGAAAGTTCACATCCACGTTTTTTAACACATCAAAACATAGGCTATTGTTTCTACGAAATGAAACATACATATCATATCGTGGAACCAGTAGGTAAACAAATAAAAAAAAAATCTAAATTATTATTTATCTCTCAAAAAGGGCGCGGTTTGTGAAATAACTTCATATTCAAAGTTTTAAATATACGAACATTTATTCTAATAGACAACTACTGAAAAGACAATTTATCGCATTTATGCTTATTATCAGAATTATAACTTAAAAAGTAAAATCACAAAAATGCTGTAAAAATGATGGATTAAACCTGGTTTTTAACCTAGCTGAACCTCTCACTTGTATGACAATCGCATCAAATTCTATTATATTGACAACAATGTGTGAACAAAACAAATACAATAGATAAAAATGTCTTTAAAAGGGGTACAACAGCAACACGAATACCACCAACAACTGGGGTGATCTCACGTGCTCCGGAAGGATAAGCAGATCCTGCTCCACATGTGGCACCCGTTGTGTTGCTCATGTTATTACTCAAAGAAATTACCACATATAACATAATTATCTTTGGTCTATACAAATTGAATAACTGTTAATATACATAAAGTTGAGATACATTTATCTTAACACAATTTCGCTCTATTCTTTGGATTGTGATATTATTGAATGTATAATAAAACCCGGTTTCATGCAAGGGGTCTAGTTGGTAAATCTTTTTTGTTCATAGTGTTTCTTTGGTGGTTTTTATTTTCATATGCAACAACCGGGTTTTCTGTTAAATAATGTGTCACTCATTTAATATTGCAGATGTCGATTTTAATTTCTACATGAAAACTTGTTTTAAAACAGGTTGTAAAACAATTTTCTTACTCATTGCAGCCATTATTAATCATTCGGTTTATTTATTTTCATATGCAACAAGATAAAGCCAATTATTTCAAAGTGCAAACAGGAACAATCAACGGTTTTACAATGTGCATTATGGGGTTTTACACCCGATTTTTGTTTTTTGAACACTGTGTCAGTAAACGTAGTGGAATTTTACCTTATCAATCTGGTTTGCTTGTATACTTGTTGTATACAGGTAACGGAATGCTATAGTCCGAATCCTAATACAGGTACATTTTAAAACAATATTTTAGATATTATCATCATCAATAGTAATTTTTTTTATTAATAGCTGGTCCATGTAGGGCAGGAAAAAGTACCCTTGCAAGCGTGCTTATTGGAGAAAAAATTCCACTTAAGTGGAATTCAACAGACGGACTTGTCATATTTTTTGGAAGGAACGGTATTGACATAGAAAGAAATAAAATGCTTCCGCTCAAAAAGGGTATGTTTTAAATTATGTTATTTAAGACGTGATCTCAATTATCTTTTTTCAAATACGCTACATGTGTTGCTTTAAGAAAATAATCCGGTCAGTATCTATACTATTAAACGAGAAGACCTCATTGTGTGTGTCGCTTCTCTTCCTTCCACAATAAATTAATCATCATGTCTAAGTGTTCTATAGGTACCATGCATAGACGCATTTGTCATCTATTCTTATGACTATTCAGTTTGGGTTATTTTGGGAGAAAAACGAAAATAAAGGCGTCCGGATTTTATTTATTGTATACGTATGTTCATAGTATACAAAAACGCAAAATAATGGAATTTAACAGAAAACTAAAACAATAACGGACTTTGGAAAAAAGGGAGAGGGCTTAAAAAAATTGTCCTGTCTCCAAGTATCTATGAATTTTAATACATTTTCCGAAATTCTCCAGACATATCTTTTACAGAAATTCTCCCTACAAAGTTTACATGCTTTCAACCAAGCTCTAAGTGCCCGCGATTTCGCGGGTCTGTTCTAGTTTATCTAAAAAATAATAAAATCCCAGTAGAGAATAAATAACCTTTAATCAAAGTAAGAACATATCTAGATCATTTTCCAATAGTTTACAACTCTTTTTAAATTATATATATATATATAAGTATACCGTTTTCAAATAGTCATTATTTAATTAAGCGAAACAAATCTGGGATACAAATTGAAACCTGAGTAAACACATCAACTATTAGAAGAAATCAAAGGAACAACAGAAACACTGAACCGACAAAAAAGCAAACGCCAACATACATAGAAACGGACTAATTGATAACAAGTGCCATATAACTGACTTGGATCAGAACATTTTAAAAATAGTTTGTGGAACCAAGTTTGGTGGGTGGCGAATCATCCTGCTCATATGGCAATTTTAAAAATACCGCTAAGATAACAACCTTACATGACAGGAATACAGTACAAATAAAAGTAAGAACATTCAGGAAAGAGAAATACATAAATGACAGAATAGCAACGGACATCTCCATGATAAATATATTAAAATAGAATTATGTTTGTAACGGTTTTAATATTTGAACTTTCTAACCATATTGGTTTGTCTTATAAATCCAAACTTGTATCAACATCCGTGCACAAAGTAAAATAATATAAATAAAATATATGATTCAGTATCCTAATTTGTATATGCTATAGAAAATAAAAATAAAATACTTGTAATATAAAGCAAAACGAAGTAGAACCTAACATTAAACACAGTTCAAAACAAACAATATAACCCAAAAACACTGAAGACGAACTACTCGACTATTCTGACAAATAAGTTATCCGTTAGATGTACCAAAAATACAGAATTTATACCACAAACGATAAGACATAGCACACTTTCTAACAAGACTCACAAAAGAAACATCATAACTTAATACATGAGCATTGGATGTATAAAAACTGAAACACTTCGTATAGCATTGCGAATTCACACTCAACCTAATAGTAATATTTGGGAATAGCTCACGTTCGGTATTTAGCAGACAATTACGTAATATATTATAGGTGATCGGGGACATGAGGTTTTGGCAAAAATGCTTCGAGGTAAACCAGAAGAGTTTTCCGAACAGTTTACTAGACCGGAAACAACAACCAATAAAAAAAGGGTGAATTCAGTCGTTCAAACATCAATTGAAACCTCTAAACAAACTGAAAATATAAAAGAAAAATACAAGACAACCAGACATTCAACAGACAAATATGCGTCAAAGACTAATGGTGCAACGGCTAAGTCCTATCTGGAACAGTTAGATCCACAAATTTCAAACACAGATATGCCTTCAACAGCTCACAAGATTCAAACGTTAGATTGCCACAAGCTGCAACTTCAATCAGACATTTTACATGAAGTAAGAAATGGACAATACAAAATTGAATCAGGTTTAAACTATTATTTACGAATAAACGAGCTCACATATTTGACTTCATCGTTCATTATACAAAAAATGTTGAAAGGAATGGACAAATTATATGGTGTAGTAGATAGTCGCAAACCTATAACGTTAGAAATATTAGCTCGATTAATAAACTCGTTTCAATTTGTATGTTCTTCAGTATATGAATGTACGTTATTTAGATCCATGTTTTCATTAGCATTTTTTGCATTTGTGAGAATCGGTGAAATTACAATTAATAGAGATACGCAACATGTCATTAACAATGATGATGTCAATGTTTCACATCATTCACAATCTGCATAAATCACAATTCCTTTTTCGAAAACAGACCAAAAAGGTTTATCTACAACATTAACAGTTGAAAGTTTTAATCAAGCAGATATTTGCCCGGTGAGATTGTTATTAAACTTTATTTCAATCAGACACAAAAACAATGGACCACTTTTTTGTGTTTTTAACAAAACCGGTGTAACACGATATCAATTTTCTAGTGTACTATGCAAGACCATGAAATTTATTGATTGTAATCCAAATGAGTACAACACGCATTCATTTCGAATAGGTGCAGCTACACATTTTGCTATGAACGGTCATACTGATGAAGAAATTATGACTTTAGGTCGTTGGAAATCTGCATCCTTTAAACGTTATATAAGAATTGAGCTAACCAAATAACTTATAATTTCAGCTTGTCTTAGTAATGAAATATGGATAATTGGTTCTTCAATAATATGCAGTGCTCGTGATCACTCGGAGAACAGACCTTCAGGTAGTAATTTAGGTCTTTTAAAAATAATTATTGTTTTTGCGATGGGCAGGCAAATCTGGTATGAAATGGAACGATGTTGTTGGCACCGTTAACAGCATAATTAATTTATGCAACAAAATTCCACATGCGTTGATATTGCATTGTGGTGGGAATGACATAGGAAATGTACCATGTGGTGCTCTGCTATATCACATTAGATTCGCAATAGCAATTCTGTCTCGTATGCTCCCAAATTGCTCTCTTACATGGTCGAGCATTCTTCCCAGGCGTTCATGGCGTTACTCAAGTGATGACCATGGCATGGAAGTTACAAGAAAGAGAATAAATAGGGGAGTAAGATCTTATATACTCAAACTTGGAGGATACGTTATCAAGTATCCAGATTTTGACGACCGTCATCCAGCGCTATATTCTGACGATAGAGTACATCTATCATTTATTGGAAATGATATTTTCTTGAATCAAATTCAATCAGCACTAGAAACATTCATAAAGTATCCACATTATGTTGTATTTCCTCACGATCACCTTTAATTTAAAATAAACATTGGTCATACTGACAATGGATGAAAATACATGATATTTTGTGAAATTTGGTTGTTATATAAAAGTTGAATTCGCAATATCTTTTATTATTTTGATTGTTTAAGTGTTGTTGATGAGTTGATTATAGAATTGGAGATAACTGAATTGTCATGGGTAAATTTTGTGGCGGATTATCATTCTGTACTTATAGTCCGAATGATAATTTTGGCGAAATTTACTTCATTTTATGCAGACTATGGATAGCCCAGCTGCTAATTCTGAAATATTGCTGAATGGACAACCCTTCAGTACACCAGCTTTGGATCGCCCAGCTGTGATACAATGATTAGTTCAATCGTCATTAACATTTTATTGATTGACAAATATTTTGGTTGTGTACTGTTGTTGTAACAGTTGTTGTTGTTTGAATGAATTTTGATTAAATGTTGCCATGACAATTCAATATCCAAACAAAACCAGTGTTTGTTATTTGTTGTAGTGAAATACAAATCAAGGCATCAATGGCGTCTGTTCGTCAATTCTGATATTTGGTTAACTTACACCAAGTGATAACTTTGATCAAATGATATAATCAATAATAGAATTTAATTAAATGAAAATTAAATTCATTTATTGAATTAACATATACATGTATTGAGACTTGACAAATCGAGTCGTCCTTTACTCTTATTGTTATGCTAATTTGAGCATGTGATAGCCGAGTAGTAAAAGCCCGTGCAATTTAACGGTCACTTTTACCTTGAAAACCGAACGGAGAGGACGTTGAAAAATTAAGACCCATCCTCTCCCACCCTTATAAATTGAACTTTGTTTGCTGCTGGTTTATTTATTTTTCAGATGCTCCAGTCTTCATACAAATATCCGTCATGGTAACATGCTGAAGCACAGTCACACAACCGGAGCGAAATTTACTTCATTTTATGCAGACTATGGATAGCCCAGCTGCTAATTCTGAAATATTGCTGAATGGACAGCCCTTCAGTACACCAGCTTTGGATCGCCCAGCTGTGATACAATGATTAGTTCAATCGTCATCAAGATTTTATTTATTGACAAATATTTTGGTTGTGTACTGTTGTTGTAACAGTTGTTGTTGTTGTTTGAATGAATTTTGATTAAATGTTGCCATGACAATTCAATATCCAAACAAAATCAGTGTTTGTTATTTGTTGTAGTGAAATACAAATCAAGGCATCAATGGCGTCTGTTCGTCAATTCTGATATTTGGTTAACTTACACCAAGTGATAACTTTGATCAAGTGATATATTCAATAATTTTACATTATTAACATGATTAAAGTGCTTCTTGTATGTCATGTATTTAATTTTGACAAAAGTTATTCAGTTTTAATTAGAATAAATTTCTACTGCAACTTTGGAATACATTTCCTTTTTAAAAGTTTATATCAAGGATTTCTATGAAAGTTTTATTATCATTATTATATTAAATTCTTGGTTTTACAAAACAAAGGTGTCAATTTTAACATTTATTGAGTTGTTTTATATACTATTTTATAAATATTTTGATAAAAAATTAATAACATTTAAGATATTTGAACAATGGTTGAAAGTTCTAGTATTTTTACTGTATATAAAGCAATGTGAACATGATATCATGTATATGAAAATTCATTTAACAAAACCTTAATTTTATTACATGATATTTCATTAATCCAACCAGAAATTTGATCAACTGTTTATTTCAATTTTAAATTTTTATATATATAGGCATGTATAACAGTTCCTAAATTGATAAAATGCAATAGATAGATACAAAAATAGGTCTAGATTTGTTAAGACTTGGTCGAGTATGGTTCAGACTAGTTCGAGTATGGTTCAGACTAGGTCGAGTATGGTTCAGACTAGGAGGAGTATGGTTCAGACTAGGACGAGTATGGTTCAGACTAGGACGAGTATGGTTCAGACTAGGTCGAGTATGGTTCAGACTCGTATAAAATGGTTAAGTACTGGTCTAGTAAAGGGTCGAGTACAATTCAGACTGTTAAGTATGGTTCAGACTACAGTCGCGTAATATCAAGTAAATTTCAGACCAATTCAGACTGGTCGAGTAAAAATCAGTACAGTCGAGTACAGATATAGGCCATTTCAGACTTTTACTGGTTTGTAGTGTTTCAGTTCAAAATTCGGAAGCGTATGACATATCATACGTTTTTGTTTTAAATAGGACAATGTTTTGTTTTCTGTTTTTACTGTTGAAATTAGTTGTTATGTTATAACAAATAATAATTTACTCTGAGCGATGTAATATTGTTGACCATTCGAAATTCTTTTTTTGCGAACCCACTGTCTTCCAGAGTGTGTTTAATATTACAGCGCGGGCCCCAAAGGATTTAAATCGAAAATAAATGCAATAAATATGAGTTATTCTGTCTTTGAAAGCAAAATCAATATACAAAATCAATTGCAGCATAAACACAATAACTGTGTAGTGTTTTTAAATATAAGCTGTCTTTGTACTTGGCTAGAAACAGGAGTAATAGCTCGATAAAGCTCCCATTACATCTGTTTTCAGCCTCGTACACATACAATTGATATTCAAAGACACTGCACAGTTATTGTCTATTAATTTATTATTAGTATATATCATGTTTATGTGCAGCCTATTAATAATAGTCTACCGATTTACATATATAAATTACAAATAGTATTATTATGACTATAATTATCATCATGATAACCTCGTTGAAAAATTTCTATGTTTTCTATGTATTGTGTGCGATTTTGTCCCATGTACATTTACTCCATATCCTTTCATTTTCTATGTATTTGTACTCGGCTCGAAACAGGAGTAATAGCTCGATAAAGCTCGCACTACACCTGTTTTTTTCAGCCTCGTACACATACAATTGATATTAACACTACACAATTATTTACAGGGTCAGACAATGATTTCATAATCTATTTTAGCCATACTGATCCATTGGGTTGATTCAATTTTGACCTACACTGATAATTCTGAAGACATTATGCCAATGATTCTCTTTGCTGCAACACACAGAGACAAGTGTAAGGTAAGGCACACAATTTTGTATTCCATGTAATATTGATAAACACGAGATTAATGAACTAAATGTCATATTAGGTAAGTGGTCTAACAATTAGAAGACTTACTTTGTCAATATATGATTCTGATTTTAATTAACTTTTTTTTCTCTTGTACTACGGCACTTTCAAAACCAGATATAATACTCTCAGAAAAGAAAATTCTGCAAGAAAGCAACATGACATTCTGTAAAACTCGATAAAATAATTATTGAAAAGATTTTAACTTTAAGAAGAGACGTAAGCAGAAAATATTTTACTAATGTGGTACAAAAACGACTGATAAAAAGAAACAGATGACAATAAAACATTCCCTCATATTCACAAGCATGTGTTATAACCTTTCAGAAAGACACCACGAAGATGAGAGAAAGCTTCATCGAGGATATCAAACAGATATTCTCCAAGCATGAGAAAAGACAACACATTCACCTTGATACAGTATATTTCATAAATGGAATTGATAAACACGACGTGGAAATACAGCACATGACAGATCAGGTCGTTATGTTTGCAAAGCAGCAATCGTCCTGGGGACAGAGAAGACCTATGCAATGGGTTCCGCTACTGTTACAAATCTCCAACATGAGAATGAAGAATATAAACATCATTACAAAGAAAGATCTCCTAACTGTCAACGAGCTGAATGACGATCTTGCTTTAGAAGAAGGTCAGTTGGATGATTTCCTATTGGTCCAACACTCTCTTGGTAAGCTGATGTATTACAACCGAAATGGGTTAGACAACTACATCATTATTCACCCTCCTGCATTAGTAAACATATTGAGATCATTCGTTACAGATAAGAAGTTCTTTCCAGCAAAGAAAGATCTCAAATCTATACTGCAAACATTGACCGACACCGGAAAAATCTACAAAACAGATCTTCTGAAGCTTTGGCAACAAAATCATTTACATGAATATATGCCAGATAGTTCCATTAAAGAATTTGTAATAGAGCTTCTAATACATTTGGATGTTCTGATTATTCCAAAGGCGAATACACAAAATTATGTTCATGATGTTTACCTCGTTCCATGCATGATCAAAGCTTCTAAACCATTTGGTTTTAATTCCTTCGAAAGTCAAATACAAAAACGATATGTTTAAGGTATTCATTATCTCTACATTCTATTCCTTCTGCATTGGCTTACAAAGTACTTGGTGCAGCACTCAATGCTTGGCCATTGAAAGATAAGAATCGAACACCGTGTCTTTACCACAAGGCTGCAGTGTTGAATGTGAACGAGGCAAATGAAATCAGAATATGTTTGGAAGACAATCGATTTTTGATATCCTTGACAAATCAGCAATCGTTGCTTGATATATCACCCGATATAGCAGCAAGCATACAAGAATGTCTAACAAAGAATCTCCAGTCGTCTCTCTTGTTCTATCATAACAGCTTTGGCAGAAAAATGAGTCAAGAAAATGTGGCAGAAATATACACAATGGAAGGAGGCATTCCATGCGGCAGAAATATTTGCTTTATATCTTTGCAAGAAAGCATGACAAAGGACAAATGGATATGTAATAATGGGAAGGTACACGAAACAAGATACTTACGATATTGGGTCTTCAACAAGGTAAGGCAGATTTTGTTATGTATATCCTTAACACACAAAGTATAAAAGTACATAGGAATCGCTTTGTTCGCCTGTCTGTCTGATCAGTCCTGCGTCGTAACGTAAAATTTGTAACATAAAATTCAGATTTAACAAACTTAGTAAGCAGATGGTGTCATTCGACGACAGTGAGTCCGATACAAAAACTAGGTAACTAAGACCCTGTCTGTGGCCAATGAACCCTATGATAATAACACCTAAACACAAACATTTCTAATTCACAACTAATTTTCGGGAGGATTTAACTGAACCAACTTGTTATATTGATACACTCATCATAGATGCTCCTCTTAACATCTGGTGAGCCTGACGCTATATTGGTATGCTCAAAGGAATAGGGAAATGGAAAGTCCCTTATCAAATGGCAAAATCATAAGCTCAAACACATCAAAACGATTGGATAACAACAGTCATATTCCGGACTTGGTACAGGCATTTTATTATGAAGAAAATGTTTGAATAAAACTGATTTCACAGCTAGCTAAATCTCTCACTTGTATGACAGTCGTATGAAATTCCATTAAATTGACAACGAAACATACAACCATAATAGGTAAAAATGTCAAAAATAGGGGCAGAGAAGTCAACATTGTGTTTTAATCTTAATCACTATAAAAACAAACAAATATGTAATTAAGAAGCACACAAAGACATATAGACAAAGTACATTAGCAAAAATGAAAGACAAGGATACTAAACAATATACCATATAACAATTACACAAGATAGGATGTATAAGTACAGATCCACGCACATTGATATCACCAAAAACACAGACTGATCAGTGACGCTGGAATCACAAAGGAAAAAAGCTAGATATAGTGCGAAGTTAAAATGTAAAAAAGATCCACAATTTGGAAATATATTACCAAATACAGCCACGGACGTCTATCCTAGATATGCATTGTTGGGAGGTATGACCTTTATTTGTACTTTGACCTCGAACAAAGTTGGGATCGATATTAGTAAAATTTGTTTTTTTTGAATTTTTTTTCAATATTGATTAAAATGCCTCTGCTAGTAGGTTTTCGCTCTATATTTGAATATCAAACTGGCACTTTGGGCCCTTCGTAAACATAGAAGACAGGAAGTGTATCCAAATTCCTGTTCACGTTTGTATCTACATATTTGACTAACAGTCTGCTTAATATTAGACAGATTGTGAGATCAGGGGGCTCTCGCCATTGCCCTGTGCCCTTTGTTTTGAAATTTTTTTAATATTAGATATAAAATTCCAGTTTTGATGTCGTTTTATTGATGAAAATCTAAATTAAATAAAGACAAATATGCAACTTACACAAGCATTGATACATTTTTGCAAGGGTCTATATTCGAGGACAATGAGAGTTTAAGACAACTTGCAGGGGTCATAAAATGATTTCCTACGTATCTTGTCAGTCCTAGTTTTAACTATGAAAATCATGCTTTTAATGTTATCGAATATTATATTTTTTTATGATTTTCAACTTAATTTGAATATCGAACTGACTGCTATCAGCCGGTTGGATATTGAATATCGAATATCGAATAACGAACCGGCTGCCAACTTCACATCTGCTATAACGTCAGTCTTTCTTAATTTACAGTAGAAAAGCACGACTTGCTTATCTTTCCAAAAACACATGAAGTAATTTGTGCTTTACTACATTGGCGTTGACGTCGTCCCACTACTCATTGATTATTATTCCATCCGGAAACAATTCACCGTTCATATAGTATTATTTCCCAACACTAAGGTGGTAAATACATGTAATTAATACGAGGAAGAATTAATCTTACACAGTTTTTGTTATTCTGTTGAAGTCTTTTTTATTAGTCTTTAAAGTTTTACAATTCGCAATAGTCAAAATTATTCCCATATGTGTGTGTCATAGTATATAACTGATAATGAATACAAAGTGAAATTTCCAAGGAAGCAACTATCTCATCAACATTATTACACTTTGCAAATGGAGAAGACATAATTAGATTGTTTTGGGTCTATTAAATTAAAATATCTCAAATTGTAATAGATCTGTTGAATAGCATCATGCAGCAATTTTGAACTGCTTTAGTATATTTCCTTTAGAATTACCATTAAGGTAAATGTGGATACCACTAGTATTTAAGTATGAGCCAAAACTTTGGTACGATTTGTTATACTGATTCTTGATTTGGTTGAAATGCCCTATTGATGTATAGCGTCGAGTCATAAATAATATTATCAACCAACAAAATCACTACCGAAATCATAATTTAGGTCAAAAACACAATCACAACTTGTTTAAAAGCCTATGTGACCGTTCTGAATAGCAGTGTCAAGACTATTTCACAACGTGTATAAATCAGTTATGAGCAACTAGTTCAGTTATGTTGAGCAATTGCATGGGCTATAAATGGCTTCTATGTTGAACAACTCGAATATTATATGAATATACATAAGTCTTATGTTAAAAGGTAAACTATATCCAGAATATTTTATTTTCATTCCGTTTCATTTTGTTCTCAAAAGTGGAGCAAAAAGGGAAATAATGTTGATTCAAAGACACAATGTATTTTCAAACTACAACAATACTACAAAAAATGTATGTATGTATGTTTTAAAAAAAAGGCACATGGGAGTGATATTTAACAAAGATTATCAAAACAATGAATACAAAAAACACAATTAAGACTAAATACAATCGCGTTCAATGAAAATAGACCAGTCTAATGTTTGAACCTTTTACAAAGTGGCCACGTTAACTTAGCAACGAGTTAAAACTTCACCTATTCCGACAGGGATCCGTGTTTAGATAAATTTGAACCTAACCAGAAAATTGCAATATATATTATATAAAGTTTTTACAGTATGGTATGCTATGGAACTAGTATAACAACTTATGACTATATAACAACAACCTACTTCATCATTAAATTAAATATCAGAAAAACTTAATGTGAAAAAGTGATAAGCGAAATGATAAAAAAAACAATTGTCAGGGTTCATGACGTTTTTTATAATCCCTTCATTTATTCAGGGGATTTACATGATATTTTACAAGTTGTAGTGTCGCCTAATAAAATTATTGTTTACAAGTCGACTGCGAGTATTTGAATCAAAAATACGAATACTGTCTAACTTACAATTGATTTCACACAATACGTTTACATTTCATAAATCAACAGAAAACATATTTCACTAAACCATCAATATTTTTACAATTTCAGAGCCAGAAAACATGCGAACATGAATGTAAAGGTAAATATAGAAAGCATAGTAAGATCGTTGTACATACAAATGAGTTGTATTCTTTATGATACTCATATAGGAGTAACCCGTTTACATGAACATTACGGAAGAATTTGTTTAGAAAATTCCTGACACTAATCTGTATAAAGAATTTTCTTTTAAAATTTCAAAATGAAACTGCATCTTGTTTGATGGCCATAATACATTTTAAGTATGGTATTAGATCAAATGTGACCAATTATAATCAAAATTAGTATCTTTTTTTTATGTGGTCTGTTTTTAAAAAGTGGCAATGCTAGTTATTGTCTTTACTTTGAACGTATTAGATATAGCAAATCAAATTCATTAGTGATAGCTGATACACAACAACTACTATTTCAAGGTCTCAACGAAAATGAACTTAAAACAGAACCAAGTGACAAGCACCTTGTTAGGCTGGGATGTCAGATTGGAATTCGGTCATTTGAAGAATTTTTTATTAACTTGGGGATGGAAAAGAACGATTGCGAGAACATTACATATATGTATGCTGCTCACAGTCCAGAGGGCATCATGGCGATGGCACTGAACAAATGGAAAGTTTCAAAGCATACAAAACTGGAGACTCCTTCTTTGAAAGACCTTTCCGATGCCTTGATAGCAGTGAATCTGAATGACCATCTGATATGTCAGGTACAGAGTGTTTATGAAAAATATTAATTCATTATAGATGAATATGTTATTTAATTTAATTTTACTGAAACTGTCCTTTAATTCAGGCTAAATCTTGTAGGCCCTGGCCCCTAGCCCCCTCCCCCTTTTTTTTCCTCTGGATCAGCCTATGTATCTTGAAATGTTTTGGTCATTTTAGGTATTTTGTTTTGTAGGTGATTATTTAAACTTGTTAACTTCTTTTTATTTTAACCTCAATGCAATTTATAACTATTGACAATATATAGACACTTGATTTGATATAGGACCGTATGTTAACTTTCGTGTGTACTGTTTGTATACAGTCAAATTCACGTATACTGCTATTCTGGTTTCATTAATATATGTATTTTTGTGGCTTGAACAAGTGGCATTTTGACATGAAAAATCCAGTTTTTACCAAAAAACACATTCTCATCTGAAATACATTTTCTTTCGTTTTTATTCCTGTTTTAACTTCTAAATAACTATAAAATATTAATTTGCAAGATTTCAAGAATTTGATTTTTTTATATAGCTTAAACTTTAATCTTCTGCCCTACACTTGGCGATACTTTGATTTTAACATAGATGAAAAAAAGTAGCAATTTGGTATAAATGTTCTCATGGTTGAATGCCGTAAGTAATGTTCCTTCTTATTTTCATTTCAATAGGTTTTCAGAGAAAAAACAAAGATGTTTGGTAAGTTACAGGTTGGGCAACTTAACTTTCACTACACTTATTGATCAAAGAAAAAAATATAACATTACATTTAATTATAAATGATTATTGATAAACGTTTATTCACTTGATTATCTTTAAATAATTGATTTAAATTTACTCCTGTTTTATGGAACATTATAGCTAGGTAAGTTCAATTACCGGCCGGTTTGATTGCATCTGTTCTTTCTAATTTGCTGTTAACGTAGTGTACATTACGAAAATCTTTTTACAAATTTATGATTATATATTCTTGAATCATATCACAAACGCAGTATTTGCAGATATTTTCCGTCGCATGATGTGGTTTCCGTTCTTGTTTTTTTTCGAAATCTGTTTAACAAAGTACGAGTACAAAATTTGAAAAGTGTTCTTTAACATTGTTCTGACGACTCCATCACTTCATATGTGACGCAGGTTTTTCGCCTATTAACTGCTCATTTGAGATTAATGTGTGCGTCAACAAGGTACAGTCCCTGGGTGGTGTAAACTTCCCAGTAACACCATACACCATTACACCATTCACCATACACCATTACACCATACAAAAAAAGATTAGGTATTATTGCGAATGAGACAACTCCTCATAAGATACAAAATGACACAGAAATTAACAGCTATAGGTAACCATACGGCCTTTACAACGAGCGGAACATATACATACATAATGTGGCGTGTTTTGTGGTTTAACATGTTAGACCTGGGACAGTCGATACAATACTGCTGTCTATTTAAGTCTTGTAAGTTGCATTTTTCGTAACATTCAATTTCAAAAATTAAATCATAACTTAATATTTTCATTTATTCAGAAACTGCAGATTTCCATCTACAGAACATTCCAAGTGACTATCATTTGAAGGAATTGTCAAATCGTATTGGAAATTCTCCACTGCAGTTGGGAATAGAACTAGGATTAAGCTTCACTGATGTACAGCAGAGTTTGGTCAAGTTTCCGAAAGATTTGCCTGGTTTGTTGGAAAACATTTTGTGGAAGTGGAAGAAACAATCTAAAGTGAAGACTATACATAGCCTGATGATGGCGCTAGAGAGAGTAGGAGAAAGTGGAGTCAGATATTTACGTGATATATCTAAGCTTCCATAAGCAAAGTACTAACACATGTACAGTTTCATCCGAAGTCTACTTTTGTAATTTGTAAATATCAATCATTATCTTAAATTGTTTGTAATGCATTTAAAACATTAAATGTGTAATGTATTTAAAAACATTAAATGTGTAATGTATTTAAAAACATTAAATGTGTAATGTATTTAAAAACATTAAATGTGTAATGCATTTTTTTCTCACCTAAAGTATTTAGCGTATCTCCTAATGATTGACTTATGTTCATCTCTTGAAGTATTGCTTCTTCGATGTCAAACTTCTGGAAACAGGCAAAAAAATAAGGCTTTCATAAATACAAGTACATGTGATACTTAAAAAAAGCTGTTCAAACAAAGAAGTTTCTAAGACGAACACCATAACGATGTTCGGTTATTCTTATTGAAATCAGACACTTAACTCAAATACATATGTGATACTTAAAAAAAGCTGTTAAAAAAAGAAGTTTCTAAGACGAACACCATAACGATGTTCGGTTATTCTTATAAAAATCAGACACTTAACTCAAATACATATTAAAATAAGGGGATGAAGTATTCTTTCCAATGAGAAAAAAATGTCAACTTTTTAGCTGCAGAATATTTTTCTGTATCTGAAATTCTAACATGATTTTGTGATATCACTGTTCATTATCAATGTGTTTTATTCTATTACTCCTTTTACAAAGTTTTCCAATTGAGAAGATATTTAAATGCCTCTTCAAATTATTAAATAAATCAGACATATAGTTGTAGTGTTGTTCGATTGTTATATTGACATTATAGAAAATCATCTATACGTCGATCTTAAAAAATTTCAGACGTAAGGTACCAGTCTATGAAAAATTAGTCGTGAAACTTTGTTAAACGACACAAGAAGGATTATATCTGATAACAAAACTGCTTGTCAAAATGTCAATTATACGATCAGAATCAATTTCCAAATATGTGTTGTTTTTCTCTGGTTGGCGAACAAGTTACAGATGAAAACATCCTTTGATTTCTGTATTCGCCATCATACACGATAATTAAGGCACGCGTACCAGGACAAGAAAATCGACATATAAAGGCAGCAGTAGTATACCAGTTTTCAGAAGTCTTAGATTGATTGAGAGAAACAAACAAATCCGGGTTAGAAACCAAAACCATCTGACAGTGTATCATATCTGTTTCCAGCTTTTGCAAAAAATGCAACAAAAGAAAACCTTAATCTTTTTTTTTTTTGTTCAGTTAAAAAAAGACAGGCAAGAAAAGTTAATTCTTAACGAACAGTTTACATTTTTTCCATTTTATTTGTCAATTTGAACGCAGTGTTAAAACTATTGAATTGAGAAAATATATCTAAAACTGCCATATTTAGAATCAATGTTATAATACTGCACCATTTTTCAAACAATCGTTAAGTTTCTCTTGTTCTCTTTGTGAATCGGACTATCAACAATCACCAAATTTTGAATATAGCCTTTTCTACCCTTCCATGGGTTTTTTTAATTATTGTTTTATATAGATATAAGAAGATGTGGTATGAGTGCCAATGAGACAACTCTCCATCCAAGTCAAAATTTATAAAAGTAAACCATTATAGGTCAAAGTACGGTCTTCAACACGGAGCCTTGGCACACACCGAACAGTTAGCTATAAAGGGCCCCAAAAATTACTAGTGTAAAACCGTCCAAACGGGAAAACCAACGGTCTAATCTATATAAAAGGAGAAACGAGAAACACTTATGAACCACATCAACAAACGACAACTACTGAACATCAGATTCCTGACTTAGGACAGATGCAAACAAATGCAGCGGGTTTAAACGTTTTAATGGTAACAAACCTTCACCCTTTTTCTGAAACTATAGTGTAACATCACAACATAGAAAGACATAGCCTCTTATGCTTTTTTGATATATAAGGTAGCACTAAAGTCTATTAATGATTTTTTGAAGATATTTTTTTGATCACATAATTTTGAAGTAAGTATTATTCTGCACAGTTTGTAACATTCCCAGTCATTATCATATCACAACAGGGAGTAAATTGATAGTGAACTTATGTAAACAAAAGCACATGGTAATTAATCTAAATATATAGGCATTTAGGAGGGGCTAATACGTCAATCATCTGTTGATACAAGTGCCCAGCAGTTAATCCCTGACCAGAAGATAAATAATGTGGTCTTATCTCATTGTATTGCAACAAAAGTAATTTATAAAACATGGAAGTAAACAGACAAAAGGGAAAAAATATGAAAAGGAGAAAATCTAAAGGGAAAAAAAACTTACCAAAATGAACAAAACTATATATGAATAAGAGTGTTAAAGTATCTTTGAAAGCCTCTGAAAAACTTTTTATGTTCTTACTACAAGCAAGAAGAATATGTCTCTGAATCTGTCTTCTGTTAGGAGTTTCAAGCATTTTGTCCAATTTAAAGTTTATGTTTACCTTTTCAATTCCATAAAACTCAAAAATCATGTGGGACAGTCTATTTTCATGAATGTGACCTACCGAATTAGACTATTTACCGGATTTGTTATCACATAAGCAACACGACGGGTGCCACATGTGGAGCAGGATCTGCTTACCCTTCCGGAGCACCTGAGATCACCCCTAGTTTTTGGTGGGGTTCGTGTTGCTTATTCTTTAGTTTTCTATGTTGTGTCATGTGTACTATTGTTTGTATGTTTGTCTTTTTCATTTTTAGCCATGGCGTTGTCAGTTTATTTTCGATTTATGAGTTTGACTGTCCCTCTGGTATCTTTCGTCCCTCTTTCAGGAAGGGGATGGTTTTGATCTTTGTTTGAACACGTCTGTTATTGCATAGTTTTAATGTCTAGCTAATTTCATAGTATATACAAATGAAAATTGTTCTTTATAGTGATAATAATGATGTTGAATATTGATTATATGCAGCTGGTCATTCCTGTTATGATTTTATCTTAGACTGTCTGGACATAGGCGGAGCTTCGTCTATATTTAATTACTACATTACAGATGTTGGTCAAATCTGTGACGTCAAACACCCGCCAAATGCCAAGTTAGTGCTGGTCAGTACATACAAAATGCATAATTTACCATTTTAGAGCATCAAAGATACAAAGTGTGTGGTTCTTTTGATAAAATAATGGTGTCAGAACACTCCTAGAGTGTTCCCAGTAGAATTTTTGTAATAATGTTGCATTTATAGGGGTTCTAAGGGGAACATTCAGTTTTAGGTCATTTCTCAGGACAATTTTTCATGCAAATTGGTAGCAAAAAATGAAAATAGAAACTTTATGGGTACCCCTTTTGGTTTACTTTGATATATATGATTAAACGGAGTATTTTCTATAATACCGTGTCCCAGTTTTTGTATAATTTGTTTCTAAATTAATGTATAGGTGTCTGATTTTCAGTGGTTGTCGTCTGTTTATGTGGTTCATAAGTGTTTCTTGTTTTTTATATAGATTAGACCGTTGGTTTTCCCGTTTGGTTTAACACTAGTAATTTTTGGGTCACTTTATAGCTTGCTATTCGGTGTGAACCTAGGTTCCGTGTTGAAGACCGTACCTTGCCCTAAATGGTTTATTTTTATAAATTGTGACTTGGATGCAGAGTTGTCTCATTAGCACTCATACCACAGCTTCCTTTAGATATATATATATATATATATATATATATATATATAGTAAGTAATTATAGTTACAATTAATATAAGAGGAAGGTCTGGATTGATACGTGAATAACTGTTCAATCGTATTTCAGATTATTAGTAAATCATATTTTTCTTAGTACTTATGAGTTTTGAATATCTCTTAGGTATATTCCGTGTTTTATTATTCAAAATGAGTGGCCACGTACAATGTATCATCGCTTTAAATCTTTATGCTAATTATCAGACACATTTTTGAATAGAGACACGTGGTTATTTCTTATATATTCTTATAAAGTATTATTTAGGCGGAATAACAGTATTAACCAGAGTTCAAAATCTAGATCACTGATAAGGTATTGGTCGGTTCTATATTAGTCAGTGCGTGGAATATCCCTCAACAGGTAGGTACGATGGTCAAGGTTTAGGTGCCGAAGATTTTATTTAACAAATAAACACATCTACGGAAGATACAAACACGCATACATTGACAAAATACCTTCATCTGATGAAAAAACCGTCTCCAAAACGCCTTCACATACACGAGTTGCCTAGTGTATTCTCTGTTCTATAGGTTTTGGCAGCTCGTCCACTTGTAATAGACTTGGGATTTGCAATTGTTTTTGTTTTGCATCATTCAGATAAATTGATTAGCTTAGTTCAAGAAGAATACAGTTACAGTAATTGTAAACTGTATAAAAATACCTACCTAAAGACTGGCAATTAAATTGAGGAACTTAGAAGTCATCATAGAGGTCAACCTATTGACATGACAGAACAAAGTTACAATAGGCCTATATCTATGGAAATAAATGAATTGAATGGAAACAACAAATGATGCAACAAACAAAGAAAACAGAATGAAAAAAAAATTTTCATACCGTGAAAAATAGTGACCATATTTTTCGAAGTATTTATACCTGAAAGGCTTCAACTTTCTAAAACCGTTAAACAAGAGCAGTGATTATTTAACAAACCAAAAACTACAAATACCAACTGTGAGTATGATTAAAGACAAATGTACCAGTTATGTTCATCACTTCATTAGAAAAACGCATTTGGTGCGTTTATATCTTTAGAAGAAAATAAAGAAATGATTATGTTTAAGTTGATTTTAATTACTGAATTTAGGAATATTGTATTTTCATGTATGTCTCTAATGGTCCCTTCCGTCCAAATCTATTCATGCATTTTGTGTTGAAGATTATTCATTTTACTCCTGTCATTGTCAAAATCATTGATTTTCAGATCTTAGCAGATCAGGATACACGTTTTTACTCCATAGAATCAAATGATCGTCCCTTAATTGACATTATCTATTAAAGGTATTAAGTGGTTTCTCCTTCAAATAGTGAAGTATGTCTGCACTAATGTCGAAATTAATTCAAGTAAAGTGTGAAGTCTTTGCCATAATCAGAGTGATCAAAATTGTCGTATGTTATATGCACGCTAAAAAAAATGAAAACAACACGTTTAATAATTTCTTGCGTCCGAAGCTAAATTTAGGCAAGTGATAAGATAGTATAAAAGAGGAACGAAATATATAAGAGGGACAGTCAAACTCATAGATTGAAAATAAACTGACAACGCTACCATGGCTAAAAATAAAAAGGCAAACAGACAAATAAAAGTACAGAAGACAAAACATAGAAAACTTACAATTGGAGGACTAAAGTAAAGACGAAGTTAACGAGCTTCAAAACTACAGATTCTCAACTGTTTCGAAGAATAAATATGAACCCTTCTATTATTCAGTGTTGATAATCATATTTTCATGTTAGAGACTGTATATTAACAGGATTTTGGTTTAAACGATAGATAAAATGCAGCAATTTAAATGTCAACAATTCAAACGTTGGATATTGTAAAAACTGTTTACTAAAAATATACAAGATGACACGTGTTAATTTATAACAACTGTACTTATAAAATATGCATACCTTATTTTTTCTTTGTTCTAATCGAAATTTTAGCCTGGGAAAAATTAGTCTATGTATTTGTTTGAATTGGCTTTGAGCACAAATATATTTATATTGTATCACATTTGTTCATGCCAATGTTTTCTCTTTCTTACAATACGATATGTTATACATACAGTGCTCTAGTTGTTTTGTCATTTAGTCTCTAGTGGCTAATTGTCCCGTTAGCTATCATCACCTCATCTCCTTATTCTTATATACAGTACCTACGTTGTTCATGCTATGTCCCTTTTTTATCCTTGACACATTAGCATTAGATAGTGTCCTTGTATACATGCAAGAAACTAAGAACATCTAAATACTACGTGGTTAACAACACGATAAGTGTAGGTTTGACGTTATCTAAATATAACGAGATAATAAATATGCGAATTTATGTCGATCAAATTGTTTTTGGTGCAGATAGATTATATTTTGAAATTACATGTTACAACTTCAGTTAAGGTTTGAATTATTCAAAACGTTTAAATTGAATTTTGGACAATCAAACAGATAATATGATTTTTGTGCGTATCCAAGTTATGGCAAAATATTTTTTGGTCCTATTAAAACACATTTGAATGACAAGCTTAATTTCAACTGGTGTATTATTGATTAAACTTGATTGTTACGTTTGGCCTAAGATAAATTTGGTTTATAGCTCTTCAACGTGTTCAGTCTGAATACTATAAATTCAAAAATTATCACGAGGTTTTTATTAATGCGAATAATGCGACTTGCTGAGTATCGCAATAAAAAAAAAAAAAAAAAACGCGCAATTTGAAATCTGATACACATCTCTATGCAGATGTTTCTGTAATCGCAATAAATAATCTTGCATTTTTTTCCATTCTTCCGAAATCGCAATAATAAATGCACGAAATAATTACTGATTTTAAAGTAATTACTAGGCTTTTAAATAAACGGCTTTGAGCGTTCCGGATAAAGTTTAATCCTGAAAAGCCCATCGGACACATAACATTTTCAACGTGCTATTTTCACCTTCTTTTAAAACTGTCCTATAATAGAAAATAAAGAAAACATACTGTCCTACAGCTGACTTGTAAACATTTATCAACACACAAAAGCAAATAAAAACGGGAGGTCAATATGATGTTTGTACTGATAAACAAGTATAATACACAACAAGCTGAACACGCTTGATGTTCGTTTATGAATTTCACATTGCTCATTTATCTGTTTTGTAATAAAGAACAGTCCGTTTAAAAAAAAAATAGTTTAAAAAAACAAACCTTCCATATACATTTTTGGGGTTTTTTTGTCGTGATTTTCTCTCTCGCATAAAACAAATTTCACGAAAAATGATACATGATATATGTACAAATGTATGCACAAGGCTGGTGGCCACGGATGCGTGAGCTCTTTGTACAGAGCTCTATATTTGAACAAAGAAAAGATCTGAAAAATAATTATTTGATTCAAGATAGCTTATATGTTTTTGTTTGTTGTTCTAAACCCAGTTAATTTAGTATGACGAATCATATAAACATATACATGTCAGACGGACAAGTTCCAACTGACCTACACGTTAGTAAAATACGTTTTGTGACATTGTCTTTTTTCAGATACTATTAGTAATTCCTCAATCAAATTGTTCATTTCCTGAACGTGCATGGTTGTCTTTCTGATATTTTTTGACATCCCACTGATTTTGTATCAATATTGTGTGATAGATAAAATTGATTCGTTCAATATATGTTCACTTGTTTGTGTTAATATGTCTTTTGATTGAGTTCAGCCATTTCAATTGATATATTATATTATATCTTTTTATGTTGTGATATAACACTTTTGTTTCAGGTAAGGGTGAAGGTTGGTACCTACTAAAAATTTAAAACTTGCTGCATTTGTTTTCACCTGTCCTAAGTCAGGAACCTGATGTTCAGTAGTTGTCGTTTGTTGTTGTGGTTCATAAGTGTTTCTTGTTTCTCGGGGTTTTTTTTATAGATTAGACCGTGAATTTTATTGTTTGAATTGTTTTACGGTAGTCATTTTTAAGGGCCTTTATAGCTTGCTGTTCGGTGTGAGCTCCGTGTTGAAGACCGTACTGTGACCTATAACAGTTTATTTTTACAAATTGTAATTTGAATGGAGAGTTGTCTCATACCACATCTTTTCATATCTCTGAACTATTTTTGACTGGACACTTTTGATTAGAAAACATCGAGGTTATGCTATCTGTTAGACCAGGGGCTGACTGGGGTTTAGAAATAATGTATGGTTATGGATTTGTTTTTTCCGACCGACAGACAAAACACTTGTTTGTGCATCCATTTGACTGTGCGAAATGTAGAAATAAACAGCAACATCCGGACATTATTTGCACGATACAATGCTGTTTGCACCTCAAAGCTTGCTACATCTCTTTGAGGGGTCCTTATTGGTTTTTAGCAAGATCAAATTTCTATTCCTGTCCATAAACGTTGATAGACGTTTCCTTACTACTGCATTTTTTATTTCTTTGCAACCTGATTTAATTTTTTCTAAAAGTCAACAAGATTGTGATTGTTACTGGCAGGGATGTATACCAAATTTGGTTAACCTCATGCTATATTATTGAAACTGAGAAGGACCATAATCATCGTCGACATCATCAATAAAACATGCATCCTTATCATCAAAGAACGTTATTATTTTTAATGTTTTCTTCTTTTTTTATTTATATTTCATATAATAATGTGAATTGATCGATTCACATGACTGTATTCTCATAAACGATTAGAAGAAGATATCAATATGATGAATATTCAAGTCACTATAATCTGAACACGACATTGTCAAAAACGAAAAGCGACAAGACCAAAATAACAAAACACAGTATACAAAACACAAAATAGAAAACTAAGCAACTCAAACCCTAAAACAAGTCAAAAGTACCACTCAAAAGTGAACCTGTATCATTGTTTGTAAGGTGGCAAACACATCATTTTACTCGTTCCGGTTGTATTGGTTGTTTTAGTTCAAATGTGTCTTCTAAATTAATTTCGTCTTTCATATAGATTAAACTGTTCGGCGTTGGTTTTCCTGTTTGAATTGTTTCACACTTGTCATTTTGTGGTCATTTATAGCTTACTGTTTGGTGTGAGCCAAGATCAGACTCAGTTTTGAAGGCTGTACTTTGACCTATAATTGTTAACTTCTTATACAATATAACTTAGATGAAGAGTTGTCTCTTTGACAATCATACCATATCTTCGTATTTATATTTGGCGATGAATACTCATAACCTATATTAAATGAATTCAAATATTTACAGCAGTTCTTTATAGTTTTATAACAGAAAATAATAACTACGTCTATATATACTAAATGAAAATGGTACTACAATGTTATTACAATGCAAAGGTTTGTTAAGTACAATAAAATCATCTACACATCGTTAACATGTCGTCTACAGTTTATCAGTGGTTTTCGTTGCCGCCTCAGGTTTGTTATTAATGTTGCTTTCATTGCTAAAAGAGAAACCTTCAGTGAAGATTTAAGAAAAAACTGCATACAATCATAATCAGAATCAGAATCAGAATTATCGTTAAATGCTGTGATAACTTATTACATTATCATTAAATCATTGTTATGTGGTACATTGCCTTTCGACAATAAATGATAGATTTACACTTTCATATAATGTAGCTTCAAACATTCTATCAACAAAATAAATAGTAAAACTAGAGGTCATGTGCCAAACATATCATTTGTTCATTTTTTTTTTATACAAGTAAAAATCATCTCATACTTTAAAACACTTCAAGTACGCTAATATAGACCGTGTATATTTACGCCAAATATTTGCCATTTTTAATTGACAAAAGAGATCTTGCTAATTGCTCTACAAATTGTAAAGTTAATTGTTTTGAAACATGTCACAAATTCTTTTGAAGTCACTTTTGAAAAATCATTTTCTTAATGAGATTTGAAATTTGTTATATTTATGCGTATACAATTTTTAATTTCACATTGATATTAAAAAAAGACAATAATAAGTTTGTGTTCAAATTGATTTACTTTATCAACAGTTTGAACAGATTGAATCATTTGCATTTACTTGTTTTAGAAAAAAAAACATATTTCAATTTCATTATAAAAGCAAATGATGGAATTGCTGACCTTAAGCATTTTTCAGTTTGACTTTTAATATTGAAAATTGAAAAATGCTCTAACGCAGAGCATTTTTCATTTTACTTTGCAATATCAAAATTCGAAAAAATGATCCAATTTGCATCATTTTTTTTATTATGAATAAGTAGAAAGAAATGAAATTTATTTCAATATATGCGTTTTACATTTTCAAATTGTCTTCACTATTTTAAAATGTTTCACGGTTTCTTTTTTTCTTTTTCCTTGTTTTAAACAAAATATCTTGAAGAACTTGTTAATGATGTATACGAGTGCACTGTGTGTGATATCAACTAATTCCGAACATAAGTAGTATACAGACAAGTACAATAATGACCATAAAGACGGGTTTCATCCAGCTGGCCCCTAAAAACATGTGTACTTGTTCAGTGAAAATGGAAGTCACACTAAAATTTAAAATACAAGAATACCATGAAGTAAAAATGACAAAACACAAACAGGACTAACAAAAGACAGAGGCTCCTGACTAGGACATAAATATATTTTGTGAGATCATGTAATACCTCTAAACGATGTAGAATACGCAAACACACAACACGCACAGTAAAACTCAGAGTCAGATGTCTGAATAGATTACAAAAGAAACTAAGCAAAATTACAATGATACATAAAATAACAACGCAATACTAGCAGTTACTGACATCCCCGCTCCAGACCTGAATTAATCTGATTGAAAGATAATGTCTTCATCAAATGAAAATCTAGCACAATCTCTCCCGTTAGGGGTTTAGTATTATATCATTATAAAATATAGAAGAAGAACATAACCCTTTTCATGCCAACAACTTGTTTTAAAATAAATGTGTTTATTTACAATGCAAAGACCCTATGAGTAAATAAACATTTATACCAAAATTTGCCATCCTTTATGACCTGACAACAGTATTGTAACTGTATCCCTTTTAATAAGCATGTTTAAATGTTAAGTTAGCTTTTGAGGTGAATGCCGACATTTTTGTGTTTTGTATAGAATATTACGGTATAAGATTGGATGTGAAGACCTGAACGTATAACATGTCTGCATGTTGATATATATTTTATTTGCGAATGATGTCCTTGTATCCATGATAAAATTTAGAAAATTTAATGACTATTTTGCGATACAGAAAACCCTGGTGTAATATTTATTTAATAATACTGAGATTGATTTCGTTTAAATCAAATACACATACTCCGTTACTTATTCTGACCTCGGACTCGGACTTCTTTTAAATTTACTGTGCGTATTACTGTGTGTTTGTTTTTCTACATTGGCTAGAGGTATATTGAAGACTCATTGGTGGCCTTTGTCTGTTTTCTGCTTTTTGTCGGGTTGTTTTCTCTTTTGCAAATTCCTAATTTCCATTCTCAATGTTATCATATATATATAAACGGATATTTGACATGTTCCTAACACAATTAGGTATACAGTCGTGTCTTCAGCGGGTAAAATACTTGATAAAAATTAACTTTTTTGGGTCATTATCGTACTTTTCAGTATACTCCTCATGTTCGGAATTAGTTGATACCAAAACACAGTGCACGCGTATACATCATTAACAAGTTCTTCAAGATATTTTGCTCAAAACAAGGAAAAAGTAAAAAAAAAACCAGTGAAGCATTTAAAAATGGTGTCGACAATTTGAAAATATAAAAAACACCTATATTAAAGCAAAATTCATTTTGTTCTACTCATTAAAGATTTAAAAAATAATGCAGATTTGATCATTTTTCAAATTTTAATATGGCAAAGTAAAACGCAAAATGCTGTTCGTAAGAGCATTTTTCATTTTTCAATTTCTAATGTCAAAAAGAAAATGAAAAATGCTCCATATTGGAGCATTTGTCAATTTTCAAAATTTAAAGTTAAATTGAAAAATGCTCCACGTTGGAGCATTTTGCACTTTTCAATATATCAAGTCGAATTGAAAAATGCTCCACGTTGGAGCATTTTTCATTTTTCAATATTTAATGTCAAATCGAAAATGCTTAAGGTCAGAAATTTCAATATTTGCTTTTATAATGAAATTGATTTTTTTTTTCTTTCTAAAACATGCAAATGCAAATGTTTTAATTCATTTAAACTTTTAAAAAATTTAATATTTTTTTTAATATCCTCGTGAAATCAAAAATGTATGAATATTACAAATTTCTAATCTCATTCAGGAAATGATTTTTATGGAGTTACGTCAAAATAGTTTTGTTACATTTTTCCAACCAATTGATATACAAAGTTACAGACCAATTTGCCAAATCTAATTTCATTTTAAAATGACAAATGTTTGGCGTAAATGTACACGCACGTAGTATCTGATACACGCATAGCTTTTTGTAATGCTAAAAATAGGTAAATAATAACTAGAGGATGTAGAATTACTACATATATACTCAATCCGTGATAGTTTGATGCTCAAAACATATTTGTTTTATTTATAGTATTATATTAATTATATGGAAATCTGACTGAATGCTCTCTTAAATATACAATTCTTGCCAGAATTTAAGAAAACTTATAAAAGAGATTTATATCAGCAATGTTTTGGACAAGTTAAACAATCAGTTTTGATCGACTAGGAAATAAGATTATATGAAATATTGATTTGTAAGCTCTCGTTTGTATAATTCTTGCCAGATTTTGATCAAACACATATTACACCATGCACACGTTTTAGCCGTATTTGGCACAACTTTTTGATTTTGGGTCCTCAATGCTCTTCAACTTTGTACTTCTTTGGCTTTATAACTATTTTGATCTGAGCGTCACTGGTGAGTCTTATGTAGACGAAACGCACGTCTGACGTAACTATTTATCAACATAGTCTCTAACAAGTTCGAAAACAGTTGCCTATCAAATTTTTTTAAGAGTTATGCCCCTTTGAAATATTAGTTGTATGGAAACTGAAATGCATTGTAAGAGCTCTCATATGTACAATCGAAAAGTCCCTATTTCGTAACGTAG
Source organism: Mytilus coruscus (assembly GCA_017311375.1). Classification (NCBI taxonomy): domain Eukaryota; kingdom Metazoa; phylum Mollusca; class Bivalvia; order Mytilida; family Mytilidae; genus Mytilus; species Mytilus coruscus. The sequence goes on along the minus strand of CM029605.1, from coordinate 64,274,979 downwards.
GTTTCGGTCAAAGGAATAGGTTCGATAAGGCTTCATTTCAACCTAAAATTTTCAAGGTTCAAAGCTTAAACAAATATTTTTCTGTTTGTTGAAAATCTACGTTCTTGTCATGGCGTCATAAATATCACTAATTTTGATTTTTCAGAAAAATTGTAGGTAAACGGTTACGTTTTCATTGAATTTTGTTTACAGTCCACATCCAGCAAAACGCATGCATTACTCCTTCGGTTAACCTCGAATGTGTCTTACTTACCGCGTTTGTTTTTATCCATAAACCATTTAAGTCTGCAAGTGTAAGTAAAATTGTTAATAATATACATTTAAACTACGTCTTATCTTAATTTATTTCAATATTTTTTACATTAGTTGCAACTAACATCTAAAATTTTGAAGTGTTTAAAAACTGTATATAGTCTGTTGATAAAATTATTTAAACTTGAAATAATATAAAAAGACAAACGTCAAGAACAAAAACAACACTAGATTACTGTAGATTCAGGAAAATGGACATCATCAAATACTGGTATTGAACTCATAAGTTCGGGAATGGTACGTAGTTACTTCTCATGTTACTCACTGCGAATTAAGTCGTATTTGAAATTAAATTAGCGCCTTTGACCTAAAATGGATAGTGCTTACAGAATATGTAATGTTATCTTCAATTAACCAAATTTAAGTTATTTATAATAGAGAGAAATAATAGAGGAACGGGATAAACTTACCTTCTATCAAGTGTCGCTGTTGCGCCTATATTCGAATACGAACTCTGTTTACTGAATGCCAGTCCTGTTGCGCAGTACCTTGCAAAATGTTCACAATTGAATTTATAAAGATGATACTTAACGCCACAGCTTTCGAAAAGGTGAAACATTGATTCTGCTCTTTCCTTGATAATATTGTGATTAACACATACATTTGTGTGTTCATAGTAGAAAAGGTTTTTGGTTGTCAACTTTATGCTAGATTTTACAACTTTTGGCGGAAGAGAGCTGCGGGATAGTGCTTGAAAAAAAAAAATTACAGACGAACCAGGAGCCGTTATTTCAATTATTTCGGAAGTTTCAGTGATATCACAAATCGTTGTGACTATACCATGATGCTTGTATATGTAGCCTTCCCGTCCAAAAAGCCTCGTTTTCCCAACTGCAACCTCCAGCCCAATCTTTAGATTTTTTTTTTTTTCACATCTAGTTTTATCTCTCTTTTGAATTTGTCCTGAAAACATTTAAAAATGTAAAATGTCATACTTGAATTGCTATTTTGTAAAAAGAAAGATTGTGTAGTAGCGTCTGACTTAAAATTTGCTTGTTTCTCAGCATTACTACGGAAAAATAAAGTTGTAACATGAAATAAATGTGTAACTTAAATAGATTCCTAAAACAATTCAGTCTTAAAAGAATCATTTTGAAAAAGATAGCTTATCAAAATATGTTCTAACCATAACATGAAATCAAATATAAAAATTGGTCAAACATCATAACACTATTACAGGCTCATCTAAATAAGAAGATGTGGTATGAGTACCAATGAGACAACTCTCCATCTAAGTCACAATGTATAAACAGTTAACAATATAGGTCAAAGTACAGCCTTCAACACAGAGCATTGGCTCACCCCGAACACCAAGCTTAAAGGTTCCAACATGACTAGTGTAAATCAATTAAAATAGGAAAACCAAGGGTCTCATCTTTATAAAAATGATAAACGAGAAACACGTATGAACAACAACAATTGACAACCACTGAACAACAGGCCCTTGACGTATAATTATTCATCAAATTATCATGTCTATTGCATACTCAATCTATATTATATCTACTTTTTAGTTCAACTGTTCAAAGCGTTGAGAAATCGTTGTTGTGTCATAAAATATTCAATGGTCGTCCTGGCTTTAGGTTGATTTGAAGTAATTTTGAGATACTTCAAAATCCTTAGTACCACTTATCATGAATTAATGTCCGAAAGCCTCAACAAGAGATGAAAAGATTTCTCCGACTGTTAAAGTCATCTATATACTAAAATCATTATTTTTGTATAATTTAGCAACTTTGTGACACTTCAGCTCAATCGAAAAAAAAAAAAAAAAAAAAACGTTACCGTCGAGTTTGATTTGTATTACGGAATCCAACTTCATAATTTTCTAATAGTGTCATCTCTTATGTCAGCCTCTTATTATTTACGAATATCAAAAGAGACGAATCATGTTGAGTCTTAGATATGCATGCTCGACATTATGGTGTTTATAAACTTTTCAATTCTAAATATTTGGAAAACGCCTTAGACTCTTAAGTTTCTTTTAGATTATTTACTTGTTTTGAGTACAATTCCTTGATTTCAATGTTGGCATATTTCTACTTTAAAATTAACAATAAATAAATGATTTTAAGAGCTTTGCATTGTATGATAAAATTTAATGTGAACATGTTCATCATCTTTTTTAAATGACTTACATTTGAAAAATCATCTTTCCGACGATTTCTCCTCCTTACATCAGGAACCTCTTTAACTGGTGTATCACCCTGTAAGATAAGGAGGATTAGCATTTCATTCTCTTTTCAACATAACTAAATATTGTATTGTTATACAATTGTGAACACTTACGGTCCTACATCCTGTCGATACTTACATGTTGGTTATGCACAAATTCAGGCCTTTCTTTGACTGTTAAAGACGTCTTTATAATGTTATCATTTTTTGAACTAATTGATATTTTAGTGTGGTAAACAGCTTGGAACGCTAATATTGATATTTCTTTTTTTTAATTGCACGTTTTCGTTATAATTGATATAATAAAACTTGATAAAATTCGAAGTTGCTTTTTGTTACTTTCAATTATCATGACACTTTAGCTTACTCGTTGAAAAAAGTTACTCTCGTAGTTTCATTTTTATTACTAAACCCAATTTCATACTTGTCTGATATTGTCATCTCTCATATTAGCATATAAAAGTTTTGCATAAATTATTTGATACAATTAAATATGCATATGAAAATTAATCTTGTTTAATTGTCTTACCACAGAAAAGCATCTTTTGACAACTTGTTCTCTTTTCATCAAGCACTTCTCTAATTAGTGTATTAACCTGAGATAAGATAAGACAAACA